>CM027852.1:17210460-17708990 GCA_016097595.1 Eucalyptus pumila
ACTTCTCCCTTCCTCGGATGGCCTTTTCTTGGTCTTCAACTCTCTCTCTCTCTCTCTCTCTCTCTCTCTCTCTCTCTCTCTGGGATTCTCTTTGGTTTATCTCTCAAAATAGGGCAAATGCATTGGACGCATGGGCCAAAAGGAAATAAATGAACTAGAAGAAATGGCCTGAGAGAGAAGGGTTGGGAATTAAAAGGCCCAAAATTGCCAAGTGGGCTGGACAACACCAGCCCACTCGATTTTATTTTCATATCCTTCCTTTTTTTTGGAATTTTTTAATTAAACTTTTGCTATCTCTCTCTTCTTTCTTCCTTTTTTCTCTCTCTCTCTCTCTCTCTCTCTCTCTTTTTGTTTTTATATTTTTGCAAAAATTGGACACTTGAATGGTTGGTGAAATTTGGATGTCAATAATATGCATGATGCTAAGTGACTCGGATTTTACGATAAATGGCTTTACGGCTTTGATTCCGTTCATGGAAAATATTTATTGACTGCATCAACATTAACAAGCTTAGGCAGCTCATGATCGCCCATTTTAACTAAAATTAAAGCACCATGCCACCAGCCAACAGAATCTTTTTAATGACATAAGACCCTTCATAGTTCGGAGTCAATTTACCATAGGGATTTGGTATGATTGATGACACTTTCCTCACTACCAAGTCATTAACCTCAAAGTGTCTTGGATGAACTTTTTTATGGAACAACTTTGTTACCTGTTTTTGAAAGCATTGGCCATGACATACAACTTGAAGCTCTTTTTTATCGATCATATTCAGCTATCCATGCCTTTATTGTATCCACTCAATCTCATTGACTTTCAACCGTGAGAGAATCCTTAAGGAAGGAATCTTGACTTCCATGAGTTAAACCCCTTCCATTCCATATACTAATGAAAAGGGTTTGCCCCAATTGAGGTGTGAATCAATGTCCAATGTGCCATCAACACATATAGAAGTCTTTCGTGCCAATCGTGGTAGTTCCTAGCGGTTTTTGACTAGATTTTCTTTATGTTCTTGTTTACCGCTTCAACTACCCCATCCATTAAGGACAATATGACGATGAATTCAAATATTGAACCCGAAACCCATTAAGCAATTCATTGATGACCTTGTTGTTTAAGTTGGAGCCGTTGATGGTGACAATCGCCTTCAAGACTTCATAACGGGCATAACAATCCACTTTGTAAAGTAGTCGATTGCCACTATGATGAATCGATGTCCATTTGATGCCTTGGGGTTGATAAGTTGTTGACACCTAAATTTTGACGATTTAGTTTATTTATTTATTGCATAGGAAATTATGGGTTAATTTTATTAATTGCATAGCATATAGATTTAGATTGAATTTATTTTGTTATTTGCATTTTTTGCATTTTATTGGACTGGTGGTAGATGGTTTCAAATTAATTGGATTAAACCCACGAAAGGAGCAAGTTAACCCGAGCCCATTTTCTGAAATTGAGATTTGAAATAATGATTTTTGGAATTTAAGAAAATTGGGTTGTGATCTTATCTTTAAAAATCAGTAGAAAATATTTAGAAGATAAGGAGAATATTATGAGATAAAAGGATTTTGTGATCCGGAGGTTATAAGCAATTTTCGAAATATTCTAAGAAGATCGCATTATACTTGCTTATAAAAGGGCAGTGTACTGCATGAAGAAAAGGGGGCTTTTCTAGGGTTTTCTTTTGGATCCGAAGGAAAAGAACACAAAAAGTAAAAAAAGCAAAAAGCAAAAGGGGAGAGGATTGGACAGTTACTGTTCAATCATCTTCTCCACGCTTTGCTCCATCCATTCGCTGCTCCACACCGCGCCGACGCTCCTCCCGCCAGACCGCACGGCCCAGCTTCGCACCCAATCGCGACCCGACGCCACCGGAGCTCCAAATCAGCCGCACCGCCGCGTTTGCCTTGCTCGCAGCAGCTACGCCGCCCGCAGCCCTCCGCCCGAGCCCCGACACTTGCAGATCTGAGCTGGCCGCCGCACCTCCACCTTCTGATCAATCGAGTCTCCGCCGACGACGCCACCGGTTTACATCGCCGGTCTGTCGCTCCGCCTTCCGCGATCCGAACCCTTTGCTCTCGCCGTCGATTGAAGTCCGGATCCGCACGCCGTTGCTCTCGTTCCATTGACCCGCAGCCGCGCCTCGTCCTCGACGCCAACGCCCGCTTCCGCCTCTCGTTATCACCGATCTACCGGCCTTGAGTCCTCTATTGCAGCTCACCGTGACCCGCGACCTCCTGCTCACTCCTCCCGCCGGTCGCCGTCCGTGAAGCCCGACGCCAGAGCCTTTCCTGCCCTGCTCCGCTCGTGACGCCGACCGAGATCTCGCCTACCGCTACTCCTCGCGACGCCACCGCTCGCCGCCAATCCGCTTGCTGCTGGTCCTCATCGCCGGAGCTCCGACGATTAACTCCCGGTGGACCTCCTCGAAGACCCACGGTTCCACGTGGGAAAGGAAAGAAAAAAAAAAAAAAAAAAAAAGAAAAAGGAAAAGGGATTTAGGTAGATTTATTTTATTTTATTATTATTGCTTATCCAGTTATAGTTTTTTTTATTTTCCTTTATATCTAGCTTTGTTTAGTGGAATTGTTCCTCTTAAATGTTTGATTGAGATTCCAACATGAAAGTGCCCCTCAAGCTAGGGATTGATAGTCCGATTTTCGCGCCCGAAATCCGACTTGCAATTCCTTACAAAAATCGACAATCCAATCTCAAGCCCGAGATTTGATTCGCGATTTAATTTAAAATTGGCTAACCCGATCTCATGCGTGAGATATGGTTCGTCAATTTTTGGATATCAATCTTATCTTTTGTTTGATTTGCCATCGTCAAGTTGGTTGAGTCAAATCTTATTTTTGTAAAATCAAAATAAATAAATAAAATCTTAATTAGGATTAGGTTTGTTGTCATCTTGCATATTTAGGATTGCAATCTTATTATGAATTTTTAAATAAAAAAAAATCCAAAAAAAGAAAGTGCAATCATTTAGGTTGTTAGTTTTTTATTTGAATTGCATGTTTAATTATGTGTTAGTTTTAATTTCGAATTTCTTAAAGAAAAACACAAAAAAAAATCTTTGTGCATATTAGATTAAAATTTCATGTTTCATTTTAAATTTAGATCATCTTTTTTAGATAAATTGCATTTTAGATTTAGATAATGTCTTAGTTTAAATTAGATAGAATCTTAATCTAGCTAGATCATTTCAAATTTCATAAAATTTGTCTTAGGATAAATTAGTTGCAATTTCTAGGATAGATTGCATTTTTGAAATAAAAAATGTCATTTGCATGTCATATAGAATTAGGTTCATGAAATGCATGTCATTTTAGTGATTATTGTTAGGTTCATTTCTAATTAGAAATTGTCTGTCATTAGATTAGGTCATTTAATAAATGTCGTGTGACATATAGCTCGCGTATTAAATTATATGTTGCATGTCATCTTAGTTTAAATAATTTTGTATGTCATCGCATCACATTGCATGTCATTAGAATTAAGTCATTTTGGTTAATGTAGATTGCATATTTAATTATTGCATGTTTATTAGGAAATCACAAAAATTCTTATTCATTCATATAGTTTATGACATATTGCCATGCCATATCATTTCATATTAGATTAGAAGCATTGCATTGCATATGGACTATATTTTCATTGAAAAAGAGGAAATAAAAATTGAGTAATTGCTTGTTAATTAGAAACCATATCTAGGGTTGTTGATATGGATTTTAATTTAACATTGCAGATGCTTTCGTAGCTTTGGAGGTAAGTTCTGCATTATTTAATTGCTTTATTGGGTGTTAAATTGGTGGTTTGCGCACATGCATGAACACCTCACATGTTAGAGAGATAGATTTAAAATCAATCTAAATTGCTTGCCAAACGTTTTTCTAAATAAAAAGAAAGGTACCGAAAGGGCGTTAGAGAAATCTAACGTAACCAAGTCCCCGTACCCTTAGTCTCTGGTTCGTAGGAGTAAAGTAAATCTCCCGTTACTTTACTAGGGTTTCTAATCGACCCACCAAAAATAGATTAGTGGCGACTCCTAGTTAAAATTCAATTGCATGTTAACAATTCAAACCTAAGTCGCGAATTGGTATGGGTTTGGGAGAGCCCAAGTTAAGTTTAGGCTTAACAATCCATTAGCCAAACCTTAGGTGGTTCAAACCGAAAAAATTGGTCGCGACATAAGTCCAATCACGTCAATTCGCCACATAGAAAATGGCCAAGGGTCATTTGGTGGAGTTCATTTGGTGGAGCATTAATCCTATCTCTATAAATCTAGCACTGATGACAACACCATACATGTTGATGTGGCTAGAACTATCACCTAGAAGGGGTGAATAGATGATTATACACAATTAACGCGAAATTCATAAATGACCAAGTTCAATATCATGAAGGAAAACGTCTGATAAAAGACTTCATAGTGATCAAAAAGCATGAGAGAAAGGTTAAAGCATAGAGAAGATTGCACACAATAGTTATAGTCATTCGACTCATAGCAAGCTTCATTCACCATTCCATATTGACAAACTATTGATTGAATTTCACTAAAGAACCAATTCAATCAAAGGTTATAGTCTAAGTATTCTATATTCAAGTATGTGTGATCGTATCTTTTGATCTCACACAGTCACTATGTGTGATTGTATCTTTTGATCTCACATAGTCACTCTAAACAACAACCTCTTGAAGATTACAATTTCAGCTCAATTCAAGTATGTGTGATCGTATCTTTTGATCTCACATAGTCACTCTAAACAACAACCTCTTTGAAGATTACAATTTCAGCTCACAGAGATAAATATGAGAAAAGTCCAAGCTCTCTTTGAACTTTGTAATTATAGTTTTTAGATCTTATTCTTCCTTCAATACCATGATCTCCTTTTATACTCCTTGATTTCCAAGTTGACCGTTGGACAATTTTTCTAAGGATTATTTATCCAATCAACCCTTTGATTCTATTTGGACCTAAATGATATGAGAAGATCTAATTGCGGCTTAGATCACAAGATTAAAAATCTCCCTTTGATTTTGTTACTCATACAACAGAGGTTGGGTTTCCATGAATAGAGTTCCTTGTTAGGAAAGAGCATTCTGTCTCCAAATGATCGTTATATGAGTCACGAATCCTTAACAAGCTAAGGATGGTTGATATACATCCTTCCTGGATAGTCAAAAAAATCAATATATATATTTAAGGAAATCAGTGCCAAATTACTAGCCTTGCACTGCAAATAATCCAAACAAATTATGAAGTTTTGAATACTTGTCGTTATGTCTAGAGATGCCTCTCGTCTTGACAACACTCATACAAGCTTTACTATTGTCCTCATACAATTCAAATTGAAATGAATGTCTTTGACAAAGACAATTAAAACATCTTGATCAGACAAACAAGTCTCTAAGTCTAATGAAATCTGAATTAGATTGCTTCAAAAGTCTTTAAACACTTATAGAAGGTTTTGTCATTCTTCAAAATATATTCAGAAGTTTTCTCAATACATATTGACCACAATCGAACTACATGGTCAATTAGTAGTAATCGAGTTGCTCCCCTTCATATATCTCTTTCATTAAATGATTGGCTTCTTTGGCATCCACACATCTTAGTAATATTGAGTCGAAGGATCTTTTGTAGAGTGCATCCCTACTAGTGAAGAACTTCAATGCCTACTTCGTCTGGTATTTTCTTTAGAGAAATTAGATGTTGCTATCACTCTATACACTTGATCTTTTACACAATTACAAGCCAACAAGAATGCCACAGTGAAGATGTTAAGAGAACGAAACACATTTCATCAAGAATACAACTTTCAACATATTTCTGGATTTTATATGTTGCACGTCTAATACTTTGGCTATAAGGATTTGCTCTCATATAGTCATCTTCAATCTTTTTATTTGAGAAGTCTGAAACCGTTTCGGAACTTATATTTTCAACCCAACTCAATCTGATTGCTTCAATTGCAAACACATTTGCAATATCGTCTCTCCCGTTCTAATGAAATTCTAAAGTGGTTATGATGTGTGACATCTCTAGATTCATCACTAGACTGACAGTAAAACTTATACTAATATATTAGCACAACCAAAAGAATTGACCGTTCAGATCAATCTCCCGTTTCTACAAATCATGAATGATATCTAACAATATGTCATGACTATCCAAACAGTGTGAATATTTCATGAACATAATGAACCTATAGCTTCAATGACTACGTAATTCAATCTTTCTGTCTTACTATGTCCTAATCAAATAAAGACCATGAAATTGTTTGTTAAGCTATCAATTCAATCATATGCCCAAATCTAATTGGCATGTATTTCTACAAGACACAAACCATTCATTCTCACTTACAATCCCTATTGAGGATTTCAATATAATATTACGATTAAATCGCATAGGACATTAATCTTCTATCTTTTATATCTACATATATGTAACAAGAAGATAGATAGATTATATATTATGGACGTATGTACCTTCGTATGTGAACAAAATGTGACCATCAAGTACAGAGATAGTTTGACGAAACATCAACATGCACACCATGAACCATAGTCATCCAACATACAAGTCATTCATGGACCTCACTAAGAGCTTCCATGTTGCTAGTCATTCTATGCATGTCTTGTATGATTTGTGACCCATCTTCCCCTGAGGTATTCAATACTCAATGGTGAAGCTTAAGAACACACCAGTCTCACCGAGATCATCAATATCTCTTAATGATCAATTATTGAGAACTATTTAAAAATTCAGTCTAATTATAAACCCGTCACACATATTCTTAACACTTTTAAGTATAGGTTGAGTTGCAATTGATTATAGGGACTCATTCATATAAATAGGATGATAAATGAATATTTCTTTGCCATTAAATAAGTAACATAACTTAAAGTTTTAATATGTAACTATTACATCATTGCTCTAGGGCAGACAGTTAACAAAACTAACCTAAAATAAGCCGGCCCTCAAGCAACGGAAGCCCAACTCGCTTTGACCAGTGATTCGAGCCAACACCGCTCGTGTCTCCCTCCTAGCCCACGGCAAATTTCATCGCAACGGAACGGTCGCGTTGAGTAATGCCGCTCATCTACATTCGGCTGAGCGTGTCTCCAGTTGTCACCCTAGCTATCTCGGGCTGAACCTCTGCCCTAGCATGGCTGGCGACACTTCGATGATAGCCACGATGGACGCCACTCGGATGCCCAATTCGCGAGAACTAGGGAGACGTTCATGAATGACCACAACGGTGGCCATGAGCTGAGCAACAACGTAGCCATTCCGACTACAACGCCTAGACAGAATGAGGCCAAGCACGGTCGACTCGGTTTTGGCCAAAACGGGGAACAAAAAATGGATATCATTGGGGCATTTTATCGACAGTCGAAATGTGCTATTGAAACGAGGGATCCCTGGCCTGAACGAAAGCGGAACCTGCACCGGCACCAGCACTGTCGTCAACAAACCAGCACATACACAACGATCTAACAAGGATAGGACAGGGGCTGGGAGTCTTATGATCCGGAGGGCCGTGAGCTCCAACCCAATGTGCCCAAAATAGGGCACTTGGTAAAGGGAAAAGAAACAGGGGCGGTTGGTGGTGCACCTCACCTGGCTTGGCGGCAGTGAATAGGGCGAAATGGACAGATCGGCCTATGTCCAGTCGTCTCGCAAGCCTTCAAGCCAGGAAAACGTCCCCAAATTGGAAAAAAATCAAGAAAAAACCAAATCGAAACCTACCATGGCTTCAGCGCGGGGAAAAGGACACGACAACGGGCTGTTTGTACTCACTCCCACTCTCTCAATTTCTTTCTCTCAAATCTCTCTCTGCTCTCTCTCCAAACGAACCCCCTAGTCTCACCCTCTCTCCCTTAAAGCTCTCCGACTTGCATGACTTCCTACCCTAGGAGCTGCCATTGCCGGCCTGCCCTCGACCAGACTTCTTTGCGCAACGTTCCCTGCGACTGTCCTGTTCCCTGTCGTATCAGTGTCCTCGTTGCACTGCATGGGGCGTGAGGGAAAGAGAGGGAAAGAATAGGGTCGGGCCTGAGTGGAGAAGGAAGAAGGAAAAGAAGAAGGGGCCTGGAAGGCCCAGCGTAGCCCGACCCCACTACTTTAAAAAAAAAAAAAAGTAAAAATATAATAAATATTTTTTTATTTTTTGTATTTAACAAATTTTAATGAATTCTATCACTGCTCAATATAGATACTTCCAATGTCTATATGCTATGCAATTTAAACAATTTTAGGGTTAAAATTTAATTCCTAATTTTCTTTGGCATTAAATCCTAAATAACTTGTCAAAATTTAGGTATCAACATCTAGTCAACATTATACTAAGAATAGTATTTGATCATTGAAAAAAATTGAGATGTTTCTCTAACAACTTTGCTTAGAAAAACAATGTGAGAATGTTAAGGTGGAGGAGGATGCCATGGAGTCTAACCCTTACCTTAAAAGTCGCATAAGTCAATCGATTTCTGCTATTTGTGTACTTTACATTATTTCCTGTCTAATTTCATGTTAAGTCCTTCTGTAGTTATTTCGATTGCATCTGTCAATTTCCTAACTGCGAGCTATCTTGTACTTGTAATTAAGTCCTTTCATTACCACAAGGAGGAGTCGACATTTTGTGTTGAGGGGCCTAAGCACATTTAGTATTTAGGGGGTAGACCCTTAATCGATAGTAGAAAGGATGGCCACCCCTCACCTAATCTGCGGGCTTAACTTAGTGATAGCATGTGGGCTACCTTAGGAGTCCTCCATCTATATTCATTTAATACCGTTATTTTATCATACGGTTCTCATGGCTAATTATACTTTGGCTTCTTGAGAAGAACATGAAAAAAAAGAAGAAGAAGGTAAAAACATATGGTCTTTGTCCATTTAATGAACTTTAGTCTAATGCAAGCAGTAAGTCCAACCATTAGGTGTATTTCTCTAGGTCGTACTCAACTCTAAATTTCATGCTAAGAGTAAGGGCCAAGATGTATATCTTCAATAGCCTATCAAACTATGTAAAGTCTATTGCTAGCTTTGTTGTGTATTGGTTATTTTAAATTATTTTGTGACCGAGAGCGTTAAGTTGTCTAATAGTTACCTTGTCTTTCAATTCTTATCCATGAGTTTATTGTTGTTTAGAATTTAAGCTCCATTTATTTCGTGAAAAGTAAATGATTTAAAAAATATTTTCTTAAAAATAGTCACATGTATAGCTTGAAATAATTAAATAATAAAAAAGCATTTTTATTATTGAGAATAATTATGTCTAATCATTTTCGTAGATAAGGAAAATATTTTTTGTCCATTTATTTTTATAAATGATACAAGCTATCGATTTTAGGGAAACTTTTTCCAAATCAATCATTTTTCACAACACAAACCTTTTCTAACTTGGTATTCAAAGGTTATTAGTAAACAATTGCGTCCATTAGCGTGTGAGTCAATTCCTTTTATCTATTTGTCCATAACTTCTAGAAAAACAAAAATGAAAAGAGCACCATAACCTTACTCTATCCTCTGTTCCTTCTTCTCCTCTCCGTCTCCTTCATGCTTTCTCTATATTGGCTATGACTTCAAGGCTTGAATCGTGTTCATCCTTCTCTTTGTATTTTGAAACTGTCAAAACATAACGTGTACCATTAAAAAGACAAACAACTCCATAATTTGACAAGTAATATATTGATGCATCTCCTATTGAATGGTTAATTATAATGGGGAATCGTTAAATTTACTTAAGATTTGGCATTATATACATGAACCAAATAGGTAGTATCGCCATGGGAAATAAAATAAGTTAGTCTAGGTTAGAATTCAAGCTTAAACCAAATGAATCGAAAATAGATAGATATGGACCCCCGCGTGAGGGGATCGTGATATTAAGGGCTTGTCAGTTTGGGCTTAATTCGACCAAAAAAAAAAAAATTGGCTTAAGAAAATTACCTTTTTTTTGTGTTCCTCGGAAACTTCAAAACGAAAAGTGATATTCTTCAAGATTTTGAAAAAGTCAGGACAAAAATTCTGATGACTTTGTGTACTTAGAATTTGTGTATGTTAATGCTTTCCAATGTAAAACTTATAGAATCATATTGTTATATTGTTATTGCTACAAGAAAAGAAAAGGTCAAAATAAGAAAAAGAAAGTAAAAGTCACTGCCAACGTATCAAAATGAGTTGAATTTACCCAACCACGAGCAGTGTAGCTAGTGTGAATTCTCTCCCTCATCGCAGAGGTCGAGGGTTCGAACCCTCTTGTTACTAAAGTGTTTGAAGTGGAGAGTCCTGGTGTTGGGGTCCTGGTCTAACCCATTACATGCACGAGCTTTAATTCAGGCCCATTACATGCGTGAGAGTCCGACAATTAGATTCTTTTATCATCTGTCAACATGGCAAATGAGACTTCGAGAAATTCACTCTCTCATTGCCACGCTTAAATCTGCTGTGGTTAGATACGGAGATTTGGGTAACATTAACTGTAGGGGGGTATCATATCTAGTGCGGGATAGGATATAAACTCTGCCCCACCCATTCTATTAATAAAGAAGTTCACTCTCGTTTCCGCTTTTAGATTTACAGTTTAACAGGAGAGTGTCTGTTAAACAAAGAGATTTAGGTAATAGTAGCCAGCTGATTTCATAGCTGATATATATAGGCGTGAAAGGGGGGTGTCATTGGCACCAAAGTGAGAGCCGAAACGAGAGAGAGAGAGAGAGAGAGAGAGAGAGAGAGAGAGAGAGAGAATGGCTAGGCAAAAGGCAATGTTAAATTCAAGAAGCCAAGGTATTGAGAAGATGTGGGTGTCCATTTTGGCTGTGCTATTGTCTGCATCAGCTGCTTCATCTCAGTACATAGTGGAGACACTTCCTGGGTTTCCTGGTAGACTTCCTTTTAAGCTTGAAACCGGGTCAGTTTGGATTCTTTCATGCCATCTCTCTCTCTCTCTCTCTCTCTCTCTCTCTCTCCCCGTGACAATGATCTGAAGTAGATTTCCTTAACGTAATGCAATTTGCAGCACTTCTTATTTTACTGCGACAAAAATGAGCCAATTTATGACGGTCCACAAATGGAGGGCGCGCGGTGTCACTGCGGCACCATAGATGGAGTAGGTGATCGATTTCTGATATGTAATTACTCTTCTTTTGAAGGGTAACAGTTCAATAGATGCAATGAGAATAGCTGAGGGAAAAGGAATTTTCAATTGATTACTTGTATGTCATAACTTTCAGACGGTGTTCACTTTGAATGTTGTAATTTTGCAATTGTTTGAGTGTCGTAACTTTTAAATCGATACAAGCGATAGAAATCCAATGTGGCGTGACACTTGTGTGAATTTTTTAGAAGTCATTGCACTCAAGTGAAACTTTTTTAATAGTCATGGCATTCTTGTGATCGATTGAAAAGTTATCATATGCACTCAAAGGGATAATTGTCTAAAAAGTCCTATATCTATTGCACAATAGCCAATTCAATCATAAACTTTTCAATTGTATCAATTTAGTCCTACACCTTTTAATGATTTGCCAATTTAGTCCCAACTCTTTTTTTTTTTTTTTTTTGTGGCAATTTAGTCCTAAACCTTTTGAAAATTTGTCAACTTAGTCCTAAACCTATTATTCGGATATTTGGCCAGAAAAATTACATTGGCAAATTGTCGGAAGGTTTAAGACTAAATTGACAAATTATCAAAAAATTCATAATTAAATTGTCATAGTTGAAATGTCTAAGACGAAATTGGCAAATTATCAAAAGGTTTAGGATTAAATCGACACAATTGAAAGATTTAAAATTGAATTAATCTCCATATAATAAGTTTAAGACTTTTTGGACAACTATTCCGCAATTCAAATAAGTTCCATAGAAAAGTTATGGCACTTATGGCATATTATATTGGACTTCTGACTTGAGGACATACGGTTGGTAAAACAACTCTGAGAATCAAAATCTTAGTTATAAGTTCCATAGGCACATTCCATCTTTTTTTCTTTTCTCCTTTTATTTCCATTTCTTTCATCTACTGTTTCCATTGCCAACTCTTGGTGGATAAATATCTCTTACACGCTACCTTCCATTTATTCTTTCATGGCTGCCTACTTACTTTAACCAAACTGACAAACGAAATGCTCCATAGTTTCTGCTACATGAATTAAATGATCACCTATTGGACAAAAACGAAGTTGAGTTGTTGCACTTTCTGGCCCTGCATCTTCCAGCTGGATTGTCAAGGAATTGCCGGGTTATCCTGGTTTGGTTCCATAGTAATGTCACTATACCACAAGTGAGATAGGTTTGAAAATGCAGGGATGGATTTGACCGTTTAAGTTATCTTAATTGGGTATTTTGGTTGATGCAGTTACATAAGTGTCGGTGAGATCGAGTTCTTCTACTACTTTGTGCAGTCTACTGGGAATCCTGGAAGCTGACCCTCTTCTACTTTTCGTGAATGGGGGTCCTGGGTGTTCAGGGTTGAACGCCTTCTTGTTCCAGATCGGTCAGTTTCTTCTTCTTGTTCTTCATTATTCCTCCTATTGTATTATCATTGTTTAATTACGATGCTGCAAATATCAAGTAAGTGTCAATACACAGTATTTTGATGCAAGCAATATGCAGGTCCACTTAAATTCAATATTACTGATTACATTGGGGGTCTCCCATCATTACTCTATGAGCCAAATGCCTGGACTAAGGTAAAGTGACAAGTCATAAATTTGCCCTTGACTTTGGATAATTTAACAGATTACTGAACTTTGATTCCATTTAAATATTGTTGTTCTATTTGTGTTCTTACTGACTTTTTTACACCTAAAATAACCAGACAGCCAATATTATATTCATAGACGCACCGGTAGGAGTGGGTTTCTCCTATGCGATGACTACATCAGCATACAATACCTCAGACTCATTGAATGTTGCACAAATGCAAACCTTCTTAAGAAATGTAAGTGAAAATTTTTAACGGATCACGATGGTTGTATTATTATATATAAAAAAAAAATTGGGTATAAAATGAATGCTAATTTATATATGTGATTCAGTGGTTGGCGGCTCATCCAAGTTTCGAGACCAATCCAGTGTTTGTTGGTAGTGATTCTTATGCTGGTATATATCCTCCCATGGTTGCTACAGCAATTCTACGAGGTAATGAATTCTTTTCTATAAACCCGATTGAATGGAATTAACATAGACATTTTCGCCTTTCCACATCTATTGATGGACTTTGAAGGAAACATTCTTTTTTTCTTTCACTTTCTTTGTTAAAAATTTGCAGGGAATGAAGCTGGACTTGAACCATATGTTCATCTTAAGGTATGAAAAAGCTCGCTCCTCATCTTATTTTTTCCCTTTTTAAATTTGACTTAAACTGTATCTTATGTTAATGTACTGTTCTTCTCTTTGCCGAATCATTTTCAGGGAATAATACTATCATGTCCTCACACGGACACCAATCTTGAAACAAACGCAAGAATTCCGTTTGCTCATAGGTTGGCCCTCATTTCAAATGCACTTTATCAGGTAACTGAATAACAAATCATGTGTGAACTCATTGACACAACACCAGTTGAGCATGTGTGAGTCATGGGTATGATCAAATTATATCCTTCATTATCAGGCTTTAGAAAAAAATTGTGGTGGGAATTTTGTGGATTCGACAAACGCGAACTGCAGTGAGGATTTGACAGCGTACAATGAGGTTAGAGAATGTGCATTCTTAATGGATACATATGAAGTAGACGAGTTATTCTTTTCTCTCCAACTCTTTTCTGGTTTGAAATTTATTTATCATACAGTCTGAGCAGCGATGTTTTGTTTGTTCTGTCTTATTTCCAGCTAATTGAATTGATCAGCGAAACAAATGTTCTTGACCCTGTTTGCACTTTCATTTCACCAAAATCGAAAGAAGCTTTCAAAATAGCAATATCAAACCAAGAGAAGCACGGGAGGTCCCTCCAAGATATCACCAAGGATCATCTCATTTCATTACCGAGACTTCGCGATCATCAGTGCTCGGTCTCTCTCTCTCTCTCTCTCTCTCTCTCTCTCTCTCTCTCTCTCTCTCTCTCTCAATCAATTTGTTTTCCAATTCTTCCTTTGAATGTAACAGTATTTCGAATATCTACTCTCCGATATATGGGGTAATTATCCAGGCGTACAAGAAGCTCTTCACGTGCGACCGGTATGTACAAAATTTGCCTATGAACTTCTCGCTCAAATTTATTCCCTCTCGAGAGAACTAACCAAATAGTTGTATTTTACCGTGTCAAATTTCTAGGGAACCGTCAGCGAATTTTTCAGGTGTAATATTTCCTTAGCCTACACCGAGGATGTCACCAGTGTTCTCGATTATCATAAGAATCTCACCAATCTGGGCATGCAAGTTCTAGTTTTCGGGTAAAACTTACTCAAACCAATGATTACAATGTTGTAGGAACATTTTGGCGAATGTGAAATTCAACAAAGAGAAAAATTACTTCAATCTAGCAGTGATGAGTAACTTGTTCTCTGCAGGGGTGATCATGACATGCTTATACCGCATAACGGCCTTGAAGAGTGGATAAAATGGCTTGATCTGACGGTTGATATAGATTGGCGACCGTGGTATGTAGATGGCCAAGTTGCGGGGTAAGCTCAGAAAGTGTTCCGTCTAATGCAAGCTTTTCAGTTGAACTTCCTTTTCCATTGTCCCTTTCTTTTCGTCCTTGATAATATTAGAGCTTCCAATTCCACCATATTTTAATAGGTACACGAGGAACTACGAACACAGCGGATATCGATTGACTTATGCAACAATAAAGGTAAGAACTCAGACTGCAATATGGCCTCTTCCTTCTCCTTGAGTAGTCTTTGGCGTCATAGTACTCTTGTCCCTAACTTAACGTCGTTAATACAGGGAGCTGGTCACTCGCCTACAGAATCCAAACGCAGAGAATGTTACAAGATGTTTAACAGATGGATTCATTATCATCCTCTCTAGATCTACGCGTTTAAGAGTGGGTGCTAGAATAAAATTCTGTTCCTAAATCATGAGGAAAACTTTATTTACCAGTTATGGCCAATCAATGTCGAAATGACCTAGTAGACATGTATTGGAACATAAAGTATGCAGTTGCTGTATCAACTGAAGGAACATGCAATTATTTGTATTAAGAACTTAAACCGGTAGTCATCGCTCGGAGACATCTCACACCGATGTCTTTCTTTTAACATGAAAAGGGATTTCTTTTTGGTTGCCTTAAAGTTGAAGGCAGAGCCACAGTCCGATTGACACCAACCCAACCCGCCCCCACCCCCGGGCCGGGGCGCCCTTTTCCGATGAAGTTTTAGCACCCGGATTTGTACGCATCTCAGGAGAAAAATTGACCACACAAAATCCGCTTGCTAAGGCGTGATTGAGCGGGGCAAACCAGGCTGGTCGATGAGAGAGAACAAACCTAGCAGCAGCTCACTAGAAACAGAACGCGACACTGTTTGATAAACCCGAGTACATGCACATCACACATCAAACTGCAGCCAAAAGTTAACAAGCCTTTTGGATAAGAATTCCTATACAAATTATAAAAACCCAGCCGAAGCTTCCATCTCTACACTAATTCGAGTGCACAACGATTTCCTTCCCTTCTCCATGAACTATTGACATCATCATAGACACTTGTAAGGAATCATGTTTAATTATAAAAAAACGATTGTGGACTGCACTCTGTTTCCTTGCCCAACTTCACACAATTCCATCATGACCGCAGCCAAAGATTGTCGTCTAGGCTATTGACACCAAAATTTTGACGATTCATTTAGTCATCCCCGATCCGGCGACCGGCCACAAGAAGAAGAAGAAGAAGAAGAAGAAGAAGAATAGGAGAAAAATGAAAAAAAGAAAAGAAAAAAAGAAAAGAAAAAAAGAAAAAAATATTTAAAAATTAAAATAAATTGATTTGGAACAAAATTAACAAGCACAGTACTAAACGCAATTCTATTCTAGAATTAAAAATTTTGAACAGTTACCAAACGGCTTAAAATGCTTAGAATCAGCTCCTAGGAACAGAATAAAAAAAATAAAATCATTTCTGATCAGAATCTACTCCCGAGAACATAATCGTTACCAAACGCACCCTTAGTCATCCATTATATAGAGAATTAGGGTTCAACCCTCACCAATAAACAAAAACATTAATAATTTGCATTTGCATATTAGGAGCTTGTCATAAGCCCATATAAACTGCATTATGATTGCATTGATTTAAGCAGGAAGCTCGAGCTTAACTAAATTATCTTTACCAAGCCCATGGGATTATAATAATCAGCAAAACCCACAATCTTCTCCTTATGGCCAAATTTGATATGTGCTATGCACATGGGATGTCCTAATTAGGAAAGATTGTATATCTAGTGGAATAGGGGGAGAATAAGTCAATATCTTGATCATGGGGGAACTTAGAAAAGCAATACATTAATTTTCCATCTTGATCTCTCTCTCCCCCTTCCCCGCCACCCCCCCCCCCCCCCAAGAAAAAAGCCGAAAACGGAGTGTGCTTCATGTATGTTTATTGAGATCAAATTGCAAATAAGCATTGTTGTCAAAATCTACTATGAAGTAAGACAATAACATAATGGTGAACATTGCACAACAACTGTTGTTCGAAGAGATGACCAATTGCATCCCCAAATGGTTGCAGGCTTTTGATAGGAAAGGTCAATTGATTCCTGAAAATATGTTTACTAGAGATAGTGAGTTGTGGAGATTTGTTGTACATATTATCATGATGAGGAAGCTCACCTTACATATACTAAATCTTGGAGCGTGAAGTATCTTATTATTTTGATGGTCTAGTTAAGAGGGTGACCCAAAGCCCCAGTTAATGACCCAAAAATTAAATTACTTTCACATGAGGAAACAAGGAACTAAATTTGTGTCATGCACCTAAACCACATGTACAACTCAATTTCTTAATTACATATTAAGCCACTCCTTTGGAATGATCACCCAATGGCATATTCTTATGCCTATAGTGAATTGGATGCATGGTGTGTGTCTAGGGTCTATGTCTTATGCCATGTTATTTTTTAGGTTTATTGGGATGCAATTGTTTGATATATTCCTTGAGGTAACCATGAAATAGTTATATATTAGGGATTTCAATTATACTATTAATCTTATTATTTAATTAATGATAAAGATATTCATTCATTTGTCCAATTATATATATTTACATGTGTGTGTGTATATATATATAGACCTATTCTTGAGATGTTAAAAATATGTGTGGTGGGTTCACAATTACACTAAATCTTTAGACTGTGTCCGGTCGGTGGATCACAAAGTAGATATTAACGATGTTATTGAAACTAGTGTGTCCTTAGCTTCATCGATGACCCACAAGATTAATTCAAGGGCACAATTCAAACTAGGGAAGGTATATAAGCATTTTTCACTCCAAAATTTGGGTGGATTGGCCATTTTCAGAGAACTCTCTTTTTCCCTCTCTCTCTCTCTCTCTCCTTCTCTCCTCTTGCCCCGCCATCTTTAGCCAATTGCTGGCCACTCTCTCTCTCTCTCTCTCTCTCTCTCTCTCTCTCTCTCTCTCTCTCTCTCTCTCTCTCTCTCTCTCTCTCCCTCCCTCTTTGGCGATTTATTTGTGCACCAACCATCCTTTTGTCGAGATTGCCTACATAATCAAAATCAAACCAACAACTGAATGTCCTATATCATAACCTTTATTAAAGACCAAACCCCATTTGAAATATCCTAGATGTACCAAAGAATCCATTTCATGACTTGCCAATGAATTTTACCCGGATGTATCATATACCTACTCATAACACTAATAACCTATAAAATATCTAGACGAGTGCAAATCATGAGCTATCCACAGTCTTAGAATATGGAACTCAAGACATCTCATCTTCCTCTTCTTTAGTTTTAGACGACAAAGAAGCCGAAAGCCTAAAATGGGACACCAAATGAGTAATTACCGCTTTAGTATTCTTCATGCTAAAGCACCCAAGCACTTTCCCAATATACTTCTTCTGCAAGAGGCATAACTTCCCAACCTGTATGTCTCTACGAATTTCCATACCTAAAATTTTCTTAGCAATTCCAAGATCTTTTATCTCAAACTCCTTACTGAGTTTCCTCCTTAAATTTTATATCTCTAATATGCTCTTTACTACAATAAGCATGTCATCTACATATAATAGTAAATAAATAAAAGAACTATTATGCAATCTCTTATAGTACACACAACTGTCATGCGCACTTCTCAAGTAGCCATGACTTAATATAAAGCTATCAAATCTCTTGTACCATTACCGCGAAGGTTGCTTAAGACCATACAAAAAATGTTTCAACCTGCAAACATGATCTTATTTACCCTCAACAACAAATCCCTCATATTATGACATATAGATTGTCTCCTCAAGCTCGCCATGAAGAAAAGTGGTCTTGACATTAAGTTATTCAAGTTCTAGATCATATAGGGCTATAAGTACGAGCAACACACGAATGGAATTATGTTTCATAACTGGAGAAAACACTTCATTGAAGTCAATCACCTCTTTCTGATTAAAACCCTTCTCTACTAAATGTGCCATAAATCTTTCATCTTCAACCTCTGGAATTCTCTATTTTCTTTTGAAGATCCACTTGCACCCAATAGCTCTTTTCCCCTTAGGCAATTTCACAAGTTCCCAAGTTTGGTTCTTATGAAAAGACTCCATCTCTTCATTCATCGTGATAGGCTACTTTTTAGATTTAGAACAAATAGTAGCTTAATGGAATATAGAAGGCTCTTCAATACTAAGCTCTTTAGCAACTGTAAGAGTATATGTGATAAAATCAGCAAAACCATACCTTTGGGAAGGCTTAATTTGTCGTTTAGCCCTCTTTGTAGCCAAATTTTGAGATTGCTCATTTCTTCTACTTTTTCTTTGATAGAATATGAATCTTGTTGCTCATTATCACTTTATGGCCGAATAGGAACATCTTCGACCATCTTTTGTGGATATTCTACATGAAACTCCACCTCTTTCCGAGCATTCTCCTCATGAATACCTATAAACTTAGTAACAAACTTTCCCTACTCAAATATAGAATTTTCATCAAAAGTAACATCCCTACTAATTATAAACTTTAATGACTGAGAATCAGAACACCATAACCTATATCATTTAATGCCGTCTATATGACTAATTAAAATACACTTCTTGGCCCTAGGTTCAAGCTTACTCTCTTTACATGATAATAAGCAAGACATCCAAACATTTTTAAATCAGAATAATCATAAGGTTTACCTAACTATATCTCATTAAGAGTCTTACATTCAATTGCGGTTGAAAGAAAACGATTCACTAAATAACATGTTATGTTCAGCGCTTCAACCTAAAAATCTTTCCCAAGTCCAACATTAGAGAGCATACATCTAGCTCTCTCTAAAAGTGTCCAATTTATGTGCTCTGCCACTCCACTCTATTGAAGTGTATACCCAACTGTTTGATGTCAAACAATTCCTTAATCTTCACGGTAGTTGTTGAAAACACCTCCGCAGAAATCAAGACCATTGTCCATTCTGAAACGCTTTATCTTCTCCCCAGTTTGATTTTCTATTAACATCTTTCACTTCTTGAATGTATCAAAAACATTACTTTTACGCTTCGAGAATTAAACTCAAACTTTCTTAGAAAAATTATTAATAAATGTCATAAGATAAATTGCACCACCCTTAGATGTTACCTATGCCGGTCACCACAAATCAGAGTGTATATAGTCACTCGTGCTGTCACGCCCCGATCATCGGGGACGCGCCCATCCTTCTACCTGGTTGATTTTAAAGTGATATATCCCAGGACTAAGTATCGCCGACCCTTTCTGTTTATTATGCATGCGGAAGTAATTACGAATCCCCAGACAATAAAACAATGGGATAGAAAAGCATGCCATATTTTTTGTATTGAAATTCACAACCACACTTTTATTAACAGTGCAACTCATAGTATCTTTACAATACTATTTACAGCAACCAAGTCTCACACCTATCTACACTAAGACAGGGTTCACAAAAGGGATGGGATCTCAATCCACATCCGGGTTGTACTCAAGATCCCTCTCTGGATCATCTTCTTCTTCTTCAAAAATCTCTCTCTTCCTCAAGTTCCTCCTCCTCGGCTCCTTCTCAGGGTCCTGAAATGGTTATTCAATAACCAATGAGACCACGTCTCAGCAAGTTTTACCCTCTAAGACCCGATTAGTAAGAAAATACGCCATGAGGGTTGCCTAAGCACATCATGGGTCAGAGGGCTTACCTTGGCCTCAGTTTCCTTCCTGCAAGTCAGTTCAAATAATAAATATTAACAATCATAGCATCCAACCAATCAGATCGACTTAACGATCAATCGACTCAGTCGATCACATGTCATCAAAACCATTACATGGTCATCCTAACTCTTCATTCTTGACTCTGAATCACGACCCTATAGGCATAATTTATTTTTAATGGAATCACGGCCCCACTCAGCAAATTTTCTAGACTTGGTGGCATCACGGCCCCACCTAACAATTTTCTCAACTTGGTGGCATCACGGCCCCACCTGGCAATCTTTAATCCAACTCACAACCACAACCTCACACAGTTACTTTCCCTTCAAGTACCGACATTTTTCCAATTTTGGGACAAATTCTCATATTCACCAATTTCACTAAAATTTCATAATCTGATGCTCGAATAAATAAACAGAAAGCACCATTGGAATCAGCACAAAATTTCAGTCGTAATTTATCCCAACCTAATTTCCGGAAAATAATTAATTAATTAATTAATTACGAAAAATATTAAATAAATGCAATAAATCCAACTTAGGCCCGTTATAGCCTAATTGGAAGCCGATATCTAACCCGGAAAATTACGAGACTCGTTCCATAAATAACATGGCATGCCTACTTGCTAATGTCTATTTCTAACCACCTAACATGCATCATTAAGTCTCTAATTTAATTGATCTAAACTAATCTAACCACCTAATTGCATTTAATTAAATCTAACCAACCCCTAAACGTAATTAGCAAACTAATAAAGCATTAGTGAGTAAAACTCACTTGATCAAAAGCGGGGACCGAATCACCACAACGGCGGCACGACGACGGCCGAAATTGGACTTTCGACAACACCGGCGGACTTGGACCGGCTTAAGACTTGGCCCTACAAACTTCAGCAAGGCTGGGCTTTACTGCTGGAATTGGGCCTCACCAAAACTCTGCTGATGGGCTGCTGATGGTGAGAAATTGATTGGGCTTGAACTGCGGCCCAAAGCTGAAACTAAAACTTGCTGGGATTCAAGAGGGATGAAATAAATTGAACTGGGCTGAGCAAGATGCAAACTGGAAGCTGGGCTGATGAAGACGGGCCGAACAAGACAGAGATGGGCCTCGACAATTTCGTGAAGGCTGAGGGCACGCCGCTGGAGAAGACTGAAGACGGAAGCTGCTCGTGGACGCTGCTTCGCTGGCCAAACTCAGCTGACTCGGTGGCAGTGCACTGGCAGTCAACGATCTAGATTAATCCTGCTAAAGACTTTGCTGGATTGAAAATCCTGTAGACTGGTGTCTCAGTGGATTTGCTGGCCAAAGATGGAGAAGTGGAAACCGGCACGTGGACTGGAGGCTCGGTGGACTGTGGCTTCGCTGGACGCACGAAGCCGTGAGTAGCTTCAGTCAACAAAAATGGTTTCGGTGCTTGCTGTGGTCTTCGACGGTTGACCGGGGAAGCAGAATCGCGGACAGCTGGCCGCGGATGGAGAGAAGATGGCGTTCGGTGGAGTCTTCGTGAGTGGAGGGGCGACGCGCGCCGCTTAAGGAGCTGCGAGCGTGAGATCAGGGTCTTCGGTGGATGCAATGTTGACCGAAGAAGGGCAGGTGGCAGCGGCCTGTGAACCGATGGAGAAGAATCGGTTGAGCTCCGCAGGTGATGGTTGCGCGCGGCTTCAGCTTTGCTGGCCGCGAGAGAGAGAAGACACGAAGCCGCAGGTGTCAACATGAAACTACTGCAGGGTCTTCAGCGTTGAGGTTTTGACCGAGCGTGGCTGCACGAAGACTCAAAGCACAGCGTAGCTTCGCATGGCTAATCGTGATTTTCCTTCCTCTATGTTCGCACAAAGAAATGGGGGAACCAAGAAGAGATGTGGCCGATTGAGAGGGTGTGAGGGAGAGCAGAAATGGAGAGAGATGAGTAGATGGCGTGAGGGACTCGCTCAAGGAAAGCGGCAGAGAGAGAGAGAGGATTGAGGTGGACGGTGGGTGAGAGAATGCAAGGAGATAGAGATGAAAAAGGATGGAGGGCCCCTTGGGCTTGATTTTTCCACAAATATCTCCAAGACTTGGTTTTGGCCATGTATAATCCCTTGGCCTCCAATGGGCCACACCAACCCTTCTCACAACACTTCAAATGGTGCATTTTGGCTAGGCATGAGGGGGATTACGAAATTGGCATCATCTCCTCTCAATTGGACACTTGAATAATCTCAATTCATCCTCATTTGGCTTCTATAATTTCAACTGGTCATCCATCGATTACCCCAGCATTTTTCCTCATCTTTGAACCCATATTCCATCACAATTTTGCATCCAAAAACCATCTCCGGTATTTTCCGCACTAAAACCATCCGGCGACGACTTTTTCCCAAAAAGTGTCAGATGTCAGAAAAATCTTACGAGACCGAGTCGATCTTTCCTAGAATTTATTGTGACATGGCCAAAACTTCAATTTCGAAATCGGACTCGAATTGGTGGTTAATTTCCATTCGTAGCGTTTTTAGCATGACTAGACTATCGGGTGGTTTTGAAGAACTTTTAAGGCAAATGACCCGTGGTCGATTTTCTTCGAGCCACTATGAACTCACTCGACTCAATGGCGACTCTTGATTATCGTGAAAATCTCGATGATTCAATTACGGACACAGGGTACCAAAACAATAAGAAAATCAGTCTAGTGTCGGCCGACGAGAATTTTCTAATTCAGTGGTGTCACCCACGATTAGTCACATATCTCTATCGATCCAGTCTATCTCTGATTCGAATCGATTTTTAACTGTGCCATAGTGACCTCTAAAGATTGACACGGTCAAGAAGCCGATTCCTGATCGAGTTCTCAAGTCTATTGCCTTAAAATTCCTTAATCATTTCCTCAGATAGTCTAGTTATCTCGAGAGTGATTGGCTCTGAGAATAACCCTATATGCACGTTAATGAAATGCCCGATTTATTCAGTAGAAAACAGGGTTGAAGAATCTGGATGTCACACGTGCCATTCGTTGAGTACACCATAGTACTGAAACTAACTCTGTGCTGTTTGCCGAAAACAACAATGTTCACAAAAGTTAAATGAGATCATATGATCCCTACAAAGTAAACCAAGTTTACTCAAGATAGTTATTCTTTTTTTTCTCATGTGGCCCAACCACATATGCCACAACATTGATTTTTTGGAATCTAAAGAGGATGACATATTTAAAGAACCCACAACCGTACTTTCTTGCAAAACATAAAGATTTTTATTTATGTTACCTGTCATCACAATCAATAAGCTTTTGAAATTTTCAAAACTCCACCTCCACCTGTGTACATACATTTAATGAAATCTAAGAAATAAGGTTCTTCTTCAAATCTAGGATGTGCATAATGCTTGTCAAAAATTTTACTACATTGTCATGACATGTAATATGCACGGTACCGATACCTATGTTCCTACAGATTGCATTGTACCCATCAAAACTAAACCTCTACTGACTTTCTCATATGTGTGAACTAATTTCTATATGGACACATATGGTATGAACATGCCGAATCCAAAATCCATTCATCATCGACATGAAAATCTGAAAACAAAACAGTATGAACATTGTATGCATTAGCTAACTTGTTATTTTTCACCAAACTAGTCGAATCAGAATTCTCCATCAACATCTTCCCCTTAACTTTGAGCACTCGATACTCACTTTTGTAATGTCCTAATTTGTGACGATGATAATACTCCACCTTACTCTTATCTCTATCTGATTTAGATTTTGAGCGCCCTTTACTATTACTACGTCTATCATGATGATTCGACCTTCTCTTAACAACTAAGCCATTAGCTTTATCACAACTACTACTCGTGTTCAATTTTGTACGCATCTCCGTAGAATTCAATGAGACTTTCACATCCTTAGAGTTATAGATTCCCTTCCATACAGCATAGAATTCACAAAATTCTCATACGAGCTCGGTAGTGAACATAACATAATTAGAGCATGATCTTCATCATCTAATTCAAATCTAGATTTTTCATATCTATAACAATTTTATTAAATTCATTTAGATGTCTTGGATAGGAATACTTCTTGCATCTTTAACGTGTAAAGCCGCTACTTCAAAAATAATCTTGTCATAGGAGATTTCTTTATGTGGAGGTTTTCAAGCTTATTCCACAGTCTCGAAACTGTTTCTTCATCTACAACTTCACAAAGCACCTTATCGGATAATGACATTGAATAGTGCTATGCGTCTTTTCTTCCACCTCCTCGATCTCAACCGTAGTCATATCATTGGGATAATTTACGTCCAAGGCTCTAACCAAACCTTCTCGACGTAGCAACACCTTCATCTTGATCCTCCATAACCCAAAATTATTTTGGCCATCGAAGGGTGCCACTTTGAACTTGATAGATGCTATCTCGAATGAAAAGACCGAAATTCCTTCACTCTGATATCAATTCATTGCGGAAAAACGTCAATCAAAGATGCACCAATCTAAGAACAAATAGCAAAGGATGAAAGAAAATTGAAATCACACGAGATGCAAGATTTACGTGGAAAATCCAAAATGAGAAAAATCATGAGGCGAGAGAGGGGTTTCAGTATCTTTAATAGAGAGCACAAAAGTACCATCCAAAAAGCTCTAAAACCATTTGGTGAGTCAGAAGATCTAAATATCTAACAAAAAGATTGGGAAAAAAAAAAACAAAACAGGAAATAATATAGAGGTTAAGGTTGGAGATATGTTACTAAACACATTTCTTTCATAGTCTCCCTTCAAAAATTCCTAAAATAAATGTGCACGGTTTAAAATACTCTTATTTCTTAATTTGAAAGTTAAAATTCAACCCACTTCAACTATGTCAATTTAGTCCGTAACCTTTTGTCAATTTGTCAATTTAATTCTAAACTTTTTATTGGTACCAATTTACTCATAAGCTTCTTCTTTTTCTTTATTTCTTTTTAAATTTGCCAATAGTTCTAAACCTTTTGATGATTTACCAATGTAGTCCTTCCAAACAAATATCCAAATAATAGGTTTATGACTAAATTGGCAAATCTTCAAAAGATTTAGAACTAAATTGATATAATTGAAAGTTACATGACTAAATTGGCAAATTGTTAAAAGTTTTGGGACTAAATCAGCATAATTGAAGGTTTATGACCGAAATGGCCGTTGTACCATAGGATTTAGGACGTTTTACGCATAGATTGTTATCGAAGATCAAAATATTTTCTGTTGAATAATTTTTTAAACAATATAAGCAATTACTTTTCGAAAAATGTTTCCCAAATCACTCATCTTCTGTGAAACAAATACACCCATCAAGTTTAATAGTTTTCTTACTTAGAATTCAAAGATTATCAATGAACAATCATGTCCATTAACGTGTGCACCGTTTACTATATCTTATTTGTCTAAAAGCCTCTTCTAGTAGAAGAAAACGAGAGAACACCATTCACGTTACTCTGTCCTCTATATTGGCTATCACTGCAAGGCTTGAATCATGTTCATCCTTCTTGGTATTTTATCAAATTATTGCATGTATTGAAAAAACAAATAAAAACTACGCAAGTAGTATATATCGAATTGCTAGGATTAGTGGTAAATCTACAAATTTACTAGCCCAGTAGGTAGTATTGCTGTAGGAAAGAAAAGAAGTTAGTATAGGTTAGAGTTGGTGGAGATTCACGTTGAGACATCTAGAAGGATACCTAAATTAAGACGAACGTACCTAACAACATTAAACTCATACGTGAGGAGGGGATATTATTAAGATGCACATGTAAGTTTAAAAATGTCTCACATATAAGAATTGGTGTAATATGAAATAATTAATGGATCCTAATTGTTTCATAACTCCTTGAATTAAAGTTTTTAGTGAAGATAGATCCAATTAAATATTGATAGGCTTGGACTTTTGCCCTCTCTTGGCAGTCTTTCCCTAGATGAAGGGATTGGGCTTTTGATACTTGCTTCTTGAAATTAATATCGGAGCCTGACTTGATTAAGTTAAAGTGAATTGATTTCGACTAAAGAAGGAAAAGTGAAAATAAACATATTTAATGGGGAGGATTTTGGTTTTAGAGCTCATAGTTGATTAGTGGCTATTCCTCATATATATCAGCGCACGGTGAATAACGAAAGGAATTTCGTGATTTACAGAGTTTCCTAGCAGTCTTCATAGGACTAGCGAAAGAGACACCGGTTGAGAATGGACATTGTGGTGTAAAAACAAGGTCCTTCATGATTTAATTGTCCGATGACAGCCTTCATAGTTGGGACTAGAGAAAGAGACTAGAAATGAAGATGTGCATTACACATGATAACAACAATGCATTTGAGAAAGAAATAACTTCACAAACTCCAAATAGAATGAGTGCGTATATGCTAAACGAAAGTTTTATTTTTCATATGATAAATAATCTCAAACAAATGAGCGGAAATAATAATGATGCCTAAGATACACAGAGGTGAATGTCATCTTAGAGTACAAACTACTGGCAAATCGCGTCTCTAGAGGTCATTTGCAGCTCTATAATGGGGGAAAATTGATATGTCTTAAGTGTGCATGCGGGAAATCAATGATCAACATTACACAAGAGACAGTTCACCCGGCGGAATTGATCTCTTCACAAGTTTGGTCCAAGATTCATTTGTCTCACTGATAACCTTCAGAGCATAAGCCTGCAGCATCATATCACACAGTATGCAATTTATTATATTCAAATTAGAAGCAATAATAGCAAATGTAAACCTCCCAAACTATAGAGCAAGATGCGTTCACCAATGCCTAAGCAACCTGATCTAACAATTGGAACATTCCCTAACTGTTGGTTGGCCGGGCCTTCAGGGTGGGTAAGACCAGAGACCCTTTCATTTCAAATATTCAAGACAAAAAGATGAAGGCCTATAATCAAAGGTGGAGAAACCATTCAGATCAAGGCCTATCTTACACATATTTAGCAAGGAAGCAACGCTGTTGTGACTCTGGCAAAATGCTCAAGTTGGCCAGTATACTTGCTTATCAACCTAAATGTCAACATTGGCCCAATTGACGAATGTCATCAAGCAGGTGGTCTAAGTAGAGGGACTTGCTGGCTAGTGGGGAAAAGAAGGAAAAGGAAATTTTCACAATCCTAATGGCCATGGAGTGTTGCTATAAACTTATTTTATGAAGGGGTAAGAGAGAACTCTCAACGTAGCAATTTGCTGAAGATGAGCATGCTATTAATAGGTAAACCACTCAAACACAGATAAGATAAGTCTTTGGTGAAGTAAATTGCTGGTAAACATAGAGTGCAAGCTGGGCCATGGCATTTTATCGCCTCTGCACAAAAGTTTTTCGGTTCTTTGGGTATCAAAATAGGTGCAAACTATGTTAACAACATTGAATATTCACCTTATCAGCTGGCTTGTTTCCAAGACCAAACTTATTGGCTGGCTTGCCATCAGGAATTTTGTAGTCACGAAACCAGTCCCTGATCGCAGTTAGAGTACCCTGAGGATACAAGATAATTCTTAATCAGGATATAATTAACAAAAAACCACAGCAGTCATGGATAATTAGAACACTTCTAGGGATAGAAATAGAGTTTTTTTTTTTTTTTAATTTCTTTTTCAATGTCTTTGTCAATTAACACACATGCATGCACACACGCATACACACAAATGTTATATGTTAAGATAGTAGGTGTATATCCAAGCTAAAATCTTGGAATGTGGTAAGTATTCTTTTGACTTTTGTTTCTTCACAAATCTAGCAGAGTACTTTTGTCCTTTCTAATAGGTGAATGGCTTTTGCACCTTTGTTGCCCTTTCAAACATACTATCATGTTTTACCAAAAGAAAAGATAAGCACTCTTCTTCTTTTGCCAATGCCAGACAATTTCCCTTTCCTAGTCCAGACATCTGTAGCACTATGATAGATCAATCATTTCAAACATCATCTCTTACAAATTTAACAAAATCCTAAAGCCTTTTTCATAAATTGAGACCCTTCCAGAGGAAAAGTTCATCTGACTGGATTGCTATTTTACACATGCTTTGAATAAACTAACATACTCAAACAAACTAATTGTTATTCCAGATTAAGCATCAGAGAAAGAGAGAAATAAAAGTTAGCGCCAGTTTGTAACAATGAACATATCAAAACAATGAAACTATGGCACATAACAGCATATTGTTGAGGGTGGGGTGAATAGCATGAGAGAAAAGTACAATACTCATCCACATAGAACATACCGGGAAATGCTTCTCAACATCATCTATATCATTTACGAGGGAAGCCTTAGGATCATCCAGGGAAACTGCTATTATTTTCCAGTCGAGTTCCCCCTCATCAATCATAGCTAATGCAGCCAAGGGCTTGACCTTCAAAATCTCACCAATCTGTCTCCGACTTTCACCAATCTCAACAACATCAACTACACAGTCAAAAACATGAAATACTAGATTAATATCATTCTATAATGGCATTAACAATCTTGAAGAAAGAAATGTTTACGAGAACTGGATGAAGTTGTTAATACCTGGATCATTATCACCAAATGCCCCTTCAACTTCAGAGTTAGCAAAAGATGGGTCTTCCCATGTTTGTGGAAGCAATCCATAATTCCAGTGGATATTGTAGCTGAGGAAAACAATTAAGATGCTTCAGCTTTGGAATTTAGAAAAAAATTATTAGAATACATGACTTCCCTCTAGACCTAGCTGAACTCAATTTGAAAGGGCTTCTTCTTATACCTGTGAATTCCAACTTAATTGGCTACTTCCAATTACATAATAAGCAATTTATTATAATTTTAGACTGTAAGACATAAATCCAGTTCAAATACGAGAGGACCATAACCTGAAAACTACGTCTCTTAAAATGTATCTGTATCCTCCACAGCAGCTATGGGTCTTCTAATAAAGAAATCATGTAAAAGTATCACAAAGGAGGTCCCCAGGAACAGATACATTTGAGAAACATCAAATGAAAAATGATGCAGAATTTTCATTGCTCTAAGAAATATTACTAGAAGGAAATGAGCAATTACTCATTTAGGTATACATTTGTGAGATTTAACATCAAGATGCTCAAAAACCACAACACAATGGAAGCTCCAGTCAAAATGAATAAGAACCCCAAAAGGATAAGAATGCTATAAGAATAAAAATCTTGAACATAAGTACAGGCTATCATGCTAGAAATACAAAGGCATGGAGCATCAATGTAGGCTACAAGTGCACATTGGGTCTCTCCCCACTGCTCTCGACCAAAGATTCATAGCTTAAAAACAGAAAATTAGCAGATCTTCCACTAAATGAGAAATAAAGATGAAAACAACAAGGAAAACTACAATTCAGGGAAAAAACGCACTGGATATTAATCATAATGACCATGCATATTGAGGAGATTTACAACATGTCAATCAGAAATTCTGGAATTAAAAACTCAAAGACATTGATATCTGACATTCACGAGAGGAACTACAGGAACTAAAACTCATAAGTGACTGTGGCCATGACATATTACTGAGAAATTAAAGTGCCTAAAGTGCTTAGAAAGTAGACACCAGGATATCTTGGTTAAATGTGTGAAGAGCACCTTTTCAATAAACTATTATAAGTACTGGTCAGCCTATGCCTCACAGTTGAACATATTGGCAAACAGAAAGATTCATATCAAGAAGCTGACATAGAGATACTTCAACTTAGACCTCAGGGAAGGGAATAATACACATTAACAGAGAAGCATATCTTACGGATAATATCGAAGATTTCCCTTCTTAGTGTCCTGCTTGATGGGAGTGAATGGCTCATCAGTGGCAACTTCCATCTTTGCACTGGACTCCTTGGGTATTTCAACTACAAAGTTGAAAACCCCATCGCCCAGTTGCAACGGTATATCATGCCATGGGGATATCTGCACCAGTATCATGATTCTTCTTCATGTTTAAGCCCAAGAACAGGAAAATCGAATTTTCTTAAACCGATGTTTAGTAAATGAGATCTTTTCATTCGCACAATGTCTCTATGCTAAACAACAGAGACGAGACGAACGTGAGACACTTCCCCGTGTGGAAATGTAAACTCAAAAAACAGAAACCAGTTCAAAATTCGCCGTTCGAACAATCCCCACATCAGGCATTTTCCCGCAAGACAAAACATACTTCAAAAGACGCCAGAACACGACTTCGCCCCATCCATGCGCATCGCAAGAACTACATTCCATTTCTCGCGACCGCATTGTCCAGTGACTCAGAGTACACTACTATCGAATCAGGAGCGGCCAATTGCAGCATAGGAAGCCGTCTGTAAGCACGCTCATTTGTCCAAGACATGATTTTGCCGCAAATACAAGATAAGACGCGGATCATAATCGAACAAAGTCATCTTTTTTGGCGCTTGCTCGTCGCCATGGATCGGCAATAATCACCAATCCAACGAAAACAATCACAAACGCGAAGCTTCGAATAAAGTGACGGTCTTGGCAAGACTAAAAGCTCCACATCTTCCCATCCATCATCCACTGATTTCCGAAACGCCCAAGCGAAATCCACCCCCATTTCCATCGTCTTCTCGAAGAATCAAACAAGCACGCTCGAAGAGAGAAGAGAGAAGAGAGAGAGAGAGAGGGAGACCTTCTTGCCGGAATCCTCGACGAGGAAGACACGGTAATCGAGCGTCTCGGGCTTGCCCTCCTCCTTGACCTTGACCTGAGGCCTGTAGATGGCCCTGCAAGCGAACGACCTCCTCGACGACGACGGCAGCGGCGCGGCGGCGGCGGCCGGACGTCTGAAGAGACGCAGCCCGGCGCCGCCGCCGCCCAGGGCCCCCCGCTTGAGCGAGCGCGGCGTCCTGGAGAGCAGGCAGCTGGTGGTGGCGGCGGCTGCCGGGATGACTCTGACGGTCGCCATGGCCGGTCGGAGGCGCTCTGCTTCCGGCTGCTGACGGCGGACGGCGACGGCGGACGGCGGATGGTGATTGGGAGAGCGTGCTTTCGGAGGAGTGTCGAGTGAGCCACAGAAACAAATAGTGCCTGTTTTTTCCTTTTATATTTATTTATTTATTTTCCCTCGGGCCCAGAAAATAGAAAATGAAATGAAATGAAATATAAAAAAATTGGGGAAAAGTGGGCAATAATATCTGGTGGGCCCCGCGCGATATACTCGCCGTAGAGCGACTGGTGGAGGTTGGTGCGCCGCCATAGGCGAGCCTCGAGCCGAAGTTGAGTGATGTGATGACACGAGATATCTCGGACACGAATGATTACACCATGAATTTTAATTTAATATATAATGTCGTTTTTTTTTATTTTTAATTTATTCAATATAATTCATAAACTTTTACTATATATTCGATCTAGTTTTTGAATATTCAACCTCATCTCTGAATTTCTGAATCTAAATCAATGGAACAACGATATTGATCATTTTTATATAATTCATTAATTAGATCAAATATACCAAAAGTTCAAATATTATGTTGAATAAATTAGAAGTTCAACGAAGACATTCGTATTAGGGAAAAATTCAAAATTTGCATTGAATAAATTAAAAATTTATAAATAATATCGTACATTGAGTCAAAGTTTATATAGATCATTTTAGTCATTTTCATATTTAAAATTGTTGTTGATACCATATTTTGAAAATTAAACTTTTAAAAAAACATACGGTTCTATAATTCTACTGATATTTATTGCCAAAAAAAATTGAAGAGAAAATTTAGTTGTACTGGAAGAAAATATTAAGTAAAATAATTTCTCTTAAAAAATTATTAGAATTTTTATCAAAAACTTGGTTGCTCGATGTATGAAACAAATAGGACTTTGCTTTTGATGATAAACTCGTTTAGGCGCTCCATATAAAATTGCTCTATCCCTTCGTGAAAGAGTTTTTATACCCAAAAAAAGTCTTTTTATTTCTAATAAAAAATGAATGAAAATGTCTGTTCTTGCAATGGATCAATGGCAGCAATCTAATTCAAATCCCCAACGAGTCAGCAAATCCAGAAATTTAAGGATTTTGCCAATAATTTAGGACATTGATTGCAATTACTACCATAGGAAATATTCTCTGATAAATTCACAAGAGGAAATGCCAAAAAAGAAAAACAGAAAAAAGGAAAGAAAAAATTGCATTATCAACACCTCTGGTATTTTATCTGATACAATCCCTCAATTTAAAGCAAAGAAAGAAGGGGGGAATAAGTTCCACTGAAAAGCACTTGGTCCTTATGGAATGTGACAACCCAAATTTGAAGCAACACAATTCATGACGAATTATTCAAGACAGGAAATGGGATAAGTGGATACATCAATACAAACAGATCAAACATCGAGAGTGATACGAACTTTTAGCTCTGCTGGATCCCGCTCGGCCATGTCAGGTTCTTCACCGGCTTGAGGATGGCTTCAACCTCGGCGAGCGTTTCTTGATCCATTCCCGTGGACGCCAGCTCCGTTGCAGCGGCGACATTCTCCTGGACCTGACATTGGCACGTGAGAGTGTATCAGGGAAGCTCATTCCGATGCTGCTAGATGCTGCGCCTTCCTATTTAAACTAGCGGCGATATCACCCATGTTCTTCTCATCGCAGTAGAAGGTGCATGATGAGTTAGCTCAGAATCTTTTTTACCACAAATGCACACTTGATAGTTATCTAAATGGCATCAGGCGTACCAGATTCCTTGACTTTACCTTTTTTAGGAGGATGAACCAATTAAGCAATCAACGAGGACTATATGTATCTTTAGCAGAACGTCAACAAACCCGAAATTTTTAAATTGGCCCATTCCCTAACTAAAGCCAAAGCCAATGTCCCACTACACTCCCAACTACCCTCTAAATTATATATTGTCCTAATTAAGAAGTTTGGATGCATATTGCACTCTGGCCATTCTCTGCACTGCCCAGAAACCAAAGGAGACAAACTAGGCAAAGACATAATGGACATTGGTAGCAACCCACAAAGAACTTAGAAGTAGGATGACAAACTTTATGGGTGTACACTGGCAAAAAGCATCTGTCAATAAAAAAAGCAAAGATTACAAATCCAAGCATAAAGCAAGACTGCAATATGACTGTTATCTGAAATGCTTTTCTCAGTGATGTTGTGATCAGTGCGAAACAAAGATAAGCCAACTATGCAATTTTTTCACTATAATTTGGTACAACTGAAATCAGGGAAATGAAAAAAGGATGTAAATTAGGTAAGTAGTGCTTCGGTCAACAAAACAGATATGGTTAAGAGAAGGCAAACATCATTCACAATACAATCTTGATGAATCACCAAGCCCCTAGCGTAAACATTAATTCATACCTGTTTGACGCAGTTCATGCCAACCAGCACTGAGGAAATGTCCTTGTTTGTCAAACTGTATTGCATAGCTAACTTTGAGATGTTCTTCCCTTTCTTCTGGCAAAAGGCCGCAGCATCTTGACATGCAGACTGAAGACAAATCAAACGCATGATGATCATTATTCTAACCAAGGTTATAAGAGTACCAACAATGTTTACCAGTTACCATAAAAAGACATATGGCTCCCACTCCTCTCAAGCACACAAGTTAGGTGGCTATCAAGGGCTAAACAACGAAAACTTTGATTAACCAGAAGATCAACCAAGACCATCACCTCAGTAAGTAGCATGCTAATTTTCTTCCAGCTCAGCCTTGATCAATATTACACAAACGATGTCCTCAAATCCATCAAAAATCCCAAAACTATACTCACGACCTTCCTGTACTGCCAATCTATTTCTTACTTAAATGAGCATCCTTCTGCACAAGGGGAAGAAATTGTAAACCAACCTTTAGCTCAGGGGGAGCTGGATGCCACTCTGGTGGACCACTCTCGGTAAGAAGCCCCATTGCTAGGGGAGAGGCACTTATTATACCGACACCTTTGCTCTTCAAATATGGCAGCAAATCTTCCAAGCTATTGTCGTTGATACTGAAGTGGCAGTAAGAAAGGACTACGTCGACTGAACCTGGTGGCACACGATCAAGCACATATGTGAAGATCCCCAATGGTAGTCCAGTAATGCCAATGAAACGGATCTTTCCAGTTTCCTTCAGTTTCAGAAGTGCAGGAATAGTCTCATTGACAATCTGTCAGTGTGGAAAAGCCAAGTGTTCACGCTCATTTTTCAGAATACACGTGACAAATCAACAATATAGTTCAGAACAAGAAAGGTAAGCACCTGATCCAGGGAGCCAAACTCGATATCATGGCACTGAAGTATATCTACATAATCAAGTTGCAATCTTTCTAAGCTCTCATCAATGCTCCTTGTCACTCTCTCAGCACTAAAGTCAAAGCCCTCTTTATAACGTCCACATTTTGTTGATACAATATACTGATCTCTTGGTACACCTGAAGCTTTAAGTGCCATCCCCAGCATCTTCTCTGACAACGTTCCTCCATAGTACCTTTAACAATAGGATACATCAGGAGATATTTTCAAGCAGCAAACCAGCACAAAATGCAAGTCCAAAATGCATGGTGCAAAAACAACAGCCAGAGCCTCCTTAAAAGCAGGTAAAACGAATTGAAGATCAGAAACTATGTGAGAGTATCCACCAATGAAAAAACATAGAAACTTCAAATGAGTTGAACAAACACCTAAAGTCGCTGAGCCCAGATCAACTTCTTCACTTCTCATCAGTTCAATGCTCACGCATAGTAGTAAATTTGGATGGATTTTGGAGGAAAAGAAGAAATTGAGTAGATAATGACAATCTACCATGCATGCCACCTTTAACAAAATTAATGCAAATAATTGCTTATCTCCATCATCAAAGAATTATAAACGCTGTTATCTCAGCAACTTCCACTAGTCCTCTTCTTATGTGATTAACTCCCAGTGATCTCATCTTCTCATCAAGATTTTGAACAAAAGAATAAATCCCCTTACTCCACGATCCTCCGGCAATGAAGCATTGCAGACATTATGGGACCATCTCAAAATCTTTCAACTGTCTCCAAGACCCCTCTCTCAAATTACAACAGTTTTACCATTAGCTCACTCCGATTGCTAAGCCACTCGTGCTCGCATTCTCAGCAACAAACAGATGATCATCACCAATCCAGACATAGCTCAAGAACGCAAAACCTGCCCCTTTCTCTATCCTAGACCTTCATCCATTCTCGAGATTCAGGCAACAAAATGTCCCCAATTCGCCGAATCCTCTCTCTCTCTCTCTCTCTCTCTCTCGCAGGGATTGACAAAAGGTACAGGGAAAAGGAAAGCGAAAACGTTTTTCGAATTTGGCTTACGGGGAGGTGTCGAACAAGTTGATGCCGAGGCGGAAAGCTTCGCGGACGGAGGCGACGGCCTCGTCCTCGGAGACGGGGCCGAAGACCCTGCCGAGAGGGGACGCGCCGAAGCCGACGCAGCTCACCTTCAGCCCCGTGCCGCCGAGGGGCCGGAGCTCGAGGCTCGCCGGCGGCGGTGCCGCCATCGGAGGACCGGCGCGTTGGTTCCTTGATTCGTGGGTCGACGGCGGGAGCAGCGAGGACGGAGGAGGAACTGGAGTAGAGTAGAGTGGAGTGGAGCGGAGAGCAGAATTTAAGAGAGAGAGAGAGAGAGGTGGGGCCCGATCGGAGGGTGCGCAGAAATTTCGAGGAAGACGACGTAAGGGGACGAGGCGATCGTGCGGCACTGAGAATTGGATGGATCTCCCCGTGGATGCTAACTGGAGTTTCCTGTCTGTTTGGTACAAGTGTGCTTAAGTTTCATGATTGATCAAAAAAAAAAAAAAAAATTGCATGATTAGTGCTTTTTTTTTTTTTTTTTTTTTTTGTCAAACCATGATTGGATGAATCATCACTCAATTGTTTATCGAGATTAGAGATAGATTAGGAAATTGAACTTGTCACCTTCGATTTGGACATAAATCCGTGAAGATTGATTCCCCTAGGATAGGGAATTTGTATCGCATAAACAATTGATTTAGATAAGGATTTATGCCTTTCGGAGTACAAGACGCATCGCCATTATAGTAATTTCCCAGCTACCATATTTTATGATGACTTGTAGAAAGTTGTCTCGTCTCACTTGAAGATAGTGCAACTTTGAGGATTGTTTACATAAAAAATAATCAACTTTTTGTGATCAACAAATGATAGGGATAAATTGGTTGATGAAAGTAATTAAGTCACTGGAAAGTTAACAGGTTAAGTGATGTGGCCATTCACACCTCTATGGCGATATCAACAACTGCACAATATCGATGGAGTACAAGGGGTTGGCTATATTGAAATTTGATTAAGTGTTGGGGATAGCAAAGAAAAGAATATGTGGATCAAGATGTCAAATTAAGAAGCCAATATAGATTGACGATTGAGCATTATAGTCTCTTTAGAGGCTGGCAAGGTCGAGCCTTTGGCCAGTTGCCAAACATCGTTGAGGACTCACAACCAGCAGAAAAAGAAAAAATATAAAATAAAAATAAATTCAAAAATTCAAAAAAAAAATTGTAAAAATTATCCATGTCGACGTTGGTTATGCCATGTAAAACGGTTAGCATTCACATTAGCAATTCCCAACTAAATTGGCCTGACGGTCTACATCGGTCAATTTTCAATATGTTTAAGACTAAATTGGCCAAATTAAGAAATTAAGAACTAAATTAGCATAAATATAATAGATTTCGATCTTTTTCAGTAATTTTCTCATGATGCTACCTATATTCAATAATCATCCCCAATAGTTGTAATTTTTTGTAAGTTCTCATAAATGACGAGTTAGTATCCACGCTTTACGTAATACATAGAATAATTGCTTCAAAGTCTCGTAAGGTTGAATATTCCTGCATTCTTGAATTTCTTAGAAAAATCGAAAACAACTTGAGTTAATTGTAAGTCTTTTTTTTGTCCTTATTCTAAGTAACTTATTTTCATGATCGTAATATTCCTCCTCTCTTCATAAAATTAAAGGCCCTATCAGCTTGTAAATTATGCCTAAATGTCGTAAGTTTTGTTAATCTATAGTTATGTTCACTTGCATGCAAAAAGGATATTTATAGACTTATTTGCAGAGTTCATATAAAAAAATTAAAAAAATGGATCGTGGTCCCTTATTATAACCTAAAGGACCCGAAATTTTTATGGATTTGACACGCCCCAATGCCATTGAATGAATGTAATAATTGGGCCAAAGCCCTAGGGCCCAAATTCGGCCCATCAGATGAGCTCTCATCTTCTGCAGGAGCCGTGAAGAAGGGGAAAAAAGGACCGACGCTATCGAAGGGAAAAGAACGAAGAAGAGAGAGAAAGAGAGAGAGAGGAATCTTTGCTCATCTGACACGAAGGAATTTTGCGAATCTATGTAGATTTCAGGTTTTTTGGATTCATTATAGAGTTTATGAAGTTATGAAATTATATGGCAATGATAGTTTAAGGTATCGTAGAGTCGATTCAAAGTTACGATTGATTGGAATGAATTTTTAAAGCTTCGTGCGCACTATTGCCTAATTATAAATTACTGTGTTTGGCAATGGTTTTGGCCTGTCTTCTTTCATCATTTGAGTCGGCAAAGTTTAGAATATTTTAGTATCTCGAAAGGCTTTTTTTTTTTTTAATAGTAATCCTATTTAAATCAGAATTCAATAGAGAGATGTGGTGTGAAATAATTTGTCGCACGAGTGGCTGTTCGTCACGAAAATGGTTGTTCGTAGTGCGAATGGCCATTCGTTGCAATTGATTGCTCTTGAGGTCTTTAGTCGACGCATAGTAAACGATTTGACTCCTAAATGGTGGCTTAGTCTCGTCATGTTTTAGTTATGGCTTGATAAGATTATAATTTATCAATTTAAGTAGCCACTTAATTGATAAGTTATAAGTTCGTCAATTTAAGTAGCCACTTAATTGATAAGATTATAAGTTCGTCAATTCAAGTAGCCTTCGTTGTTTTTGTTAGAAGTTTGTTTGTAAAAACAAATTAAGTGCTTTTTACTTGTCCCACATAGGAAAAGTGGGAGAAAGTGGGCCAAGTGGGATTTCCCTTTTGTAGCTAAAGGAACGATTGGGTGGGGCTAGACCCCTCCATATCCACATGCGAGTGTGCGATTATTTGGCATACTTTGGGTGCCTTTCGGAAGACTTTTGGGGAAAGTTATTGAGAAAATGTAAAGGCCTTTGAGCTAAAAGGGTTTTTGAAAATGCAAATTGTGTTTGGTAAATCGTATTTGTGAAAGTCCATTGTAAAGTATATTTTAGCAAAATAGCGTTTGGACAAATTAACTTTGCAAAAGACTTTTTCTATTAAAAAAAAAGGAAAAAAATGAGAATTTGTTGGTTACCGCCGGCGAGGGGCAGGTGGTCTGGTGAGGGACAAGCAGGCGGTCTAGCCAATGGCAGGCGGCCAGCGAGGGTCGTCGCGACCAGATCGTGCGATCTCGATCTCACGATCGGGTTGCCGGAGGTCGCGCGGCCCAGATCCGGGTCGCGCGACCTCCGGTGACCCGAGATCCGCCGAGGGTCGCGGTGTCGCCGGGGTTGCGCGGTCTGCGACCCGGATCTAGGTGGTTGCCGGAGTTGCAGTGGTCGCGCGATGCGACTCACGAGGGGGTCGCCGAGGTCACGTGATCGGGCCGCCGACGATCGCCGTAACGCACAAGCCTCTTGCCAACCTCTATCCAGCTTGTCGCCGGCCATGGGCAGCTCCACGCAACTTCGTCGGCCATCCTCAACGAAGAAGAAGATGAATAGTAACGAGGACAAAACCGGAAAAACGAAATGTTAGTGAGGACATTTGTGAAAGAAACTTTTTTAACTTACTCTCCCTCAGCCTTCCGAGAAGGCCGAATGCCCAAGGCAGCCCCCAACCTGCCTTGGGCTTTTAGCCTTGGGAAGGCTTGCCTTTGGCAATGGCAAGTCAAAAAAAATTTGCCAAACACTGAATATTCGGCCCAAAGGCCTTTAGGGGGCTAAAGATCCTTAGCAAAGTGGTTGCCAAATGCAGCCTTTGCGCGCCCGCGGTTTAATTAGCACTAATCCATTTTTTCGACTTCTTTCAAAGGATGCATTTGTTAATCCGAACAATTTTCAAAATGACATGTTTGTTCATTTTTTTGGAAATTTTTTTACGAAGAGTTGCATGTGTTTTAAGACTATTTTATATATATACTTGTTGTTTTTTTTTTTTTAAAGAAATGGTTTGTTTATGAGAATTTTCGGAAATAAAATATAAAAATGAAAATTTGAAATTTTATTTATTTAAAAAAAAATATTATTCCGAATTTTGTTTGTGTTTTTTCAAAACAACCTTTGGAAAAATTACTTAATCAGTTTGCTACTTTTCCGAAGGGTTGCGATTGTTTGGTTTTCAACTTCTTCCGAAGGGATGCATTTGTTAATTAGAACAATTTTCAAAAGGACGTGTTTGTTCATTTTTTTGGAATTTTTTTACGAAGAGTTGCATGTGTTTTAAGATTGTTTTATATATATACTTTGTTTTTTTTTTTCAGAAGAAACAGAGTGATCATTTTTTGAACCTTCTTTCAGAAAAACTACAGCCAAATTTTCGATTATTTCTAGAGAGACCCTAGAGTAATATTAGAATTGCTATATAGTATTCTCATTTGAGACTTTGCTGTATTTTTGCCGATGACCATTAATAACTTTGCAGGGCAAATAAATCCTTAAAGAAAGTGATATCATACCCCAAAGTCCGACTTGAGTACTCTGAATATCCGTCTTCATTGTTCTACTCAATTCGAAGCCATATTTTACCAATAGTTTTGTTATGGCATTTCCATGTGATTGGTTGTCGTAAACTTCCCAAACTTTTTCAATGCGTTGGAAATTTTTTGCTATCTCTCGATAGTGGTGCTTCTCTCTTCTTAAAATTTATAAAATCATATTTCGAAAGTGATAATGATTTCATATATTATGTGGAAGACATGATTTGGTTAAAAGACAAAAGTGATGTTGCGTGTTGCTACATAAAAACTTAGCGAGGCAAATACTATCCTTTTTGGTTACTTGTGATGACCAAATATCTTTGAACTAGTTTTAGTTGATTATTTCTGAACGGTTGATAAATGATTTGTGAAAAGAACTACAAAAGGTTATAAGGATTGGTTTATGAAATGAATATTGGTTGTTGATTTATGGGTATTGGAAGATGAGTATATAGTTCATGCTCATGTTGCTATTATTAAAATCCATTGAGGGTTTGAGCATGCATACTATTTTTAAGATATCCTTTTGGGTCGAGTTACCACTTGATATAAGTAGAAACCTAGTCAAGGGGGAATCCTGGTCATCTTTTTCACAAACATTAAGCGTCACCATAGCTGCTATATTGAGCAAGAGATTAATCAATGCATTGAACCATTGACGTTTGTTTTGATATTATTGATTGAAGGACTATTTTTGATATGTCTATGATTATATTGAAGTGATATAACTCATTTTAATCATGTACATATATTGTATACTGGATTTGAGAAAAATGAGTTTGGATATTGTTTTATAAATATGCATAATGAATACTTGATTTTCTTATAAGAGATTTGTACTACTCACTAGGGTGTAGTTGTTCTTACCATTCACTTTACATATTTTTGAGGTTCTTTAGTTAGTGACAAATAAAACAAGAATGCTATTGACGGAAATTTTTGGTAGTTGGATTTTGGGTATGGTCCAATGTTGTTGTATATAAGTTTGTTGATAGTTGACGTGTTTATCTAAGTCATTAAATATATATATTCTTTTTTGGATTAGAGAAACCTTAATTTTATAACCAACTTACTATTTTATTGGATATATCGATGTATATATATTTTTTGATAGCGGTTTTATGTTGGTAAGGCCCTTTAGGTAGGAGAACGACTCTGTGATTCCCCTATATTTGCAAGAGTCGGGGTGTGACAATTAATGTTGTTTGGGGACTAAAAGGCATTTTTTGTCTAGCAAAAACCATCTATGCAAAGTCATATATTCTTAGAGTAGAGTTTTATGAACAAGCTTCATCATGACAACTCCATTCCATCCCACTTCCCTTAACATTAATTAAACACACTTCTTTACATCAATTAGAAAAAAGCACTTAATGATCTCCTTCATCATATCCAATGTTGCTAGAAGAACATATTTATCATCAATTGGAAAAACTACCAAAAAAGTTCTAAACATATTGTAATTGTGCCAGTTTAATTATAAACTTATTTTTTTGACCAATTAAGTCATAAACATTTTACAATTGTTTTCGATCAATCCATCCGGTTAAAATTGACCAGCCGATGCTTGACGTGGCAAGCGGTCGACGCCGACGAGCTTTTCTTAATAATATTTTATTTTTAGAAATATTATATTATTTTTTTAATCATTTTTTCCTTTTTCCTCTTTTTTTTTTCCCTCTCCTCCCTCCTCCCTCATTTGGCTCCGGCGACCGGCCAAGCCGCTCCAAGCGACGGCGGGGCGAGCCCCCGCCATTTGCTAGCAAAAGCTCGCCTCACGTAGCGACCGCGAGGAGAGCCCTCGCTAAGTGACCGCAAGGCGAGCCCTCACCAAATTCGATGAGGGGGCTCGCCAAATCCAACGAGGGCTCACCTCGCCATCGCTGGGCACAAGCTTGCCCCTGTCGGATTGCCTCAATCCAGCAATCAGCCAGCCTAGCTGATTGCCGAAGCCAAAGGAGGGAGGAGGGAGGAGGGAGGAAGAGAGAGAGGGGAAACAAAAAAGATATATATATATATATTTCAAAAAATAAAATATTATTAAAAAAACTCGTCGACACTAGCCGACACTGGGTTAGCCAATTTTAGCCGGATGGACTAATCGAGAACAATTGTAAAATGTTTAGGACTTAATTAGTCAAAAAATTAAGTTTAAGATTGAATTGACACAATTACAATAGGTTTATGACTTTTTTCGCAATTTTCCCTCATCAATTTGCCTTACTATTAATCTAGATGAAATATCGTATACTCACCAATCAAGAATATTACTTTTCTTCCGTTTTTTATGTATGAATGTGCTTTACATGTTTATCACATACACACGCCAATGTATCAAACCATGTCGACACCTAATACGATTGACACATTGATAGTTATAATAAGTAGTGTCTTGTCATGTGATCCACTTTCTTGGGGATATCATTTTCGTATCGAAACAAACCATCACGTCTATTAAACACGTTTTCGAATTAGATATCTCATTTTGACACGACACAGCACGAAATGTCTATTTTAATTCGTTATTGTAGACTTCGACACCTGCTATAAAATATTACATTTAAGCCATAGTTATCTCGGGCGACCATGATAACTTGGCAACTTTTCTTGGGTAAGTCCTTTCGGAAGATTTGGCTTTTTTAGGGATGGGTCTAATCCCTAGTCAAAGTAGACAACTCGAGCCATCCGCGGAAGTCTAGAAAGGACAACGATCGTGGACAGCAAGTCAACGATTCTGTGTCTCCTTTTTCTCCGACGAAAGAGACATTGGAGTGGAAATCAGGGTCCACCGCACATACTTCACGGCACTTCTTGAAGTTATTTATCACGTCATTTTCAGCAGCATAATTTATCTTAATTGGACCAACGGCAAAGAATTGTCTGTACAATTTACTTTTCATACCTTTGGACCCGAGCAGGTCCTTAAACTGCTCCCCCCTGAAATGAAGATCCCGGGGGGACTCCTCCTCACAAGCCATTTACAGGCAAGTGAGGGGAGAGTAGTATGGGATAAGCTTCCCATTGGGTGTGCCCGGCCAACCCTGTACAAGGGATGGGCCCCACTCTGGATCCCCGTGAAGCCTTCCCCGGGTAACCAATCCTGGGCGTGGTTCAGGGAAATGAAAGAGCCTCTCCTCGGCAAAGAGGAGGGGCTGAACCACGCCCAGGATTGGTTACCCGGGGAAGGCTTCACGGGGATCCAGAGTGGGTCCATCCCTTGTACAGGGTTGGCCGGGCACACCCAATGGGAAGCTTATCCCATACTACTCTCCCCTCACTTGCCTGTAAATGGCTTGTGAGGAGGAGTCCCCCCGGGATCTTCATTTCAGGGGGGAGCAGTTTAAGGACCTGCTTGAAGATAAAAGAGACATTGGAGTGGAAATCAGGGTCCACCGCACATACTTCACGGCACTTCTTGAAGTTATTTATCACGTCATTTTCAGCAGCATAATTTATCTTAATTGGACCAACGGCAAAGAATTGTCTGTACAATTTACTTTTCGTACCTTACTTTTTAATTCGAGAAGCGCTTTATATGCTCATGAACTGATTAAGTTTGGACGTTAACTTGTACAAATAACCTATTCCATAGTAGATTGCACATAATTACTAAATTTGGGCATACGACTCCCCAGTTTCTTAGCTAAATCCTAATGTAACAACTTCCAAGTTCCAACCAACCGTGTCAACCTAAGCAGATTAATTAATTTTTTTTTTTTTTTTTACATTTTATTAACAAACTTCCCACATACTTGTGAAGTACCCTTAAAAAGTTGATGCTTATATTTTCAAAATATTAATTGCACATAAAACTAGTGCATCGCAAACATTTTAGTTAATGGATTAATAAATGTATAATAAACACTCGTCAATCATTAATAGAAAAGGCTTACTTTAACTTATATTACAAATAAAATGGGTTTGATGGTGGAAATTGAAGTGGTCGTTATTATTGGAAATCATATAGGGAACCTGAATTCAACAAGGTAAAATTAATTGGATCCTATGAATCGAGTCAGTTCAAGCCATTAGTCATGTGAACTCTACGAAAAACTAAATTAATGGTTGTGATTAAATTTGGTACATAAACCCTAATACACGTAAGCATTATACTTTATTCTTAGTATTCATTTTTTTTCGTCCTTCTACCCCTTTGAAGATATCTTTCTAGAGAATTTTTTCTTTTTTTCCAAGCTGAAACAGACCATATAATTAGGGCCGCAATTCGTGTCCATTTATCATGATGAGTTCTACAATAATGTCAAATGATGTTGTTAACAACTCGTGTCATTTCAAATTTGATGGATGGGGCCATTCGCGTCATGAATTGCACTCTTCTTATTTCCCACTTTCGAAAATCAGAATACATTGTTTTCTCCTAGCGCTTTCGAAATTCATTACTCTCTCTGTTTTTTTCTTTTCCAGGGGGAAGAATGTCGACTAATCTACGCCGGAGGATTTCATTCATGAAGAACGACATGGTCGGTCGGAGTCAATCCTGGCGGCCACATCAGTCCAGGTCGGACTCAGTGGAGGGAGAAGTCAAAGAAGAGCGGTGCAAACTCTCGACGTGGCACAATTTAAGAATGCTAGGCTAGGCTAGGGTGACTTCAAAGTGTCCCTTCTCGTAATTCGTGTCCTGTTCGTATGAATTTGCCATATTAGGTGAGTCGGGTCACGTTAAATAGGATTTTTCTTTATAATAATTCGCAAATCATTCTAACATAGTATTCGCATCGTATGAACGAATCATGTCCAGCATTATTAATGCCGTCTGAATCCTTCCAAACGAGAAATCATTAGACACGCTTTTCAACTGATCCTCCTCGAAAACAGGTCAACTAGCGAGACAAAGAATAATTAGTATCCGTCGCAATCCATGGCCACGCAATTGTTAGCTGCTCGTGCTCGTAATTTATATTGATCCGTATCAATATACATCGTTAGACGCGTCAGGGGATATTGAATCGAGTTCCTTCTTTATAATTCGTAAATCATTTGATATTTTGTTAGCATAATATGAATGGGTGGTATTCCACATCACTCGACGCGGCATAAGCCCTTCGGATTATTACGCAAGCTTATCAACCAAATCCTCTTCGAAAGCAGGTTGATTAGTAGAAAGGAGAAAAGAATAATCGATATTAGTCGCAATCAATCACGAGGCAATTATTAGCCGCTGACGATCGTGACAATCACCAACCGACCTCTCCCTCGTCTTTTTCGCCTGTCCGCTTTGACTCCATCGTGCCCAGCAGGCGACTTCGTGCATGGCTGCGTCCGATTCTTGGACTCTCGTTCCGCCATGTGAAGCTCCTCTATATTCAACTCTCTCTCTCTCTCTCGTGTGTTAAATGCCTTTTGACTACATTGCTCTACAAGCTCCTTCTGTCCTGACAAGCTCTACTTCTTCTTGTTCTTCTTGTTTTCCGGCGGCTCGCTTGGCCGGAGAGGATGGAGAGGCCGTCCGGAATGTCCGCCGGGGTTCTTCTTCGGGGAGTGCTGATGCTCTGCCTCTCTCTGAGCGTAGTTTCAGTCTCACAGGCAGATGAGCTTCAGCTGCTCCTGAAGCTGAAATCCTCGCTTGCAACACCATCGACCACAGGCGTTTTCAGTTCATGGAGGGTCGGCAACGACAAGTGCAACTTCACTGGAATCGTGTGCAATTCAGACGGTTTCGTTGCTGAGATCAACCTCTCTCAAATGGGACTGGTGGGTACTCTCCCTTTCGACTCGATATGCTCGCTCGGCTCTCTTGAAAAGATCGATCTTGGGGAGAATCGTTTCTACGGTAAGGTAGTGGATGATCTGAGAAACTGCACGAGGTTGAAGTACTTCAACTTGGGGTTCAATTCCTTTTCTGGGACTGTTCCTGATTTGTCCACTTTGAGCCGCTTGGAGTTCTTGAATCTGAACAACAGTGGATTCTCAGGGATCTTCCCATGGAAGTCGCTTGAAAACATGACCAATCTTGGCTTTTTGAGCCTCGGAGACAACTTTTTTGACGTGACTAGTCCATTTCCTATGGAGGCTATCAAGTTGGAGAAGTTGTATTGGCTTTACCTGACCAATTGCAGCATCAGAGGGCAGATCCCCGAAGGCATCGGGAACCTGACGCTTCTCGAGAATCTCGAGCTCTCGGACAATGAATTGTCCGGCGAAATCCCTCAGGGCATCGCAAGGCTTGGCCGGCTTCAGCAGCTCGAGCTCTACGACAATTTCTTGACTGGTAAGCTTCCTCTCGGGTTTGGGAACCTCACAAGCCTTGTGAACTTTGACGCGTCGCATAACAGGCTCGAAGGCGATCTCTCAGAGATCAGGTTCTTGACAAGCCTGGCCTCCTTGCAGCTTTTCGAGAACCAGTTGACAGGGGAGATTCCAGAGGAGCTTGGAGAGTTCAAGAATCTTACTGAACTGTCTCTCTACTCGAATAGGCTGACCGGTTCGCTTCCTCCGAAGCTTGGCTCGTGGTCGGACTTCAATTACGTAGATGTTTCGGACAACTCGCTCACGGGAAGTATCCCACCGGATATGTGCAAGAATGGGAAAATGACCGATTTTCTTATGCTGGATAACAAGCTCACTGGGACTATCCCGGCGACCTACACAGATTGTTCATCCTTAAGTCGGGTACGCTTGAACAATAACTCGCTCTCTGGTGCCGTTCCTGCTGGAATATGGGGCTTGCCAAATCTCATCATAATTGATCTTGGGGCGAATCAACTCGAGGGATCAATAACGTCTGATATCAGAAGGGGAAAATCTCTGGCTCAGTTATTGCTATCTGATAATAAATTTTCAGGCGAATTACCAGAAGCGATGTCGGAAGCATCTGCTTTGGTCTCAATTCAGCTGAGTTTGAATGGATTCGTGGGAAAGATTCCGTCGACAATTGGGAACTTGACGAAATTGTATACACTCAATTTGAATGGAAATCTCCTCTCCAGTAGCATACCTGTATCTATTGTCTACTGCGTCGCCCTTGCTGTTGTAAACCTCTCAAACAATTCGTTGACAGGAGAAATTCCCGACGGCATCAGAAACTTACACACTCTGAACTCCCTGAACCTATCCAATAACAAACTTTCTGGCGAAATCCCATTGAGCCTGGGACTAATGAAGCTAAGCCTTCTCGATCTCTCGAACAACCGGTTAACTGGTCCCATACCGGACTCCCTATCAACAGAAGCCTACCATGATAGCTTTGATGGGAATCCCAGCCTATGTAGTCAGAGGCTTGAACAATTCCGGCCATGTATTTCGGGTTCGCAGGCAACCACTCCTGTTGGGGTTATTCTCTCGTGCTTCTTTGCTGGAATAAGTTTGTTGCTGATCGTGTTCGCAATTATGATGTATGCGAAGTTCAGAAAGAGAAGCAAGAGTCTCAAGAGTGTCAACAGTTTGTGCAGGCCAGATTCTTGGAACATGAAGCCGTACTGCGTACTAAGCTTCACAGAGAGGGACATAATTGATTACATAAAGACCGAAAACTTGATCGGGAGGGGCGGATCCGGGAACGTGTATAAAGTCGTCTTGGGGAATGGCAAGGAACTCGCGGTGAAGCACATCTGGGCATCTAGTTCAGCTAGCTTCAGCAGCCATCCCAGCAGTTCAGCCATCCTCAGCAAGAAAAGGAAGAGCTCGCCCGAGTACGACGCCGAGGTGGCTGCACTGAGTTCGATCAGGCATGTGAATGTGGTCAAGTTGTACTGCAGCATCACGAGCGAGGACAGCCACCTGCTTGTTTATGAGTACTTGCCGAACGGGAGCCTGTGGGACAGGCTACACGAGAGCCAGAAGATGGAGATGGGATGGGAGGTGCGGTATGAGATTGCGTTAGGGGCTGCCCTGGGATTGGAGTATCTGCACCACGGATGTGCTCGGCCGATCATACACCGCGACGTGAAATCGAGTAATATCTTGTTGGACAAAGAGTGGAAGCCGAGGATAGCGGATTTCGGGCTAGCGAAAATCGTGCAGGCCAGTCCTGGTGGTAATTGGACACATGCCATTGCAGGGACTCTTGGATACATAGCTCCAGGTAAATCTGATTTTAGATTACGACCCTTCAAGAATGGCCTGAATTAGATTCTTGTAGTGATCAGTTAGAAAAAGGAAAAATGAGATTTGCGCTTATGTATTACATTGGATTTCGTCCTTTCATTCTCTAAAGGCGGTCCGTGCTTCTGTTCTCTTTCCTAAAACTTTTTATTGTTCATTTTTCCTTTCATAAACGGTCCCTTTCTCATGCTTGCTGCAGAGTATGCATACACCATGAAGGTCAATGAAAAGAGCGACGTCTACAGCTTTGGTGTCGTCCTGATGGAGTTGGTCACAGGAAGGAGGCCCATCGAGTCGGAATTCGGAGAGAACAAGGACATTGTTTATTGGGTGCGTGAAAACATGAGCAGCAAAAACTCTCTGCTCGATTTGGTGGACTCGAACATTTCCGACACCCTGAAAGAAGACGCCGTTGAAGTGCTCCGAATAGCCATCCTTTGCACGGCTAACATCCCAACCGTGAGGCCGTCAATGAGGATGGTGGTTCAGATGCTAGAGGAAGCCGAGCCCTGCAACCTCAACAATATCCTCGTCGACAAAGTAGGCGAAAACAGTGAAAAGACCGAAGAAAAACAGCTAAATATCAGGCTCTCAAAACTGAATTCTGCTTCTCTGCGTTAGGAATTCATGTAGCAGACATGACATTAGCATAAAATAAACCTTGAGGGAGCCCATCTCGGTTCAGTTTGGTTAAAGTGCATCAGATTTTGGAGCTGATGTGCTGAATCCTGATTAGAGCTGTTATGAGAGAGTTAAAAACTTATGATTTTAGCTTTTTGGGTTAAACCGGGAAAAGATCTGGAGTTGTATTTTAGCCATTATAATTTCCTTCTGAGAACAGAGAGTCACAGCAAAGCCATGGCTTTTTTTTTTCTTGGATATTTGTCCTAATCGAATGGGACAATATGTAAACCAAAATTCGAACGCAAGGACTTCTGATGAGGTCTTACTTCTTAGTCTTGTCCTTAGCTAATATAAGGTCCCTGTACCCTTTAGATACATTGATCTGTAACCAAGAAATATGCATAAATTCTCCAGAATATGGTTGGAAAATTGATGAAAGAAAGGTATGCGATTCTGCAAATTACGATAAGACTCTTGTTGCACTTTCGTCTATCCACAGGCTATATAACTAGTAACCAAAAAATCGACTCCTGGTTCAATATCGCGCCCTGTTTTCTGAATCGACATCTCCAGTTTAGAGTGGTTCGGTTTAAGATTGTCCGATATTCTTGGTGAACTCAAACTTTTGAGTAGGAGTAGACCGATGTACATCGTGGGGGAAGGATTTTACGTCCACCCGAGATGAGACGACCTCCACCATCTCTAAGAGAGGCATCCGACTCTGCTGATTCCAGCAAGTTTGATTTTGATATGCAACACTTGATCGCATCATTTCTTGAACAGCATAGACGTTTTGATAATGTTAGTTGGCATTTCAGGGTACTTGTGCTTTGTCTATAATCACTCCGAAAAATTTATCAGCAGCGAGCTGAAATTCAAGCCTCGTTTATAATGGAAGGACAGAATGCAATCGCAGCTTCATTCCGTTTCAAGAAGCAGTCAGCAGAAAATCACAATGACCAGCGTCTATCTTCATCAATGATCAAATGATTCTTATTTCTGATGAGCAGGAATCACTGGTCTAACGAGGAATAAGTAAAATCCTAACACAAGTTCTCTGGCTACACCTTTCTTCTTTTTTTCATTTTTTTTTTTTTCGATTCCTTCACCAACAATAAAGCAGCAGAGACCATCCCAAATAATGGCGTTCACTTGTATAGCTGCTTAAATCTTCTACATGCCTCGAGGATGTTGTCTCTGTGTCCGAAAGCACTAACCCGGACGAAGCCTTCACCACCAGGTCCAAACCCGCTGCCGGGTGTGGTAACCACGTGAGTCTTCTCAAGAATCTCGCTGAAAACATCCCAAGAGCTTCGCCCTGGGAAGTGGACCCAGACATAGGGTGCATTCTTCCCTCCGTATACCTTGAAACCAAGAGAGCTAAATGTATCCACAATTATCTCGGTGTTTTCTTTGTAGAAACCAATCACTTCACGCATTGCCTGCAAGAAAAGTAATAACTTCATGGCATTATGAATCGAAACTTAAAAGGAGCATAGGCAACTCCCTCGAGGCCAACAAAATTAAGGTTGTAAATAGCAATCAGCAATCATTAGAGTAACATCATTTAATTAAAAAAGATAGCACAAAACAGCTCACAGATAGTCCTTCGGGAGAAAGGCATGCCAATCCACCAGCTTGAGCAACATTGGATGCACCGTTGAAGCAAGTGCAGACAATGCGGCTGAAGTCCTTAGCAACAGGGAAACCATCTGAAAACAGCAACTCTTTGGGAACCACAGTCCAACCAAGACGAACACCAGTAAATCCAGCATACTTGCTAAATGATGACGTCTCAAGAGCAACCTTGAACAATCACAGCAAATTTTATGGGGTGGATAAAAAATGCATTAAGAACAAGCTGAGAGGTAGAAGGATAACAAATATTCACAATAGGAAATACGGATCTATATGTCAAAATAATTTGGTAGAAAGCATCCCGGTAACCCAATTGATGCAAACATTTAAAAGGAATAAAGCAACTTGCAAGGGAAAAATGTGGATGTAAGTTCAGCATTACCTCTTTGGCACCTGGAATTTCAAATATGCTTCGAGGGTTGTCATCTGACACGTACAGTGCATATGCAGAGTCATAGACAATAATAGAGCCATTGTCCTTAGCAAACTTAACCAGCCTTGTCAGTTGCTCCCTCGTTGCGGCAGAGCCCGTAGGATTGTTGGGTGAACAGAAGAATATGATATCCGTTCGAGCTACAGTTGACAAATCAGGAAAAAAACCATTCTCTGGTGTGCACTTCATGTATTCGATTTTTGCGAACTTTCCAATGTCTTCTTGAAACAGCCCTGTCTGGCCCATTATAACACTTGAGTCTACGTAAGCCTACAAAATACAGAAGTTTCAAAAATTGTTATTAAATGTCAAGTCGAGATAGACACGCCATATTAACCAGCAAGAAGTTGCCCTATTTCCAATCACAGTGAGTTTTACAACATGTTTTCTGGGACAGCATCTCCATCGAACTTTACTGAAGCTGCAAGTGCAAGACATAAAGAATCCAAATCGGTTTTTCTATGATGCATCAGAGCAGAATGTGGTACAGCACCTAAAAATGTTTTCCTTGAGTAGGTAAATCAATGAGAAGTAAAGTAACTTATTTTTTGGATAAATGAGTTACCTATTTCACATAGGATTACTAACACAACAAAAGAAGTTCACCATATTTTATAGGTGTTTACAACCCAGTTATACAGTGCCTCGGGGCATTGCAGACATGCCTGAATCTGAGCATTCACCTCTAAAGGAGAATGCAATGAAATGCTTCAACTTACCCACAGAAAGCTTACAACTCTTTAACTGCAGCCAAAGGAAACAGAATAATTTCTCTCATACATTGAAGAAACAAAAATTCAAACTCCCCGAGCTGTTTGTCATTTCTCAGTAAAAACGGAGGACCAATACTCTGACAGAACTTAACACTAGGGCTCAATGAAGCGACTGAAGTCTTTCACTTTATGCAATATATAGACAGAATCAAACATAGATTACATGGGCTCGTCTAGAAAGATCATGATTACCGGGTATGATGGATCTTGCACAGCCATTGTAACATGTGACCCAAAAGCAACCTGACATAAGCAAAGCAAACTAATTAGTGTCCACAAAAGACAAATAAAGTAATTTAAGAACCTCCTTGAGATGGAGTAATTGCAAATTAAAAAAATCTTGCATCAAACCAGCAGTCAACACCAAAACACACCTAGGTAAGGATTCAACGTAAAAGACCACCTGGAGGAAGAGAAGTTGTACCTGAAGGCGAGAAATATCACATTTTGCCCCATCTGAAACAAAGATATCTTCTTCCCCTATGCCAAGGTCTCTATAGAATGTTGAAGCAATTGCTGCTCTCAGTGGCTGCAATATTAAGAAGGATATCACGTTGGCTCTATTGCAATAGAGTGAGAAGACTTTAAAGTTTACTGCATCACCCAGCATTTTATATCTTTGATTTTCCTTTTAAGTTCCACCAGACTAATGTCAACAATCTATCTTGAAGAAAGTGAGCTATGAAATAACTCAGGACCAAACACATCTGCAATACCATATAGGTAACATAATAGGTCATGGAATCAAACAGAAGTTTAAATTGACGTTTAGTTTAGCTTAGCTATTCAAGAACTTTGGTTTTATGTCCTGTCCTTGATTACTGAGCAGTTTGATACTAAATAAAGCTTGATCATACAAGAGGATACATGACATCACTTTGTGGAAAAATCATCACTTGTTTTTACTTCTGTACTCTTCCTCAAATAGATATTTTAAACATATTTAAGTTGCATATCCTACTATCCATTGCATGGACATATCAGGTCAATAGTAAATGGGAAATGGAGACAGATGCAAGGCCATGAAAATCAATTGAGGAAACTCTTAATAATATTAACTAAATGTAGAAGGATTGTTTCATCTAATTAGACCTTAAGAGTACATAACAGACTGATGCACAGAAATGCTGTTAAATCATAAGCTGTATGAAGAGACAATTGCAACATGTATACAAAACCTCTGCAATATTAGCAACTAAGGTTTCCAAACTCAATAAGTCTAACCAGCAAAAGAAGAAATGCGGTTGAAAGACAAGTACCTTTTCACCCTGCTCTGCACCATACCCACTGTAACCCTCCAAAGTTGACAGTGCATAAGATCTCTGTCAAATTTAAAGAAGTTAACTATTTACCAAACAATAAAATTACTAGAGATATTAAAACATCAAATAGGCATGTTCACATAGAGCTGAAAGACATATCTGAAGCATGCAACAACAATTTCAACCAAGCTCTTAGAGCAAACAGTGAGGCTTGAAATCAAAGGACAGAACACAAATAATTCATCCAGGAAATCAACTATCTGAAATTTGGGGGTAACGAAAGCAACAGGTAGATCCATTCATATGGCATGATCACTAGCCAGAGGCCTCCTGTAACAAAAAATAGACATTTCTCACTCACATCACCAGTTCAATTTTGACAGTTTGTGGCTTCATGGTACCAATAAAGATATTCAAAGTTGTTCCATAACTGGCTTTATCCAGCCATCTTGGGAAGTAAATGACGGTAAATTGTGCAAAAAATCCAAAAAACGGATGCCTTAATTCCATCTCTTCAACTGACAAATTGATAAAGATTTAAAAATTACTGAAAGGAAGGCAACCACTCAAGGTAGGGGTCATAAGAAATATGATCTAGCCACAAGACTACAGGCATATAAATGATAAGAACCAGAATTTCAGAAAAGAATGATTTGTAGCGATTGAATAAAATTGAACCACGATGTGCACTTCAATGAACCACAAGAATTAACCCAACAATTTACAGTTCTATTAATTCCACTGTCAGTTCAAAATTACAGAGAATGACCATAGATTAAAAAAATAAATAAAAAAACCGTATTCAAAATAAGAATGACCAGGCATCTTCCTTAGAATATAACAGCACCTTTGCCATGCCCGATGTGATAACATCTGGAATGGGCTCAGTGGTATCCCCAATCCCCAAGCTAATGACTTTTGCGTCCGGGTACTTTAGCAAGTGTGCTGCCTTTCTTCGAGCAATCTAAATTAAAAAAAGGATTAGCTATACAAATAATATACGGGAAAAGAATAGTCTCAACAAAATAAGAGAGTTTCTTGTTTAACAAGAGAGTAATCCATGGTAGCTATTAGACAAAGCCCAATCCTGGAGGCAAACTTAGAAATGCAAACGTAGTAGGAAAGGATTCTGCAGAAAGCCAAATAAATCAATACAATGACAATGATGGCAGACCTCGGGAAAAAGGTAACCAGCTTGAAGCTTGGCCATGTTGGCATTGCGGGAGACCTTAGTCTTGTAAGCTACAGACACACAACAACAAGAAGTCCAGACCATCAGCAATCTATAGGGAAGACACCTCCCATGACTCTGAACTAATTCTAAAATAATCCCATTTTCACTTCAACAAGAGAAAAGGAAATTAAAACCGCCTAATGCACCAAAACTGAACTGACTAAATTTCACTCCACTACCACATTTTAAATCAAGAGACACCTTATTCCACCCACAATGATCTTATCGCACGCGCCCATACACACGCGCACACAGAGAAGAGCTCTTACTGGTCTTTTCCTCATGAGGCACGGCTACACATCGGACAGCTCTGGTCTTTTTCGCAGGGACGGATGCGTTAGAAGCCCTGTTCACCAAAACGAATGAAAAATAAGTACAGCAAACGCAAAACCCTGAAATCGCTCTGCTCTCATATGGGTCGTCAAGCGACACAGAATCACGTCGAGTTCCGGGCATAAAGATCCCACCTTTCGATACAACACAACAAGAAATGCCACTAAGCAAGAAAAGCTTCGACTTTTCGACAGCCACAACCTCGGGCCAGGCAGAAACAGAGAAAAAGAAGAAAGATGGTAATCGAAAAATGGAAAGAACACGTTCGAGCGCAAAATGGGCGACTTTTCTGTCGACCCAAAAAGGGAAACCTGTACCTGGAAGAGCCCAAGTTGGAGGGAGCGAGGAATGCGGAGGAAGACGAAGAGATCGCGGTGGTGAGGTGATTCTGCAGAGCCATTCTCTCTCTCTCTCTCTTCTCCGACTTGGTACAGAGAGAAGGACCCGAAGATAGGGAGGGGAAGGGAGACTGGTGACGAAGCAGCAGAAGAGAGAGAAGAGAGAGAGCCGCCAAAAGAGGGGAAGTGGAGAACAGTGCGTATACGCAAACCCTAAGGTTGACCACGACGACCGACACGTCGGACGACTGGCCTGGCCGCATACGGAGTTGGCAGGGGACAGGCATTTTCGTGGGCCCCGCCGCGCTGCCCTTGTCTGAATCACGTGCGGCGCACGGACCACTTCTTTAATGCCTCGTTGCAGCAACGTGTGCAGCATATATTTCTTTTCTTTTTTTGATAAAGGTAAGAATAAATAGAGGTTTAACCAAACTATACAAGAGAATTCGGCACCAAAAATTTACACTCATAAAAACAACAAGTCACAACAAGGCAGTCGAAAGAAAATAAGGAAGACAGGAACAATGTAGAGAAGAAACAAATAGAAACAAAATGCCTAAACAGTAGGCAAGACAACCAGCACAACCAGACCGGCACCTAAGACATCAACAAGGCAGGATAAGACGCAAGAGCAAGCAACCGCGGGTCCCGCCAGCACAATAGCATCACCCAGCCAGGTGTGCAGCATATCTTAACCCCGGGGAAATGACAAAAATTATTCATGAATTTTCGTTTGTTATGTAACGTAACCCTTAAATTTATTTTGATTAGATATGCAACGTCTTCCTTAAACTTTTAATTTGTTCAATATGAAATCTAAAATTTATTCTAATATTCAGTGTGCTAAATTTTTAAATTGCACGTCTAATCAAAGTACAATCATTGTATTGCATATATTAAAAGTTTCAAAATATAAACATTGTATTGCATTTATTAAAAGTTTATAAACAATACTGTACATTAAACAAAAATTTAGAGACTACATTATTATCTCTTTCAATCTTTTATAATTTGTGGATCTGCTCCTCCCAGTGCAGTCGCTCCTGTCGTGAAGACGGAGCAATGTGGATTGAACGTGCATGCAAAGCATGCTGCTCGATGTTCAAATTGGGCGTTTTCTTTTGTATTTGGTTCTTATAACTGGCCTTTCCCTCTGTTCTGCAATGATATATGAAGGTCAGCAACGTTGCTCATGAGAGAATGGGCAACGTTCTTGTAATGAAGATGAACGGTGCCTCCACAATAGCCAGTAATGGGGTGTGGCACACCGATCCTTTCGAGGTCGGAATGACACGCTCATAACTCACCTATCGAAAAAACACGACGGCCACACCATTGTCGAAGATACCATATCAAAGGTGGCAGCTCTTTTGCTTACATGTTTAGCCTGATGTCATGAAGCAAGGCAATGGAGATCAATCTAGCTTCTTGCAAATGACCATGGAACAGTTTAGCCTGTTGAAGTGGCTATTCACGCCTGGTTGGAGTGAGGATCTTGTTGCCCCTGACGCCTTTGTTTGCCCCTTTCTGCAATGAGTAAAAGAATTCCTTGAACTAAAGGGTGTGCAGGCGAACCACTTCCTAATACATAGGCACCGGATGATTCGGCAATCAGAACTTACAGATCAATGCCCTGTTTAGAACAAAGAGATTGTACAAAGATACTATCATATTTTCATCAGGTCCTGGAACCCAGTGGCAGAAGCCTAGTTCTGAGAAAAACTAAAATGTCATGTTGAGAAACCAGATACAGCACTTGATCTCAGCCAAAACGCAGAGAAAGGTGCTCCTCTCACTTTAGTGTTACTCTCAGCTATGCATGAGTCCAGATACCACTAAATAATCAGGATAGCTACACGAGCTGTAAAATAACAGTTAAAAACTTGGCTCAGTTTGCATTCCCGACAGAGAACATGAAACATTGTAATTCTCATCCATAACTGATTACTAAAGAGCGTTCCTGTACTCTGGACTTCCATGGCAGCATCATTGGAAATCAGGAGATTGTGGAGCTATAGGCAATGATCCGGGAAATGTAAAAACTAATTGGTATCGCAACAGAGCATGAAGTCAGTATGTGCTAAGTCAATGCATATTTGAAATGTAGCTGGAAAATATTTAACTATGCCAGGAACCATTTAAAGAAGATCTACGGAATATAGCAACAGTAAAAAGATCAATGGGATACAAACAAAACTGGAACCACATGGAAATAAGCATTAAATCGTCCCCGCAGCGAACGCTTCCCCCGTGCATTTTTATAGCAACAGTAGTTTTAAAGGTTTTATTTCCTGCTTTGTGAGTTCCCGGAAGGCTATTCATTAACTATAACGAGTGGTGTCCAGTTTCACCAGGTTACAGTTTCGTCTACAAGAAAGACATCATATCCTTCCTTCCATTAGTTTGAACTCTCCAACGGTCCCTATCTAGGCAAAGTTTCAAAAGAATTGTGCAATGATTTAACAATTCTAATCGATGTACTAGTTTCAAAAGAATTGTGCAATGATTTAACAATTCTAATCGATGCAATCTTTAGAAATCTAGCAATCTGCAAATGGACTTCCTGACCAGGAGAGTCGAGATATACTAGTGGCTCCATATCGATAAGTACATCATTTATTGGCGTAAGAAAGCCATGAATGAGTTTCACAAAATCGCCAGATACCAGATCATTGAAGCTGTTCCAAGGTTGGCATGACTGACTGTTCCAAGGTCTCGGATCATGTCATCTTCTCTATGAGCTCACGTGCAGCAGCAATGATTAACTCTTCATCGTGTGTCGATCCTCCACCTTTTTCCAGATCATCGAAGCTGAGCACAGGCTGTGAAGATAACAAAGAATAAATAACATGACCCTGAATAAACGAATGAAAAACAAGCACAGCAAATGCAAAACTCTGAAATCGCTCTGCTCTCATATGGGTCGTCAAGCGACACAGAATCACGTCGGGTTCCGGGCATAAGATCCTACCTTTCGATGGTATACAAGAAGAAACGCAACTAAGCAAGAAAAGCTTCGACTTTTCGACAGCCACAACCTCGGGCCAGGCGGAAACCAGAGGGAAAGAAGAAAGATGGCAATCGAAAAGGGCAAAGAAGAACACTTTCGAGCGCAAAAGGGACGCCTTTTCCGTTGACCCAAAAAGGGAAACCTGTACCTGGAAGAGCCCAAGTTGGAGGGAGATAGAAATGCGGAGGAAGACGAAGAGATCGCGGTGGAGAGGTGATTCTGCAGAGCCACTCTCTCTCTCTCTTCCGACTTGGTGCAGAGAGAAGGGCCAAAGATAGGGAGGGGAAGAGTGACGAAGCAGCAGAAGGGAGAGAAGAGAGAGAGCCGCCAAAAGATTGACAGGTAAAAAGGGTTTCGTACATCGTGTCACAATTTTTTTTTTATACCGGAGAAACCATTTTGACCGACAACCGTTAATAGCCTATCATTTTCCTTGCAAGGATTTCGAACTCCTGACCTCCCCTCAAATGACTGAAACTTAGTCAACGGAGCTACCACCAGTGATATCACAATTCATTTGTATGTAGCTTGTCCTCTTTTCTATGCTAATACTTTATACTTCTTTTTGCATTAACGGAATTTGGAGTTCTCATTAGATGTGAGACTGCTCTGTAATTTACTTTTTTCGCTCCCCTCTATATATAGTGCGAAGAATCAACAAAATGCAATAGTGATGTCTCCTTTGAAAGTTTATTTTCAGTCCATCATTCCATGTTTCTTTAGTTTTATCAAACTCAACGAAGGATCGATCACATGAGATTGGTTGTTTTTGTAGGCGCGCTTCATGGACACAGAATGCAAGCTAATCAGTCTACATAAGGAAAAACCTACTTTATACAATGTTAAATCTGAGTCTTCCTAGAATCACACACGTGTACTCAGAACACAAAAGACAACAAATGAAGACCAAGAATACATTCCAACACACTGAATTTCAAGAGTGAGAAATAGGGAGAGATTATATTTAGAGACATTCGGTACGCCAATGACCTATATCGGGCTGCCCAACAAAATCCAAAACACAATTTATGATGTGAGGAGGGCCATAAACATATGGATCACCTTATGACAAGGTCCCCCACGGCACGTTCTTGTTTATGTAACAGTAACCTGCATTCTTTGCAGACTAGAAATGTCTAGATGAAAGTTCACATGACGATTTCCAACATAACAGCCTCTCTCTCTCTCTCTCTCTCTCTCTCTCTCTCAAAGACATGCGCACCCATCCACTATGTAACATAATTTGTCACGCCAGCACAGCATTATAGTGCTGTTATTAATGGCAATTGAAGATAAATCTTGACAGGACAGACTTGAGTGACCCGATTGTTCTAGAAAGAAGATGAAAAGACAATGTTGCAGGAACAGTACAGGTTAGAGACCATATTCAAGCTTGACCAATTAAAAAGATTAATTTACACTACATCTTTCTAATTTTGACCAAATTGTAACTGTATTTTCACTGCATTTTTCCAGGAGCATCAGAAAGGATTTAACTAGGGAGACTTCATTCTATAAAGTCCCGTGAGACGACTAAAGGGAAATAATTGGTGATTTGAGGGAGATCTAGTTCCATGTGTTTGAGCTTTAAAAAAAGTACCTATGGTGTTATTTCGTTCCCTCCAAATTAGAGCGGTGATTCGACCAAAAATAAAATAAAATATAGTGGCGTTAATAGTAGGGTTTCGGAAATACAGCGTGTTACCGTTCCTTTGCACTATTTTGACTTAAAACAGTGCAGTTTTGGAGTAATAAGTAGGGAAAAAGATAGAAAAGGATTCCCATTCATATGCCGACTTTTAGGGGCTATTTGTTTAAATTTATTTCAATTTTTCGGAATACAAATTTTTGTTTTTTGTTCCGGGAAACAAAAAAAGAACAAAAACGCGTTTGTTTATATTTTTGCTCTCGGGAAAAAAAATCTATTTTTTTTGTTCCAGGAACAGATTTGAAACAAAAACAAAAAGTAGAAAAAACTCGTTTTTAGTTTTCAGAAACAATTTCGGTAAACATTTTTTTCTCATTTTTATTCTTCTTTTTTCTTTGGCTGGTCGCCAGCCTTAGCCATGGCCGACGAGGCCAATGACTTTGCCGGAGCGTCCCGGCCCCCAGCAAGGCTCAACCTCGCCTTGGCTCGGGCGACTTCAAGCTCGCCCAAATCTAGTGAGGCCATTGGCCCTCGTCGGCCGGTCGCCGACCATTGCCGAGGCTAATGACTGGCCAAAGGAAGAAAGAAAAAGAAGAAGAAAAAAGTTTTAAAAAAAAAGAAGAAAAAAGGAAAAATAAACTCATCTCATGATGGACGAGATGGTTTGCGTCTCGTCCCTCAACCGGTAGGGAAAAGGTTCGAAACTCCCCGCCCCCATTGTGCTACTCACCTACGGCCCGTGGGAGATGGGTCCCTGTGGGTTGCCCTGGATTTACGCTGCAGGCTTACGACTGGACGGCGGTTCTGAGTCACAAAAAAAAAAGAAAAAAATATTAAAAAATTAAAAGAAACAAAAAAATTATACAAGTTTATCAAATATGTTAATGTTCTTTTTCTATTCTTGGAACATAAATGTAGTACAGTTACCAAACGCGTTTTTTTATTCAAAAATTATTTCCCGGAATGAAAACGTCACGGAACGCGACCTTAAAAACAAGAAAAACAAAAAAACAATGCCGACTTTTAACTTCTTTCCTTTGGCAGGGGAGGGATAGAGAAAAGGAGAGCAGTGGAGAAGGACATCGACAAGACTAAAAGATTATAGCGATGGGCGAAAAACTTCCTCAGGAAGGTGAACACAGTCTCGCGGAATTCTGGAAAGAGGACAAAAGGGAAAGAATAAACAAGGCCAGATGTGGGGTCCATCAGGCACGGTGGATTAACTTCTCCAGCAAGTGAGAGACTTCACCAGACAAAGTTGCTTGGCATGAGTCGAGCGTCCATCTTAAACAAGGACAGATGTGGGAATCCATCAAGCACCATGGGTTAACTTCTGAAGCAAGGGGTAGACTTCACCAGGCAAAGTTGCTCGCCATGAATCGTGTTCTATAAATTTAAGCATTTCCATGTTCAAGTTTAACAAACAGCTCTAGCCAAAGCCACTCTCTCTCTCTCTCTCTCTCTCTCTCTCTCAGCATAGCCAATAATCAGCAAGAGAGTATATCATCTGAAAAAATATTGTCTGGTGCCCTCGTCTGAATCACGTGCGGCGCACGGACCACTTCTTTAATGCCTCGTTGCAGCACGTGGCATATCTTTATCTCGGGAGAACGGCGAAAATAATTTATAAATTTTTGTTCATTATAAAATATAATTCTTAAATTTTAATTTAACTTTTAAATCGGGCGTATTGTTGTTTCATTACCTATCTAAGCTAGGTTTAAAAGTTCACCTAGGTAGGCTCCACAACAATATGGAAGAGGTCTAGCCTCTCCAATCAAGTCTATCAATGTCTGCACACGTCCTAAGGAGAGGTGGCGGGCTCCTTGGATTCGCTCGATATAATACCTCAAGGACACGGCACTTGGCTCCTCCTACAACTAATCCGATATTTTTCTTCTCAAATTAGCAAGGAATACAAGCCACAGCCAAGTGGGGTCTCTTACCCCAAGGCAATTCTCCCACCTATCTAGAAGACTCTTAAGTTTTTTATAGACCTGCTCAGGTTTGAGCATATCTTTATCTCGTGAGGATGACAAAAATAATCCATAAATTTTTGTTCATTATGACATGCAATCTTTAAATTTTAATTTATTATACAATATATTCCTTAAATTTTTAATAGTTTCAGAATTTTGATCCAATATTTAATATAATTTAGTTTAGAGACTATATAAAACATTTACTAATTATTCATGAATCAAATTTAACAAATTGAAAGTCTAGTATAGGTATTGCACATATTAAAAACTTATAGATAATATTGAACATTAAATCAAAATTTGAAGACCATCTGTGCGATTATCTCTTGATGCAGTTGCTCATCACGTGAATACGGAGCTCTATGGATTGAAAGTGCAAGGCGTGCATGCAAGGCGTGCATGCAAAGCATGCTGCTGGATGTCCAAATTGGGTGTTTTCTTTGTATTTGGTTCTTCAAACTGGTTTTTACCTCCGTTCTGCAATGGGAAATGTCTTGTGATGAAGGTCCGCAACGTAGCTTATGAGAGAATGGGCCATGTTCTTGCAATGAAGGTGAACAGTGTCTCAGCAAGAGCCAGTAAAGGGGATCGGCACACCCATCATTTCGACGTTAGAATGACGCACTCTTAAGGCGCGTTTGGTAACGATCGTATTCCGAGAATAAAGACAGAAATGATTATGTTTTGAGTAAATTGATTTTGAGTAAAAAAAAACGCTTTGGTAGAATCGTCCAAAATTTATGATTACGTAATAAAATTGTGTTTGATGCACCGTCTTCATTGATTCTATTCCAAATCAATTTTTTTTAATTTTTAAATAATTTTTTCTTTTTTTTTCCTCCTTTTTATTTTCTTTTTTCCTTTTTCTCCTATTCTTCTTTTTCTTGTGACCGAGGCGGAGGGTGAGGCTTGGCGAGCCTTGCTAGTGACTAGGCGGCGTCGGTTGGTGGCTAGGCGGCCAGTCACCGAGGCGTCCACGAGACTTGCCCAACCTTGCTGGTGGTTAGGCGGGCCTCGCCCTTGCCGGGCGAGCCTCGCCGCTGGCTTTGCTAGATCTGGTGAGGCTAAGCCTCACTAGTGGCTAGGCTTGCCTCTAATGAGCTCGCCGGACCTGCGTACAGCGGCAGCGGCAGCGACGGACGGCGGCAGATGGTAGCAGCAGACGACGGCAGGCGGGAGTGAACGGCGGTCGTGAGATGGCCAAAGGGAAGAAGAAGAAGAGTTAGTTTTTTATTCTTAAATTTGTTCCCAGAATAAAAATTAACTTTTTTTTTTTTCTTGATTTCACTTTCAATTTATTCTCGGGAACAAAATTTTTACTAAACACGATTTTCAACCCAAACTGATTCTGGAAACAAAAAAATCAGAATTTGTCCATGTTTGGATGAATACCAAACAAGGCCTTAATTTACCTATCAAAGAGCACGAAGTCATACATTTTTAGGCCTGATGTCATTAAGCAAGGCAATGGAGATCAATCTCGCTTATTGCAAATAACCATGGAACAGTTTAGCCTGTTTAAGTGGCCTGATTGGAATGAGGATCTCGTCACTCCCGACGCTTTCCCGACGCCTCTGTTTACCCCTTTCTATGATGAGTAAAGGAATTACCTGTGCTAAAGGGTGTGCAGGCGAACCGCTTCCTGAAACAAGGCACCGGATCATACAGCAATCAGAACTTACATATCAAAGCCCCGTTTAGAACGAAGAGATTGTGTAAAGATACATTCACATTTTCATCAAGTCCTGAGCAAAGTGGCAGAAGCCTAGTTCTGAGAAAAACTAAAATGTCATATTGAGAAACCAGATACAGCACTTGTTCTCCGCCAAAAGTCCGAGAAAGGAGCTCCTCTCGCTTTAGTTACTCTCAACCATATCTGAGTCCAGATATTAATAAAAAATAAGGATGGCTACAGAAGCTGTAAAATAACCGTTAAAAACTTGGCTCAATTCGCATTCCCAACAGAGAACATGAAACATTGTAATTCTCATTCATTGCTGATTACTGAAGAGCGTTCCTGTACTCTGGACTTCCATGGCAGCGTCATTGGAAATCAGGAGATTGTGGAGCTATAGGCAATGATACAGGACATGTAAACACTAATTCGTACTGCAACAGAGCATGAAGTCAGTACATGCCAAGTCAATGCACATTTGAAATGTATCTGGAGAATGTTTAACTATGCCAGGAACCATTTAAGGAAGATCTATGGAATACAGAAACAGTAAACAGATTGATGGGATACAAATGAAACTGGAACCGCATGAAAATAAGCATTAAATCGTCCCCGCAGTGAACACTTCCTCATGCATTTAAAAGGTTTTTATTTCCTGCTTTGTGAGTTCCTGGAAGGCTATTCATTAACTATATTGAGTAGCGCCTAGTTTCACCAAATTACCAGTTTTGTCTATAAGAAAGACATCATATCCTTCCTTCCATTAGTTTGAACTCCTCAACAGTCCCTATCTGGGCAAAGTTTCAAAAGAATTGTGCAATGCTTTAACAATTATAATCGATGGACTATTTAGAAATCTAGCAATCTGCAAATGGATTTCCTGACCATGAGAGTCAAGATCTACTAGTGGCTCTGTTTCAGTAAGTACATCATTTATTGGCATATGAAAGCTATGAACAAGTTTCACAAAATCGCCGAATACCAGACAGATCCATCAAGCTTGGCAAGAATGACTGTTCCAAGGTCTTGTATCATGTCATCTTCTCTATGAGCTGTGCATCAAGCTTGGCATGAATGACTGTTCCAAGGTCTTGTATCATGTCATCTTCATCGTGTGTCAATCCTCCACCTTTTCCCAGATCATTGAAGCTGAGCACAGGCTGTGAAGATAACAGTGAATAAATAACATGACCCTGAATAAACTAGGAAAAGAGTCTGGAAAACTAACAAATCTAGGTGGCATACTAACAACTTTATACAGCATCAGGAACAAGCTATCTACTCACTAACAAGTTCCAACTCCATGTCCATAAAATAATGGGTGCAGAAGTATAGAAACAACCTTATCAGTAGGCCAAATTTACTCTTAAACAACCATAGCATAACATCTCACCCATAAATGAAATGAAGACATATATCATACAAATACCTGCATAAGGTTCTCACATTCATACAAGGCAAAGAAACAGCAGTATGAACTGACAACCATGTCAAGTCCAATAGAAATTTCTCTTGGCAAAAATTGAATTTGTAAAGTGAAGAAAGAAATTCACAGAATCTGGAATAACTGGAGCAAGCAATTTCCAGCATTGTGCTGGATAAATACCTAGCCCTTGCTGCTCATGTCAAGTCCAAGAGAAATTGATAAGTTTCTCTTGGCAAAATTAGATTTTAAATAAAGTGAAGAAAGACAATCAGGATCAACTGGGAGATTAAATCCTTCAAATAGTACTAATTTTCTATGTGACAATCTAGCTCCCATTGGGACGAAGCTGCACTTTTTGCTATGATATTGCTGAGCAACAAATAGGACCAATTAATTTACCAATTTCAAAAGCTTCACAAAGTCAATTCCTCAAGCATCCGGTGCCACTGCTTTTAATGCAACAATCAGGTAAATGACACGGCACAGCAAATCTCAGCATGCAAAGGCAAGCACTGGTGATCAATTGCAATTCTCAGGAGATTGTTCTTAGGACTGAAGTATTCTCATCTTCTCTGATAAGTTCTGGAGGGCCTCGGACCTATTTGCCAATTCCATCAGGACCTTAATTCTCCTAAAGGAAACATGACTTGGCTTTTGACCTTTCTCTACCATCTGCAGGAAACACTTTTCAGCTTCCGCCAACCTCCCCAAATCACAGAGCAAATCAAGTAATATATCCGATACCAATGTGTAAGATCCAAATCCTTTCTCGATCATGTCATTCCATAGCTTTAAGGCAAAGTCCACATTCTCCTGCCTCTTACACAACTTAACCAGAAACATACAACTCTGTGTATTGGGAAGACATCCAGCATCCATCATCCTCCGATACAAGCCATTGGAACGCCACAAGTCATTCGACCAAAAGAAAACTCTAAAGAACAGATTGTATGTCGTAGCATTTGGACTTAAACCCTTACTCTCCATCTCATCCAGCAAGCTATACGCATCGCCAAGCCTTTTTGCAATACAGTAATTTCTAATAGCAGCATTATATGCGGCGACATCTGGGTAGCAACCGTACTCCTTCATTTCCTTCAGAACATCTCTAGCTTTATCTGGCTGACCAATTAGCCCCAACCCACCGATAATGCTAGTATAGGTGATCACATCAGGCAAGATATCTTCTTCCCTCATTCTATCGACGACCTTATATGCATTGTCAATTTCTCTACCTTTACAATACACATCAACTAAACAATTATACGAAACAACATCAGGCTTCACACCCATCTCCTTCATTTCCTCGAAGAAACTCTCGGCCTCTTCTGCAGATTTCCATCCCGACAAAAGTATATTTAAAGTCTGCAAATCCGGCCGGAAATCGTGCTTCAGCGCATGGTAAACATTCCTAGCATCGTGCATACTCTTTTCCTGACACAAGGTCCTCAACAGCGCGTTAAAGCAGGTCGTATCGAACTCGGGGACGAACTTCCTAAACATCCGAAACGACTCCACGGTCTGCCTCACGGAGCAGACCTTGGCGATCCTGCCCAGGACCACCATCACAGTCCGCGGCGTGATCATCGACCGATCGGTCCTCTTCATCTCCGTCAGGACCTCCCAGACCAGGTCGAACTTGCGGCTCCTCCCCAGGATGTACAGCATCGTGTCCGCCGAGAACGCGGAGTGGTCGAACCCTCGCCGGCGGCTCACGTGGCGGAAGAACTCCAGCGCCTGCAGCGGGTTCCCGTGGCCGAACCTGAACCTCTTGAGCACGCCGTCGACCACCTCGTTCGACAGCACTATCCTGCTCGACTTGAAGTACAGCTTCAGCTCGTCCGGAGACGAGAAGCTCCGTATCGCGTCGTACAGCCGGTCCGCGTCGACGTCCGCCGGCGTCGCCGCGGAGGCGAAGGAGCGCGAGACCGTGTCGGCGCGCCACGGACGGCAACGTTGCGACAGCGCCCGGAGGTTTCGCATTGCTCCGGGTCCGATGGCGAACGGTTCCGATCGATCCGTTTCGGAGAAGCGAAGGATGCGGAGGGGATCGGAGCTTCTGCGCGAGGTCGGAATCGGTGGTCTCCGGCCGGCGAGGCGAAGAGGTTCAGGCAAGCATGGCGGTGCCGAGCGGAGGGAAGGGGGCTAGGGTTTTAGGATGAGCAAGCTGGTGAAGGGCGGAGGGAAAGAGAAGAGGATCAAAACTTCGAATTTGCAATCTGGCCCTCCATTTTTTGGAAGCTTTACATCTATAGTCCTCGATCCTAAAGTCTGTTGCATCTAAGGACTTATTTGGTAACACTATCAAGAACAATTGATTTTGATATTTTATTTCCGGGAAAAATAAAAAAATCCATTTTGATAAATTTCTTACTCCTGAGAATAAAATTCTTTTTTTTTATTCCCAAGAATAGATTTGGAAGAAAATTAAAAATTAGAAAAAAATTATTTCTCATTTCTAAGAACAATTCCTAAAATCAAGTTTAATTTTTTTCTTCTCTTTGCTTTTCTTCTTCTTCCTTTTAGCTGATTGCCGACTCGGCCATGATCGGCAATTAGCCAGACGAGGGCCAATGACCTTGTCGAAGCATCGTCGGCCCGAGCCTCACCTAGCCGCAGACAAGGATCTAACAAGCCTCACAAAAAAGATATGTGAAGTGAATTATCTAATGCATTGTTTAAGTCATTTTGGGATAGAGTAGCTAACTGGGCTATTTTCCTCACAATTTTTAGGAATGTTACGTGGGTATACTTTGCTCTCCCTGTGCATGTGTGATCCTACTTTTTCCTATTGAGATTTAGATGATGCGTTAATTTTTTGATCATGAATTCTAAAAGGTTGATGTTAGTTAAGCATAAAGAGGAAGAAGAATATCATTATCTTGCTTGATTGATTTTTTTTTAAAGGGTATGATGAAGCTGCACCTTTTCTAGCTAACCTTATCTCTTGCGTTGCCTATTAAGCTAACCTTATCTCTTGCGTTGCCTATTAAGCTATTCCAATATTTAGTCACATGAATTGATCTTTGCAGTTTAAGTGATTTATAGTGTTGTTTGAGGTTCACATAGATTAAGCACAGTATGAATGATTTCATATTAACAATCAAACAAGAAATAAAATGGTTATATTACAGGTATATCATGTCGTCATCCAGTGTGAATAAGAGTAAGGGTACTTTGAGCAGATTCACCTTTCAAAATAAAAGGTGTCATTGTGGCAAGTATGCTGCTGTGAGAATTTCGGAAAAGACAAGCTCTACTACAACTGTAAGGATAAAAAAATGTGACTTCTTTGCTTGGTGTCACCATACAAACAATGTGCCTTCTGTCATGAAGGCTTCACTTGTAAAACTTGAAGAAGACATGAAAGACATTAAGCATTTGCTAGAGAAGCCAAATGCCTTGCTACTTTTTGTTTGTTTATTATTTGTTATTTTATTAGCGCTACTTATCCAGAGAAAGTAGATAATTGAAATTGTAATTTTGCTAGTTAAAGTAATTTTATTTGCCTTTAGACATATGAACGCACGCCTGTTTTGTAGCCCAATTGATTTGGGCTAGGAAGTTTTTGTGTAGTTTTCTAGTGGCCTTCTAATTTCGTTCCATTTTGAAGAATGAAAATGACTGCGTCTGGAAGGGGAAGAGAGCACAGCAACTTGTATCGTGCTTTAATGACTTTTATCGTGTATATCTATTATTAGGTAAACTCGATTTGGGATTATATCCAGTTTGTACTTTTCTTGTTATTAATTCTGCCAAAGGCTAACTAGATATTACTTGTGAGTTGCGTTGCTGTGGTAGTAATTTTGATGTCGATGAAGCCATGAATATTCCATGGTAACTGTGGCAATCCAAGAACTTTCTTGTAGTGTCTTATAGAATGGATGAACTTTCTCTTTCGTAGGAAGTTCTATAAATCCTTGTGAAAGAACCTACTCAGAAGAGATGATACAAATAGGAATTTCCACCATTGATGTAATGGATTCCATAGCTCATGGACAAAAGATCCCACTGTTCTTTGCTACTAGTCTTCCTCATAACGAAAAAGCTATCGAGATGTGCCGCCAGGTTGGTCTTGTTAAGCAATTGGAGAAGGCTGGCGATACTACCAAGGTATATGTAGCATTTTTCCTATATACTGATGTTTTAATACCTTGCTCTACGAGTTTTATTGCCTCAGTAATTTAATGATCTACCATTAGTTTCACAAAATTTTCTTACGATTTTGAAGTGAAGGTTCAAAATTCACCTAAAATGTGATTTATCCTTTGACTGAATAGCTCCAGTATTATTTGCTAGACTTCTCAATTGCTAAATGCATTCTTTGTGAAGATTTATGATGTTATTGTATTTGTTGCATTTCTTCGAGAATCAATGCTCTAAGTCTTCATCTTGCTCTAATATTCCTAACACTTTCAATATTCTTTCTGAAGATGTGCTACAAATTTATGTAGGACGACGGAGAGGACAATTTTGCTCTCATATTTGCAGCCATGGGAGTGAACATGGAAATTGCACTATTTTTCAAACGTGACTTTGAGGAAGGTCAATAGAGAGAGTGACCCTTTTCCTTAATCTGGCAATTTCTAATCAATTGATATTTAATTGTCTTGTAGAATTTGACAATGAAGATAGAATATGGAATTTAGGCCTAGTTTAGTATGTTGATGTGTATACTCTACTTTGAACAAAATAAATGTAGTTCATTAACTTCAAGTTTCAGGAGAGAATAACATCACATCTACCTTACCTCGTTATGATCCAAGCCATTCACTAGATTTAGATTATCCAGGGTGATATAATAAAGAGTACTACAACTTCAAGTTTCCCTTATAACTTTGTTTTGTGTTGTCCTTGTCTTAGATGTAGTACTCTTGATTATATCACCCTGGATAATCTAAATCTAGTGAATGGCTTGGATCATAACGAGGTAAGGTAGATGTGATGTTATTCTCTCCTTTGTCTGACTTTGATGTAATGTTTTTGGCATAAATTGCACAATCCTATTCATGCAGGATAACTTTTCTTGCCCTAAATCACCAAAAAACTTAATTCAACTAAGACCAAAAGGTTTGGCAAGCTATATTTTAGCTATGACGTAGATGCTTTTGAAAATTTTCTCTTTCGTGTGTTAGTAACTTAAATAGATTTCTATTGAGCCGGTTTAATCATCCAACGATGCCACTCATTTGCTGACACCTAAATTTTACCATTTTATTTAATCGCGTAAAAAATTAGGAATTAATTTTTAAATCCTAACCAAAAATTAATTTCCATTGAATTGCACGGTATATAGACATTAGGAGCATTTGCATTAGTAGTAATAGAGCCATTTCATTAAAAGAAAAAAAAGAGAGAAAAACAGAAAATTAATTGAAAGAACTATTATTTTTTCCAAGGATCCCGGCTTGGCGACACTAAGACGGCCAGGCATAGCTAGATGTGTGTTAAGACCGGCTTCCAGACATCGTCGCCAAGCCAGGTAGGGAATCTCGCGATGAAACGCTCATCCCGTTGTTGAATCCTCTGCTTTGCCATGTTCCAAGTAAGACATGGAGACTCGTTGTCTTCGGTTCATGGTCGTGTCAAGGTCTGAATAAGTTGGTTGCGTTGATTCTAAACACTGCTTGCCGATTACCTTCTTCTCAATCCATGCTAACTACGTGTTCGATGAAATGCGTAAGCCAAATCCATAATCATCAGCATGCATCATCCATCGTTAGCAAAAGCAAACCCATCATATTAGATTCTTTGGAACACTGACCACTTGGCGCATTTGTTTCTTTCCATTCGTCATCAACTTGATTTTAACCATATCCAAGCATCTAACCAAACATCCTTTTTAGCCATCGTGAGCATTCTAGACTGTGATTCTCCTTGAGAAATACGATTATTAAATCACTGATACGAATGAGGATTTTAGGTAAAGAAAAACTCACGCTAGCCGCATCTCAACTTTCTTATTATTATCTTATGCTTATTTGTTCTGCATGTTTTTTTGTTTGAAAAAGAAAATGTTTGATGGCTCATGGCGGTGCTCGGAATAGATGGTTAATGGAATTGTTGCCTTCAAGGGGTTGATGGAGTGGTAAGGGCGAGGGCTCATGGATGATTGATCCCAAGTTCAAGTCCCTCTACCCTCCATCTTACAATATTCTTGTCTTATATGGAGGCTAGTCTGTGGAGCCGGGTTAGTTCTCCTCCAGTTGGTGTCTGACTGGTTGGAACCTTATAGCGCAACCGGTGTGGGAGTCCAGGTCATCCAAAAAAATGGCATTGTCCATGGATGGTGGTGCATGGTGGCCAGATATAGCATGTGGTTGTGCGCGGGTTACTTTTAACTTGAAGCTTGAATCTGTAAGTTCCAACAGCAAAGAGGAGAATTCTGGGAAAATCACCTGTAGGTACAAACATCCTCGAACCAGACTTCGACTTTTTGGTGGCAAGATCGACTCCCAAGTAGAGAGGTGGGCGTTCATTCGTCAGAGCTGCCACATGATGGAGCAAGGGAAGCCATGACCAGCCAGCCTTGACTTGGGGATTCTGAACCCTCAAAGCCATCGAAGACGAGGCGTGACGGTGCTTTTGGTTCCCGTGGTCTTCATCTCCGGCTTGATTTTGGATCCAGCGACCCTCCTTGTACCCATGTTATTTGTTCTTTGCTAATATGCTGAGACATGAAAGGGCGTTCCTGTGGTCCACTCTTCATGTCAATGAGGAATCAACAACTAAGGGCGCCACGACCCCGTGAAGGGGACAACGCGAAGGACTCAGAATTATTGAATATTGCCAAAGTTGGACGATGCTATTTGTTCAGAATTTGCAAAGTACTTAGTTGAGATCTGACCAACATCGCACGACATAGATGGCGTCGGTGGCCCTCCCCAAAAGTCGCACAAACTCGGCACCAATGTGACTTTAGCTGAGGCTCGAGGTTGCGCAACCTCAGGGTGGTGTTATGAAGATCATTAAAATCAGGTAAGTTGGGCACACTATTTGACTCTTGCTCATGCTGGTGTCATGAAGTTAGAACAAAGGTACCAGGTGTTCCGACAATTGATTGAGAACCCAATTTAATTAGTACTTCGGCTAAAATTTCTTAGCAACTTGGATTTTTAATCCGGTTCTCAATTGATTGTTAGAAAGTTGGCTTTGCCTTGTCGTTGCTGCTCAAAAATATATATCAACCTATAAAAAAAAAATTATAACTAATGGTGGCAAATTCTTAAGAACCTGATTAGAGAATGAAAAAAATCCACTCATAATCTCTAGTGGCATAATGTATGGTGGCTGTTATATCTATGTAAAAATTGACCAAATTAGTAACATGTAATTGTAAACAAAAGACTAAGAGCAATATACATATTTATGAAAATTTAGATTTATCGTTGGACCACCAATGTTGCTAGGATAAAAAACATATAGAAACTGATTTGAATTACTTGGGATAATTTGGAAAATGATTCTCACCGGATGTTGCTTGGACAATCAACTCTATATTACAAAGTAATAAATATGTTAATCGACATCATGTAACATAAACAAAAAATTTACATAATCATATTCATCAGAATAATATGTCATTCATCTTGACTTTTTATTTGCGTTAGGAGTATTTATTTCTTAGATTTTTTTCTTTCTTCTTCTCACTTGAACTTTTAAGCTTTCCATAAGATATTCCCTTTCATTTTCTTTGAAGGGGGTTCAATACCAAAACATCACACAAAGAGACCTCATTATTTGACCGGTATAATAATAGTTCAGTCTTTGCATTTTTCATGTTCTTTGACATTATTCTCATAGTGTTTAAATTTTCGACTCTTAAACTCATCAATTTAAAATATTATTATATTAATGTGAACAATCGATTAAAAAAATTAGCAAATGTAATGCTCATAATCGACATATTCTCAATTAGCACTTTCAAGGTATGACGACACAACCATAATTTTGATTCAAATAATTTGCATTCACAAGAAATTGAAAAGTCTGCAGGGTCAAATCTAACAATATTTTTACATCGATTTCCCATACACTTGAGAGTATATAAATAAATTAGTTCATCAAATGTAATACTTGAAATAATCTAAGAGAGAATTTTCAAAAATTCTACATTGAACTTGTTAGAAATGGTGCATGTATACACTAAAGCAGCATGGTCCAAGATCTCATTATTTGAAACCTACAATTTAGGCTTCTCACGAGAAGTGCAATAATATTGACTTTTAAATTCTCTTATGTGCTTCAATTGTTTTTCATAGTAGTAGACAAATTCTATAATGCCTTCTTCGACATACATTGAAAAACATTGTTAGTGCTCTCACTCATTTGCTTTGATGTTATACTACAAATAAATGTATCACGATCAAAAGCTAAACTCCATTTATGTTTAATATCGTATAATCTCCGAAGCCAATTGTTATTCTCAATATGGCACTCATCTTCCATTTCCTTCTAATTATATTCATATTATAATATGCATATATATAAGTTTTAAGAAATATTTATCTTTAAAACTCGATTTGTTATAAAGATGTAGGATGTTTTAATTGGCATTTTTCTTGATGTGTTAAGTGCGTTAACGATATTGTGTATTTAGAAATATTGTTCTAATGGCTTTTGTCATGACTGCATCCTAATCAATAAACATTGTTTTCAGAGCCTTATTTCCTATAGACTTTAAAAACGTCTTAAATAACAAAATACATGATTGTGCAATCTCCTTTATAAAAAAAAAAAAAATGCACACCCGAACAGAGTATATTTCAAATGGTAATTAATCCCAACAAAATGTGCACATATCATTTTATATCTGTTGGTGTGATATGTAGTGTCAAATACCAGCACATCATCGAAATAATCGTAATTAAATTTAAATAAGTTATGTCTCCAAAACAAATTTGTCAATTTACTATATTGATATAACTATACATCATATAAAAACATTGGATTTTGTATTTGCATACAATGAAAATAATTTAGAAGATTTTGAGGATCTCTCCCATGTACACCATTGGTTCTTTTTGTCTGCAAATAATTTTGATAATCACGCAAATTAAAACCCAAGTTTTGACTTTCTCCAGCTTCATTTGCTGAAATCTTATATGATGTAGTATCTCGATACTAGCTTTAGTCATATCAACTAAAATACTTTTACACGTATGAGATATCAATATTCAACATCTAATCAAATGCTTTTGATCTTTTTTAATAATAGATGATTATACTTAGAAATATACTCTATGACTTAATTGTCATCATTGTCAACCTTAAATTTGATATGAGTAAGACAGTCACATCTAACTTCATACATTTGATTTTTTTTCTTTATCATATAAGCTGTCAAAATGCCCCTCACAATTATATACAAAAGTCCGTTGGATTAGTTTTTCATTTACTATTTCTAAACATATTATCATTTCCTCACTTCAAATCATTTATCAATTACCTAGGCTACATATTTATGATATGCTTTAAGTTCATTTGAAAATATCATTTTATTGTAATACGTGATATGGAAAAAGATTTTGAATGATGTTTTCAAATAATTTCAGTCCTACTGCAAATTCATATGTGATATAGAAAACATGATTCCTACTATAAATTCAAAATTTTTTCCATATCACGTATTACAATAAAAATGATGTTTTTAAATGAACTTGAAGTATATCATAAATATGTGGTCTAAGCAATTGATAAATGGATTTGGAGTAAAGAAGGATAATATGTTTATAAATAATAAATGAAAACTAACTCAACGGACTTTTATATGTAATTGTGAGGGCATTCCGATAACTCATATGATAAAGAAAAAAATATCAGAAGTATAAAGTTAGATGTGACTGTCTTGCTCATATCAAATTTAAAGTTGACAATGATGACAATTAAGTCATGTGGGAGTATATTTTTCTAAGTATAATCATCTATTATTATAAAAAGATCAAAAGCATTTGATTAGATGTTGAAGATTGATATCTCATATTTGCAAAAGTATTTTAGTTGATATAACTAAAACTAGTATCGAGAGACTACATCATATAAGTTTTCAGTAAATGAAGCTGGAGGAAATCAAAACTTGGGTTTTAATTTGCGTGATTGTCAAAATTATTTGCAGACAAAAAAATTCAATGATGCAAATAGGGGAGATCGTCAAAATCTTCTAAATTATTTTTATTGTATGCAAATGCAAAATCCAATGTTTTTATATAATGTACAGGTATATCAATATAATAGATTGACAAATTTGCTTTAGAGACATAGCTTATTCAAATTTGATTACGATTGTTTTGATGATGTGCTGGTATTTGATACTACATATCGCATCAACAGATATAAAATGATATATGCACATTTTATTGGAATTAATCACCATTTGATGTATACTCTGTTCGGATGTGCATTTTTTTATAAAGGATACCGCAGAATCATGTATTTGGTTATTTGAGACGTTTTTAAAGTGTATGAGAAATAAGACTCCGAAAACAATGTTTATTGATCAGGATGCAGCCATGGCAAAAGCCATTAGAATAATATTTCCAAATACACAATATTGTTAACACACTTGGCACATTAAGAAAAATGCCAATTAAAACATCTCACATCTTTATAACAAACCGAGTTTTAAGGATAAATATTTATTAAAGCTTATATATAGATGCATATTAGAATATGAATATGAATCTAATTAGAAGGAAATGGAAGATGAGTGATATATTGAGAATAACAATTGGCTTCGAAGATTATACGACATTAGACATAAATGGAATTTAGCTTTTAATCATGATACATTTACTTGTAGTATAACATCAAAGCAAAGAAGTAAGAGTACTAATAATGTTTTTTAATGTATGTCGAAGAAGGCATTAACTTGTAGAATTTGTCTACTACCAACTGAAACACATAAGAGAAATTGAAAGTCAAAATTATTGCACTTCTCCTGAAAAGCCTAAATTGCAGGTTTCAAATAATGAGATCTTGAACTATGCTGCTTTAGTGTATACACGCACCATTTTTAATAAGTTCAATGCAGAATTTTTGAAAATTCTCTCTTAGATTATTTCAAGTATTACATTTGATGGACTGATTTATTTATATGCTCTTAATTGTATGGGAAATCGATGTAAAAATTTTGTTAGATTTAACCCTGCAGACTTTTTAATTTCTTGTGAATGCAATTTATTTAAATTAAAATGATGGTTGTGTCGTCATACCTTAAAAGTGCTAATTGAAATATGTCGATTATAAGTATTACATTTGCTAATTTTTTTAAAAAGATGGACTAAAGTAACTAAACGAAATATTATAAGTGATGAATCTCATCCAATATCACTGATTTCATCTAAATTTAATCGATTTTTCACATTAATATAATAATCTTTTAAATTGATAAGTTTAAGAGCCGAAAATTTAAACACTATGAGAATAGTGTTAAAAAACATGGAAAATGCAAATGCTAAACTATTATCATATCGGTCAAGTGTAATTGTGATTGATGACAAGTAATGATTATAATGAGACATCTTTGTGTGATGTTTTGGTATTGAACCACATTCGAATAAAATGAAATAGAATAGCTTATGGAAGGTTTAAAAGTTCAAGTGAGAAGAAATAAAAAATCTAAGAAAGAAATACTCCTAACGCAAATAAAAAGTCAAGATGAATAACATTATTCTGATGAATATGATTAGGTAAATTTTTTGTTTATATTGCATGATGTCGATTAACATATTTATTATATGTCATTATTCTGATGAATATGATTAGATAAATTCTTTGTTTATATTATATGATGTCAATTAACATATTTATTATTTTGTAATATAGAGTTGGTTGTTCAAGTAACACCCGGTGATAATAATTTTCCAAATTATCCGAATAATTCAAATTACTTTTTTATCCTAGCAACATTAGTGGTCCAATGATAAATCTAAATTTTCATATATATGTATATCCTCTTAGCTTTTGTTTTACATGTTACTAATTTGATCAATCTTTATATAAATACAGTAGCCACCATATATTATTCCACCGGAGATTATGAGTGGATTTTTTTCATTCTCTAATCAGGTTCTTAAGAATTTAATATATTAATTTAGTTATAATTAATTGTTCCTTTATATAACTATAGAAAACTCATCATTTGAAAAGTTTCAATCATTATGATAATTTAGTAACATTATGCTAATTGAGTCATTTATTATATATAGATGCAATCACCATACATCATGCCGCTAGAGATTATAAATAGATTTTCACCATTTACTAATCAAGTGCTTAATATGAAATCATTTTTAATCTTAATGTTATTTCATATTTTGTTACTATTATAATATTGTCAATGGTTTTTCGAATAGAAGTTGGAGTATCATAATATATCCTATGGAATTATTTTGAGTTAGGTATAACTTGCCTTATGTTTTGTCTAATAAAATTCCTTGAGACATTTATTTTGACAACTTATTTAGTAAAATGTAAATAAATTAGTTATTAATTTGTACATTGGTCATTAAACTCTTTTCAACACCTTTTCAACTCTAAAGCAAAATATATTTCACATAATATGAGTGAAGAATTACTTGTGATTTTGCCATTCGATGAATTTGTATGTGCAAATTTGCACCAAAATTATACTTGCCAAAATAATATTGCCATATGAATTGCATTATATCTGTAGAATTCAAGAGAACATGTGCAGTTTATCCAAGTCTTACTTTATTTGCCTCCAAACTTTCTTAATCCAATAAAAAAACGTAGACAAGTAGAAGTAGGTGAATGCAACCTATCTATGAGTTTTTGCCTAACAAACAAAAGAACATCATTTACCAAAAGAATGTCTAAAAGTCATTCATGTTACGCTTCATCTATGTTAGCCTCACATGACACTATAAGTCACTTAAACTGTAAATATCACTTCATGTGACTAAACACTAGAATAGGTTAATAGGCAATGCAAGAGATAAGCTAGAAAAGGTACAGTTTTATCGGACCCTTTTTTTTTAGTCAATCAAGCATGATGATGATATTTTTTTTCTTTCTTTATGCTTAATTAACACCAATCTTTTAGAATTCATGATCAAAAGATAAACACATTATCCAAATCTTAATAGGAAAAATTAGGAAACACACGCACGAGGAGAGTAAAGTATACCCAACTAAAATGTCTTGACGTGCTCAGCACAGACCTCGCTGCACCTCATTGGCCTCGTTCAATAAGTCGCCGCTGGTCAATCCCTTCGCTTCTTTTATCTTCTTCACATTGAGAGCATCCTCCCGCCTCGCTTCCTTACCAAAGCCGCCTACTTCAGCACCACCTCCTAAGGGGGTAGCACAAAATTCAACATGTCACATTGAATTTCTTATCCTATGGAAAGGTGGTAATGTTTCACTTACACACAATGCAATGAGTTTTGCAATTCTAAAGACCTCATAACACCTTAAATTAAGATCCTATGGGACTAAGGTTTTACAATGTGCAGTGTAGTTTCCATCTAACGTGCTATTTAAGTTTCACTAAAATTATAGTGTAGATTTATGTTAAAATTGAGTTGATTGCTCAGTATACAAGACAAGCAAAGACAATTAGTATTTAGAGACTTCAATAAAGTTAATGCAAGACCCCATAACAGGCATGATATACAATTGCCTAAATTTCTCCCATTCAACTGTTTGAAATAGATAACTACAATAGATTTACAGACTGTAGATTTAGTGGAGACTAGCTTAACATGCTTTTACATTTCAAGTTCCACAAAATCTTTATTTAATCTATCCATCATATGGTGAAAGACATGAAACTAGTCCCATACCTCCTTGAACCTAACAATATTTAGGTGCCTCAACGATTTGTGGTTAATGATTTCCCTCTGAGCATTCTTGTCAATCTGAAACAAGAAAGTATAGCATTAAAATGAGGCAATACACATGCACAATAATGAGTATGACAAAGTAACTATCCAAGACAATTACAAGGCTAAAACTATATCAAAGCATAAAGCTAATATGACAATGAAAGGAAACTTGAGGACGAATGGATTCCAAATGCAACTCCCTCTATGTGGAAAAAGTGGCCAAAAATCTTTGAAAAAATATCAAAACAATTTAAAGATACCCATTCACAGCTCAGAAGTTAAAGATATCAAAAGAACTAGCCATAACCACACCACTAGGATGTGTAAAAATGACAAATACAATGACCTGCAATACTAAAGCGATTCGGAGACTACACAACACATCAACAAATAAAGCTTTTGTTGTGGTTTTAATCACAACCATAGAAAATCCATTGATGTTTTGCCATCTTCTCCAAAAATCGTTCTAATGCTACCTGCTTCAAAATCGTTCCCGCGTGACATTGAGGTACTTTAAGAATTTTTACAAAAAGAAGTCACTACTAATCTATTGGAATTGGCTAGAAACCAAGTGAAGTATGGAAGTGTACTTCACTTCTTACACAATTAAAAAATCTAGGGTCGGGAATTTGATTACATTAATTGACCAATTAATGCCCTTTTGGTACTTAATTTTGTTCATGTTAAAAGAAAAAAAAATTTGTTAGACAGTTTAAATTGATTTTACACATATCCACTAACATGTGAGGTGATCATGCGGGTGTACAGTCATCAACATAATAATCAATAATCAAAGAAAGTATTAAATGCACATCATGGGATAGCAAAAATTTAACATTAAGGAAGATGTAAATATCAATCTTAACTAAACTAAAGAGAAGCCAAAATCAACATATTAATATTATGCATTCAAAGGCATTTTATCCCTAAGGACAATTGAAACCTAAGATAAAGCCTTAAAGGCTTAATCAAAACTTAAACATAATTCCAAATTGAAAGGTTTCCTATTTTTAGGAGAAAATTACTCCAAATATTAAGTTCAACTTTTTTGAGGAAATTTTTTTATTTTTCTATTTTTTAAAAAAAAAAAGAAATTTTGAATTTTCGAAAAAAAAAACTAGACTATTGCAATTTTTTAAATTCTTTTATTAGAAAAAAGGTCGAATTTTTTAATGTTTTCTGAGTTTTTGAATTTTCTGAAATTTTTTTGAATTTTTATTATTTTTCGAAATTTTTTATTTTTTACTATTTTTTAATATTTAATATTATTATATTCAGAAAAAGGGTTCGACCGGTAGGACCGATCCGACCCACTGATCCGATCCGAGCCCAAATCCGACCCACGTCGGATAAAAAAAGATTTTTTTAGTTTTTTTAATTAAATTCTCTTTTTGTCTTATATTTGTTTTGTCTTTTTCTGCTGCTCCATCTTCTGCTTTACGACTTCTTCACGCAAGGTTTCAATCCCCTGTCCTTTCTTTCTTTCGTTCTTTTCATTTCCTTTCATCACCTCTTTTGCTTTTACTTTTACTTTTTCTGCATTATTTTTTCTTTGCTTTTTCTTTTGTAATTTCTTTTTTCTTTTTTCTATTATTCTTCCTCCCTTTCCCTTTGGTCTTCTTCCTTCTTCCTCGACGACTCCACTCTCCTCACCGAACACTCACCCGCAGCTCTCTTGCCCGAACCAGCGCCACCGCTGCAACGAGCCCCTCACCAGCCTTTGAGGCGCCGAAGCCACTGTCCGGCGTCGGTCGTTCGGTCCGACCGGCACTGGTCGCCGCTGACCACTAACTGGCTAGCGGTTTCTAGTATTTGCCGAAACAAGAACACAAAGCAAAAATGTGCACCGGAGACCTCGGCGCACGACATACAAAGGCTATGGAAACAAAATATAAAAACGACGAGGGCCGGAGAACGTGTGGAGAGCCGAGCTTACTTGTTCAGCTTGAGGACGTCGCTGGGAAGGTCGTCGAATGGGTCCCCGCGTGGCTGAGGCGTTGGCTGAGGCTTCCCGTCTCTCAGTCTCTCAGTCGCTTGGATCTGTCGCTCCCTGCTTCCCCGGTCTCTAGCTCCAGGAACTCCTCCTCCTGCGCCACGAAGAACTCCTGGTCGTAGCCCTCCAGCTTCTTCTCGTCGCTCCCGAATGGCCGCGTCCTTGGGCAGCTCCCCCCGTCAGTCCAGTCCCCGTGCTCGAAGTGCGTTGACGAGAACGTCCTCAGGAACGTGGTGCCGCCGCCGTTGCTGCCGGCAAGGGAGCAGCGGCGCTTGGAACCTCGCGAGAGCCAGAGCGAGGCTGGGGCTGGGGCTGTGGAGTGTGGCTGAGTCACTAGATAAGGCTCTCTTGTTCTCGGCCCTCTGAACTCTCTCTACTTTCCCGATCTCTCCTCCTGCTAGCTCTCCATCCTCGGTCTCTCTCTGGATTCTCTCTCGACCAAGGCAAAAACCGAGCCTCCCTCACTCCCTCGAGCTCACACTCTCTCGAGCTCGCTTTCCTCTTAGGCCCGCTCCTTCTCTGGCTTGCTAGGCTCTCCCTACTTTTCTCTCTATCTCTCTCTTGCTTTTATGCTCGGCCAGCAAGCACCCATGGCTTCTGCCACCGCCAGCTACCTTGCCGGCTTGAATCCGACCCTGGGATCACGCTGCGCGATCCGCTGCCTCCTCTGCTCGCTCGCCATCCCCGTCTCCTCTAGCTCGTACTTTACTTTGCTTTTGCTTTTTTCTAATAGAGAGAGGAAGAAGAAAAAAAGGTTGGGCCGGTGAAGGAAAGGAAAAAAAAGGAGGCTGGGCCAGGCCCAAGCCAATGGAAATGGATAAAGAGAAAAAGAAAGAAGGCCGGGCTGACCTGGCCTCGCTTTTTTTTTTTGTCTTCTTTTCTTTTTCTTTTTCTTTTTAATTTTCGATTTAAAAAAAATATTTAATAATTAGTGATAGTTATATAATGTCAACACATAACGAATTTTAATGAAAACATATCTGATGCATTTTAATGAAAGTGTTTCCTCTTTCTTGTTCTTTTTTTTAGTGACTAATTCTTAATTTTGTATACGATTAAATTCTAAATAAAATTATAAAATTTAAGTGTCAACACCGGTCAACCTCTCTACTTCCTTTAACTTTTTCATATGTAGAGCTTTCGGCTGCTAAAGCCGCTTGCTTCAACACCATTTCGTACACCCTCTTCATCGAGGATCTCAACGAGCTCGCCACCGAGCTCGAAATGGCTAAGGCCATGCTTATCACTACACTCGCCAAGTACAAAAGCCATAGATTCAAGGCGGCGTGGTTCGTCAGATGGCGGCCTCCGTCATTCGTTGGAGGAAGAGCAAAGAGTAGAACGATAATCGAGTGACACTAGAACGAAAGGAATGGAGAGAGGTAGAGAGAGTTTCCTTCTGCCGTTCAAATTTGTCGTGGGAGGAGAGAAGAAATTGTGTGAAGGATTTGGTGGGCCTCATATTTCCTTGCAGACCGAGTTCGGTTAATTTAAATTGATCAAGAAATGGGATAAGACAAGATGGCTTCGCTTGCAAGAGGAGAGAGAATTTTTTTTTGAGTGTGCCTTCTTGAAGAGAAAATAAACGAGCTTTGGTTCCAGCGTGGCCACTGGGCGCCCGATGAGTGGACTTTGACCTCATTTTTTCTCCCTATCATGTGGGGATTGATTTTCAATTTTTAGAACTTTGAACCTACTCCATACCTTGATTATGATTGCAAGGTCTATATAAAATTAGCCAATTCTTTTTTTTTTTTTTTTTTTGCATTCCTTGATAGTGTGTTGTTCAAGACTTCGAATTTTCAATTACACAAGAAAATGCTTTTTGGAATTTTTTTTGTATTTATTGGAATTGGAGAAATAGGGCTCAAGTGTCTTTGATTCTTCTTGTATAGCCAAGCCGTTGATCTATAGGAGGCTTGTGATCTTCGAATGGTTGATTCACATCAAGAAAATACGAATTAGTGGGCGAAGCAAGGTAAAATGGGAGATAAACTAGAAGTAGAGGCTGCAACAACAAGAATTAAGATAAAATGTAAAAATAATAAAAAAACAAAAGGAAAGAATAAGAGTTTCTTGGTCCACTCTTTTAAGATTTATCTTGAATCAATACTTATTCCTAGATCTGTTTAACCCGAGTTGTAACTCAAATTTAAATTTCAAATATCCAATCCAATCAAACTTAAATTTTTTTCTTAATTATTAAGTGAGGTATTTTGAGTGATTCTAGAATAAACTTGCCAACCTCCATTTATGGTTAAGAGGAACTTAGTCGGAGCCATTTCGAAATACCTTATCATTGATTAAAAACTACATTCAAAACGAGAGAAGCATGATATGCTCGTGCAAATTTGAGAAGCAAACAAAATGATTTCATAATTCTCGACAAGGAACATCTTTAGGATATGGACATGGAGGCCCGGCGCGACCCGAGACCTCGCCGTGCGATATCTCTCTACGAACGACAGATTGTATGGATGCGCACGACCATCTCGAATCGGCAACGCGACACCAGCGCACGGGGGACAGCAGTACGGGTCGCGCGTAAAACTCCCTCTAGTATTCCCTTCTTACTTATAAATTAACTGAACAGTCAACTCGGTACAGAAGCGCACGAGAATCTTCTCTCTCTCCGTCTCTGTCTCTGTCTCTGTTTCTCTCTCTGTGTGTGGAGCTGAAGTGTGGAGTCGTACTGGGTCAGATCTAGATCCTGCCCCCCTCCCGCAATCCCCCAGCAGGTAATGGGTTTTCTTCAGCGGTGGCGAATTCACAGTCTTTGATGCGGTCTGAACAGCTGCAGTCTCCCCGTCTCTTTTGTTTGGCCGGTCAAGTGCGGTTCTTTTTGCGTCGTGTCGAGGCCGATGGGGGTGTTTCGTTCTGGGTGCTTGCTGCTTTCGGTGTTTGTGTTGGTCTGGGAATGCTTTCTAGCATTTTGAGCAGTGGTGGTGTTGGATTTGGGAGGACCCAGTTTGGGTTTGAGTTGGGATTTGTTTATTCTTGGCTTTGTCAAGTTATGCTAGCTTGGTGGTTTTGTAGTGACTGGTCGTTAGTAGATTAACTTAAAGAAGAGTAATTTAGGTTGCCAGATCGCTTTGGGACTCCGGTTTTGTCCTCTGTTTTTGGTGGAGGATATGCAAGGTTGGCGTTGTCTGTGGAAAACGAAATCCGGGACGGTTCGTGATGGTTCTCTTAGGTTGCGTGAGGCGGGAGTGCGTGCGGAGAATGATAAAAGTTGGATGGCAGGGAGTGATCCCAAATGAAATTTATCAGTGGACAGTTGTGCTTAGTCGTGTGTGCTGATTTTCTTCTTCTTTTTTTCCTTTTTTTTTATCAGATTGAAAATTTAATAGCAAGATGTCGAGGAGGGCTGCAAATGCGGCAAGGCGCTTTGCAGATGGTGGAAGCATCCCATTTGTTGGTGCGGTGCAATCCAAAGCACGGTCGTCGCCTTTGCTACCTATCGGACTTTTAGTCGTGGTATGTTGCAGTCCTGCCGTTGCTCTCTGCTGTTCACTTCCCTGGTCTTATCTTATCTTATATAAGCTTTTCCTTGTAAATATTAACGACCTCATGTTCTGCTTTCTTTGAAATGATTTCCAATTTTCCTTTACGTTCTTTTGCTTCTATTGATTAACTAATGCTGATCTGAATTCCAGTGATTTGTTTGACCTCTTTGATTGCTTGTTCACTTTCAGGGTGCAATCCTTCTGATTGGTTACTCTTTTAGTGGATCAGGTGTGTACTTGATGTTTTCATTTGGTTATCGTTTGCTGAAGAAATTCCTTCAAGCATGTAATTATGTAGCAATAGCTCCCTCCATAGAGTTTGCACTAGCTCAAGCATGTCTCAAAATTTGTTCATTTACTAGCGCCACCCAATGGATTTAGTATCATAAAGGACTGGGGTATTAGTGTTTCAAAGAATGTTGGCTGCCAAATGGATAGGATGTTAACTGCGAAATTCTGGTTTTCATTCTTTGCTCAGGTTTTTAGTAAAATAAAAAGTATTACTTGTATTTATGGACTGAATCAATCTTCTGGATTTGTGTGACAGGAGGATCAAGTGGTGATGGAAATGCTGTAAGTAGAATTGAAGGTAAAGTTCGACAATTTTTCTCTTTCCTCTCATTACATAAATTCCTGTATGCTACTGGTATGGGGTAGTTGATACTTTTTTATTTTTCATAAGCCATTGTTTGCGTCCAGTTTTATCTTGTCCTTTTCAGCAAAATAGGCCTCTGCTTTTGCTTTTGACTTGCATCTGATAGAATCTGTTGGTGTTGTACCAAATTCCTGCTAGGTGATGCCAAGAAGTGACACGTTAGTAAGCCCAAGTCAGCTCATGAATGATAATTGATTTGTGATTATAAGCTGACATATGGATGAAGTATATATCTCTTACCTCATATGTTCTTGGGCAATAATGTCCCAACCTCACCAGCTTTTATTCTTTACATCAACGACTGGATTATGGTCCTATTTCTTTCTTTCTTTTTTTACTTTTTCATTCTTTTCCTCGTCGTCTGATCATACTTGTAAATTGCTGGGTCCTGTCAAAAAAATCTCTGCATATTCTGTGGAGTATACGTGCAGCAATCCTGCCCCAATTGAGGTTGTACAATAATGCAACTGTGTCAAGGTGGAAACTGTAGTCTAATTAATGTCTTCTTGAGGACATCAATCTCCATTTTACTGCATGTATAGAACTGTTTATAAGGGGACATAAATCCAAACTTGAAGCGAGATCCTTTTGCAGGTGGTGTACCATGCAGTCTGGAAGTGCTGAGAGCATTACCTGTTCTGAAGAAAGCATATGGTGACAGCATGCACAAAGTGTTGCATGTAGGTCCCGAAAGTTGTTCAGTGGTGTCTCAATTGTTAAAGGAAGAAGATACTGAAGCTTGGGGTGTTGAACCATATGATATAGATGAAGCTGGGGCCAACTGCAAAAGGCTTGTTCGCAAAGCAATTGTACGGGTAGCTGATATCAAGTTTCCTCTTCCTTACCGGGCAAAATCTTTTTCTCTTGTCATAGTTTCGGATGCGTTGGACTACCTGTCTCCAAGATATGTTAACAAAACCCTTCCAGAATTGGCAAGGGTATCCGCTGATGGTGTTGTCATTTTCACAGGTAATGTTTTATATCTAAGTTATTTTCTGCAATATGGATTTGTTATTTTGATGATAAAGTTGATTAGAACCTCATTCAACCTGGTCTAGTTGTAGTTTTTTGATGGTAGGCTTCTAATGCATATTAGACAATGTGGATCCAGTTGTCAATATGATCTCATATTCTTCAAATTGCCAGTAGAAGGTTCCTGCTCTAGTCAGATGCAGTCTGAGATGATATCTTAACAGGAGAGTTGTATTCTAGTGCATGTCATAGTATAGAGTGTATGTATGTCATGAGAAAACTGATTTATACAGAAGCATGTTAGAAAACCACCCAAATGGCTTTGTCACTCTTTGAGACTGCAAATCCTGAAATAAGTACTGGACTGAAGGATGCACAGGAAAATGTGTGCAAGTGTTTATATGAGTGCATGTGTGCATCATATGCTGAGAAGGGAAGGAAAAGGGGAAGATTTAATAAAGCACGAGAGAAATCTTATGGTCCTTTTTTGTCATAATTGATGGGAAGTGCAGGCCCCTATGTTTCCTTCAAACATGTATGTGATCTAGTTTAGGGTTAAAATCATAAAAATTTCCAAAACCTGTATCCCATGACACATTTGTCCCTTCAATTTTCAACCTCACAAGAAATCCTAAGTTGGTTCTCCATGAAACATCTTCTCCAAACTAATTTTTGTCCCACAAAAGATCTGAAACCGATTCCCTTGGCCCAAACTAGAAGTCCTGCAATGCTCTTCATGGCCACCAATTTTCTGATCAAATGCAAGCCACACTTTGTGTTCTGAAACACTCTCAGAAATCGTTGACCAAGAGAAAGGTATAAAAGGAGAAACAATAAAGAAAGAAGTGAAAGAAGTCGACTGCTGGTTGGGAACAGAAAAATCTATCTCCCTTGTGCTGATTTTACGTCTCAAAATCTTTCCATATTTTGGGAGACCCCACCAAATTTTGCCGATGCCATGCTTGCATGCCAGAATGTCACACCAAACTGCCTCCATCGTTTCATTGTTGAGCACCAAGATTTTGTTGCATTCGGCCCCCTTCGAATTTTCATGCGTTTTGAAGAATGGCGGCGTGCCCGATCAAGTTCTCCTGTGATCTTGAAGCCACATTCCTTGTTGCTCAAGAGAAATCCCTCAAGAATGCAGTGGTTGGATAGCTTGCGCCCGAGGTCCAGGGTGGACTGGGCATGCTCGCCAAGAATCATACTCTTGCCTATTTCTCTACTTACAGTACTTGAGCATATCCTGCAAGGCCTCATTAGGATCTTTGGGGCATCTTTGGGTGTGGCTCACCGTCTCCGTTTAGTTTGCCATTCATACTCTGGCTCCGTATTTCCTAAAATTACAGTAGTCCTCCCTTCACACCAGTCATTGCTTATGATTTCTTGCTTTTTGGTGACAAACATGGGAAGTGAAGTTCGATGATGAGCTCTTATCATCAACGGGCATGAAGACAGAGTGGCAAAGTGCACATGGACATCTGATGGGGAAGGGGAGTGAAAATGGTCTGTGAGAGGGAAAGCATTAAAAATGGCCATGACTAGGAGAGGAGTAAGAGGAAAAAGAGAGAGGATGAAGAAGGGAAAACACAGAGATGAAGGCAGAAACAGAGGGAAAACCCAGAGACATACTGACTGAGATTGAGATGATGATGTGAGAAGGTGGCGCTTGCAGAGCAATACGTAATACATTTTTTCTTGATAAATGGCGATATATATGCTATAAATACATGGAGGAAGAGAGGCATGCTACTCTCCTATCCTCTAACATGTCTGGATCTCTGTCCTCTCGACACTATGCTGGCATGTGTACATTGAGATCTGGAATTAAATATTGTCCAAATTAAAACACTGCCGATTCCCCTTAAAATATTGCTGAGTAAAAGATTTGGGCCCCCTTTCTCTCCTTTTTCCTTTTTGTGATTGCAATATGGCACTGTCCTTCTCTATCTTGTTTGTTATTTTATTGTTTCTTACTTTGAGAAGATTCCCCAGTAAATGGAGTTATATGATTTAATTCTACTGAGCTATTGTTTTGCTGTTCATTAAGTCCTTCATGCACATTGTAGGCACTTTATGGTTCTTTGTTAATCAGCTACATTTAACTGGGAAAAGAGAGTCAATTACTAGTTCTGTAGATATTTCTCTGGGCTCTGGAGCATTAAAATTACACTTCTCATGGTGACCGATTTTAATTCTTTTTGCTGTTGCTTTTGCAGGCTATCCAGGTGAGCAGAGACCTAAAGTTGCTGAGTTATCAAGATTTGGCCGTCCAGTGAGTTGTCATCACTTTCTGATTTTGATGGTTCTTACACTTACTATTTACCAGAATAATTTTAGGCTTGAAAGATGATTTAATTATATTGTGTCACTGGTGCTATCTTTACTATTCCATGACTGAACTGGAAGCATTTGATGAAACGATGTTTTTAACACAAAGTAAAGTTGCAGAGAGAGTATGAATGCAAGAGAAGTATGAGTAACATATTTGAGATCGCAAAATATGGATTTTCTTTTGGTCATGGATGGCAAATTATAGTTTACAAGCAGAAAAATGTTAATGAAAATTTAGTGATGACAAGTTGTGATCCAGTGCTACGAGTGTTTAACGTTTGCTTACTAGAGAATGTGCCAGCCCCCAGCAAAGGTTTACAGTTTATATACCTGTGCATTTTAAAGATTTACTAATTTTCATCACTTATGGTATGTAAACGATCCTTTTTTGAAGGCCAAATTGCGGAGCTCATCTTGGTGGATAAAGTACTTTTTCCAGAGCAAACTAGAAGAAAACGAATCTGCCACGAAGAAGTTCGAGCAAGCTTCAGTTAAGCAGTCATATAAACCGACCTGCCAGGTTTTCCATCTGAAATCATTGCCTTGAAATCCCACAGCGAAGTCTTGTTCTCTGAGCTTCCTGAAGAAACAGCAGGGCGGCAAGATCCTTCAAACTTCACACCCAAAGGGTTGTGTCAACAGTCGGATGGCCTGATCAGTTTTACCAGTGACATCATAGATTTGTTTAATTTCTTAGTATAAATTCAGGGGAGGATGCACCAAGTTGGCTTCCACCCTTACAGAATTCTGAGAATAGGTCTTTATTTTTTCAGAAGCTGCTACTTGGTAGTTTCCTTTTGTTATATCTATTGAAAACGATAGCTCATGGATTTTGATTATGATGGTCTTGTCTTTGGTTAATACTATATGGATGGCCTATCAGATCTACTGTCATGTGCTGGATTCCTGCTGAAATAGAAGGGGAGGGAAGTTAACGTTGGACACCTTACAGTAGAGGAAGACTCCATGTTGATTGCATCATGGCCTCTAAGGAGCAAATCTTGCAAGTCATGTCAACTGCTGTGTCCTCCACATTTTCAGATTTACTGGGATTTCGTTTCGATTGTGTCCGTCATGACCCTCGTGTATCTGAACTTCATGCCTGGACAGATGGTTTCTTTTCCAGTCTTGGAATGCCTGAGTAAAGAGATATAATGAATTTGATTGTGTGGAGCGACGTCGGTTTGGTTTTTGGGCGACCATATCGACGTTCGTCACCACGTAATGTGTGTGGATTGTCTGTCTATGCAGGGGAATTGTCAATGTTTTGGACCATGTCATCGCCACTCTAAGCAACGGGTCACGTTGCGGCGACCAGGAATAAGTGTTTGCAGGCACTACTGTAATGAGCTACTCGTTAACTAGTTTTTGCCATTTGAAGCTTTTAGATTCTACTCTCAAAACGATGGTTGCCCTGTTCTAATCTCTGCCTTCCTAGTTTCCGACCAGTTCGCCCCTTACGCACCGGAAGATTTAAGGTGATAATGTTGGGATACGCTCGGTGACCATACTTCAGATGCTAAAATGGGATTCGACTATTTACGTGGAAACTGGAATTTCTGAGCTCTACTCTAGATTGGGGCGTGTATCGTTCCCAACTAAATCGGGAATTGGGACCTACCTAGCCGAACTGACTGGTTTTGGATTGTTCAGGAGGGGTTTGGTCCGGTTTCTGGTTTTTGGTTACCGAGCCAAACCTGGTTTTGGATTGTTCAGGAGGGGTTTGGTCCAGTTTTTGGTTCCACGTAAGGAATTGGATTGATTAAATCATCATTGATTGATGGCTTGGCCAAAATTCTTTAATTTTTATTATTTATTTATTCTGAATTAAATCCTAAACAGTAGATTACTAGGGATGGAAGATGGGCAGTCAGTCGATAGACTTGAGCGAAGCTCTATTTATCTCGCGGTAGTTTTTGACACCATCCCATCTCACCCCATGCACGATGCGCTATCATACTGTCCTACCCAGCAGTAACTAGTACCAAAGCACTGATGTGGGGTTTATCTTCCTTGCCCAAAATTTTCTTTTTGAGTGAATGGGAATACGAAATATAACATTATGATCTTATTATTTTTGTCAAAAGAAAATCTAAGATCTTATTATACGTAGTCTCTTTTTGAACAATCACTATGTATATATTGTTTCTTATAGAAGGTATGTATCCATCAAAAACTTTTTAAGGACTTGCTCGCGTCTAACTTTTAGGGAATAGAAGAAATAAAAATAAAAAATAAAAAAGAAGAGGAAAAATGATCCGTTTGGTTCAATTTTTGGGAAATGGCTTTGTAATCCCCAAAGTAATTTTGAATGAATGGGCATTTTGGCGGCAATGGTGGTGGTGGTGGGGAGGCGGCTGGTGGTGATTAGGGGTGAGCGGTTCCTGGTTTTACAGTGTTCCGCTTGGAACCTCAGGAACCTACCCTGTTCCTCATTTTTTGAACCGGAACCTACCCGTCGAATCAGAACCGGAACCTACCCCCCTCACAGTTCCGGTCGGTTGCCCAAGTTCCAACAGGGTTTTTTTTCTAAAAATTTTTAGTTAAAAAAAATGAAAATGAATGCAGCAATAATACACAAACTTGTCATTCATCGAAGATAATATAACATAAACAGCAAACAGCATTTTAGAAGTAATAAACAAACTGTTTTTACACTCATAAACAAACTGTTTTTACACAAAAGAGCTCAATCACCTCAGTGTCAGCTTCTTGCTGCACATTTTTATCCTGGTATGCTTCATGAGTGGACTCATTTCCTTCATAAACTGTTAAATCAGGATTAGAAGGAAGAGCCGGCTGAAGAACAGAAGCAGCTACACCCTCAGCAACATTTCGAAGATCTTGCTTGATGAGATCCTCTGCTGAACCTTCAGAAGAGAAATTAAACAACCAAAAGAAGCCACTTGACAGTATCAATTTGGTAACAGAAGATGCACATGATTCAGAATTAAGTAGAAGCACTCTCCCATATAAATATATTAGACAACACAAGCTCACCTTATGATACGCTGATCCTCTCTGTCAGACACCCAGTAGTTCAGGACAGCAGAAGTTAAATAGCGCCCATAGTAGTACAAGAGAGTATTGATGGCATCCTGGAAGGTATGGCTCTTAGCTGATCAAACTGTGCATTGACAGAATGAAGCTTCTCACTTAAGATCAATACCTACAGTAGTACAAGAGAGTCTTCTCACTTAAGATCAATACCTACAGTAGTACAAGAGAGTAATTAACAGCAAATTAATCCACCAGAAAATGCATGTCCCATGCCACAGAAACCACAGTGTAAACCTGAGTATCCTAATCAAATCTGATAAGATAACGGGAAGCCAGAAGTCCTCTCTCTCTCTCTCTCTCTCTCTCTCTCTCTCTCACGTGTGCACGCGTGCCCAGAAAGAACCTGAAAAAGCAAATCCCTCTCACCAGGCACAGGAAATTCATACCAAAACAGAGAAAGGTAAATCTCCAGCAACCTTATAGCATTAGACATGTTACAACATGAAAGAACAGAACTCCTTTATGCGCAGAATGATTCATCAAAATCAGCACCATACATGCGGATCTCAATTTTGTTCTAGTGCAATGCAAAAGTCCCTCCAATTGCTTCTTTAAAACAAGAAAATAAAAATGGTGAAATATATCTGTGCTAGGGAAAATTCTTCTTAACTGCAATATCTTATTTAAACAGCAGTCTCCAAGGCCCATACAGAGGCTTAATCATGAAACATCTCAAATAACTCATAAAGCATTACAACAAACTTACGTCCTTTCTATGGAATCTAAAGTCCTAAAGCATTACTTCTGTTTTTCTACCCAAAAAAAAAAAGTCCTAAAGCATCTCCAGCCTCACCAAATTAATGTTATATGTTTCAATCTAAATAAAGAGTAACTGAACAATTAGTTTCCTTAAAAATCATAATAAGATGAACACACTTTTTTAACAATCATTTTCAAAGAAACAAGCAGAGCCAACAAAAAAACAAGCAAAATTTTCATGTTGTGCTTATAGATAGCCGCCAATGTGATCAATATCAAACAGCATGAAGAAACTACACTATCCCAGCAGTACAGTCGAATCCTCATTCAAAAGTCCCCCCAAATATCAGCACAAAAGATTCTCTCCACAGCCCAACATCAGCCACAATAGAGAGAAGGTGCCCAACAATTCGTCAACAGTTGTGCAACACTTCCCATAAGTCAACCACAGCTCTCACTAAGCAGCACGAACAATATCAATCTCCACGCAACATAACCAATCTAGAGCCTAAAGCGGATTCCACATAAATCCCAATTCCCAAGGAGAAGCCGGAAGAACATAAAACTCACCCATCTTGCGAACATTAACCTTCCGCTTATTGGGCTGAGGCTGAGCAGGCGCATCATTCGCCTCGCGAGCCGCTCTCTTCGCCAAGTTGGTCTGATGCCTCTTCCCCTGCGTGTGCGCCAAGTAGTTCCCCTCGTTGTTGTGCAGCGTCAAGCAAAGCTTACACTCGTAACTGCAACCACCGAAACAAGCCAGTGTCGCCGTCAGCCCCGTAAAAACATCAAATTGACGCGAAAGCCCAGTTCTGGGGGATCGATTACTGAGGGGGAAAAGGAAGGGGGAAGTCTGAACCTGCCGAGGTGGTTGTGCATGAAGTAGGGGTCCTTGGCGAGATCGATGGTCTCGAGGGCGCGGCGGCGGAGGCGCTCGCGGCGGTCAATGGCTTCGTTCTAGGCGGAGGCGGCGCCCCCGCTCCCGGGCTTCGAACCTCACTCCCGATCCATTCTCTCGCCGTTGTTGCGGCATCGCGGGCTTTGGGGCACGGCTTCGGGCGCGACTTCGAGTCACGGCGAAGGCAGAGCAGTGGCGTCGCGGGCTGCAGGCGAGGTGCGGCGAAGGCAGCAGTGGGCCGAGCAGGAGCGACGTCGGGCATGGCGAAGGCACGGTAGAGCAGCGGCGTCGCGGGCTGCAGGCGAGGCGCGGCGAAGGCAGCAGCGGGCGGAGCAGGAGCGACGTCGGTGCGGGCTGCAGGCGAGGCGCGGCGGGGATGCTATTTGGTGGCGTCGAGCAGAGGGCGAAGAGAGAACAGACTCGTGGGTGAAGCAGCAGCCAGCAAGAGGAAGAAGAAGAAGAAGAAGAATGGGGGTTTCGGCCGAGAGAGGGGGTAAGAGGGAGAGAGAAGAAAAGAAAAAGTAGGGGTAGGGGGGCAGGAAGTGACGTGTGAGAAGGAAAAGAAGAGAAAAGAAAGGGGAAGGAGGGAAAATCGAGAGGGAAATCACGCGGGGGAAGGGGAAGGGGGAAGGGGAGATTTAGGGGTTTTTTTTGAATTTGACCGGTGATGGTGGTGGTGTTCCAGGAACCGGATCGGTGGGAAAAAGGAAGTGGCAATGGCGGGACCGGGCGGAGGACTCTCCTCCGGTTCGAGGTCGGAACCAACACCCCTAGTGGTGATGGAAGTGGCAATGGCGGGAGGCGGCTTGCCTGAGGTCACCAACCTTAGGTGACACTTGGGTCGCACAACCTAGTCGCCCGGGTCACGCTAACCTCACGCAACGCCCGAGGTCGCTCGACCTTAGGTGCTACCTAGGTGACGTCCGAGGTCACCCGACCTCAGGCGAGGCTTCTCGGTGGCCAGATCTGGCCGCTTATGGTTGAGCACCGCCCGCCGGTTGAGCTTCATGGTGAAGTAGCAAGTCTAAGAAAGAAGGAAGAAGATGATGAACAGTATTTTTGAGGGCAAAAAGGAAAACATGATTATAATAAGAGCAATATTGAAAAGAAAAAAATTCCATTAAAAATTTTAGACTAGCAATCCAAATGTTGGTATTTGATAAATGGAGACTCAAAAGTGTGAACCAAAAGCAAAAAAAAGTCATTAACTTTGGGATTTGATCTTGAAATCAAATTAAGTGGGTCAATTCTCGATTTTACAAGCTGAAATCAACTCTATCAAGTCCGATTCCAAGTTGACAATCCACCCAACCTAAAATCGATTCCCTAAACTCGAGGAGATCGAGCGCGGTTATTTTGAACATATATCAATGCTCCTTTGTATGAATGACTAGACGATTTTGATGTCGAGCATCGAACCCAACTTTGAATGGGTCTGACCCGACCCGGAAAGCACGATCCATTTTCGCGTCCTACACACTTTCTAAGTTCCAGCGCAGATCGGCGGCGGCGGCGGCGGCGGCTCTGAACCTCCGACGGCCAATGGCCACCGCGAGAGACCTCCGATCGAAGCCCAACTCCCTCCTCCCCCTCCTCTCCCTCCTCTGCTTCGTCTCCCTCTTACTCGCCCTCTCCCTCTTCCGTCGAGCCGCCTCCCCGACCCCCGCCGCCGCCTCCCACCAGACCCTCGAGGTGAAGCGGCATCCCCCGGCCGGGGCCGCCGGCGGCGGCGGGGGGCGGCGGCCCTGCGATTACGCCGTGGGGTCCTGGATCTACGACCCGAGCTTCGAATCGCCGGCCCGGTACGACGGCTCCTGCAAGGAGATATTCAAGGGGTGGAACTGCATCGCCGGCGGCAAGCCCGGCGCCCGCGACCTGGGCAAGTGGCGGTGGAAGCCCGCGGCCTGCGATTTGCCCGCATTCGATCCGGTCGGGTTCCTGGAGATGAACAGGAATACCAACATCGGTACTCCCTCTCTCTCTGTGCCGTGTCTTACTGTGAAGTGATGTGCGTGCGTGCGCGTACTAGCTGAGAATGCGTTGGGGGAAGAAGGAAAGCGGTCTTAGCAATGGGTAATTCATGGACTCTGCAGTTGGGCGCATGATAGAATGATTCTGCGGTGAAATTGTTGATTTTGTGTGACGTTTTCACGTGAATCCTGAATTCAATTGCTGGGGAAGTTGACAGTTGTTGCTTGGCGCTTGATTCGGAGTTGATCGGAATTTAGTTAATTATAGCTTAATGCTGTCCCCTGGGAGCTGATACATTCGATGGTGCAGGGTTCGTTGGCGATTCCTTGAACAGGAATATGTTTGTCTCTCTTTTCTGCTCTTTGAAGAAGGTATCGGGTGAGGTTAAGAAGTGGCGGCCTGCCGGTGCTGATCGGGGGTTCACGTTTCTTCGGTACAACCTTACCATTGCTTATCACAGGACGAATCTCTTGGCTCGTTATGGTAGGTAAGCTATGCTTTACATGATGATGGCTATGTTGCTCACATGTTCTTTCTTTCCTTTCTGACTGTGGTCATTTATCTACATTCTTTTTCTAGGTTAATTTTAGAGAAACTGGTTGATCACGTTGAGCTGAATTATGCTCTGTCTGATTGTTCAGTCATTTGGCTTTTTCCAGCCTTTGTGCCTTCAAATAAGAATTTGAAGAATAATGAATGCTGCATAATTATTTTATTGATGGTAATAGTGCCTCTGTAGATCTAATCTAAGGCTAGCTAAAAGAATCATTGCCTGGAACCTTCTCTTTGAATTTGAAGTGGGAGTTAGCTCTATCTTTTACTTCTAATATTCTCATCAGCCCAAGCCATCAAAATTTGATTGTTGTACTGTTGAACAAACTAAGCAGCTTGGAGCATATAAAAAGGCTTGAAGTGGCAACTAGACTTCCATTAGCTTAAAAAGCAGAGAGTTAAATGGGTAAGTTCTGTAAACTGAAACATGTGTGTTGACTTATATTCTTTAGCTAAGTGATATATGTATGGAGGTGATTGTCGGTAAGAGGATGAAGGTGCTGTCAACGACATGCTTTGTTTATGTATTGTCTGTGAGGTCCTTCTATTCTTCATTTATCTGTAGTAGCATGTTATCTATGTTCTTTGTTCAGTTATTGTGCATATCTATTTTGCATTTATTTGTAGGTGCTTATTGATCTATTTTAAAATATGAATTTGGTTGCTGGCATTGGAGAACTTGTTTGCAGTTTTAATTACAAGGCATTTAGGCTTTAGGCGGTCAGTGATATGGCTGCATCGTAGAAGCAGAGGAATTCTTTCTGCCTCTTTGAGAAAGATGCAGTTAATCTGTCAAGTTCTTTATTGCTTGGGCTTGCTTTCTGTAAAAGATTTCTTGCATTGTCCTTTCTTGGGTACTTCGTTCCAAATGGCTTTTTCCATTTTTGTAAGTGCAAGCTTCATTTTGTTGTTAGTGTATCTTAAGGAGTATTGTTTTAAGCATAGGTTAATTTGATGTTTTGTGCTAATATGTAAAATATACTTTGCATCGCACTCTAATAGCTTGAGCGTTCGGAGTAAATGGTTGTGCATATTACCATAAGCTGGTATTAGAGCCAGGCTTCCGCATCCTTCATGCCCCAAGTTATTTTGTGTATGTGTGCTACCCATTCCATGTACCATCCTTATGGTGTCTACCTGGCTTGCACGTGAGAAGGGGTAATAAAATATTATCCAACATCACTTGACTATACTTGGTTTGACTGGATCTTAATGTGGTCTCCCCACTTTGTTTTTGGGTTGCACCTTTCTAATATTTCAAAACATTTTTAATGTTCCAAAGTTGATTTGGTTTAACCATTAAATTTGATAAGCATTGGTATTTTGCTTGTTGACTCTGGCTGCTCTACTTTGGGTTGAATGCAGGTGGTCAGCTAATGCTGGTGATGAGGAACTGGTGTCCCTTGGATATAAGGAAGGTTATAGAATTGATGTAGATCTTCCAGAAGGGACATGGGCTGCGGCTCCTCAGTTTCATGATATTCTAATATTCAATACTGGACACTGGTAAAAATGTTTTTCCCCTATCTGCTGGGCAACCTGGAAAAGGGCCTCATAATCATTGACAGTTGACATGGCAGACTTGTGTATGGTAGCTGCTGTCCTGACTTCACTCATGGATGCTAAATCGATAGTAATTTAGTCAATTAAAAGTCTGGGTCAGGAGTCAAACAGTGGGTTTTTGTTTTTAATAATGATTCTGAGAAGAGCCTTTGGCATAGTTTCTCTGCATCTTTTGTGTTTATTCATCCCAACATCTGTTAGTTTCTTTGATTCAGTCCCATTAAATTTACATACTACCACACAATTTGCAGGCCTTGCCTGAACACTGGGATTGTCTATTATATTTTGATGGTTGTTTTAATTGGGCTGTTCAGTGCGATGGATATTGTGAATAATGTTGCCAGTTTAGCATGTGCTGATTGGAGTTTCTTTTTCCTTCATAAATAATTTGTTTTGTAGATTGACTGGTAAGGTGAGAAGCAAGACTGAGAAGAAATGTTCTACCTTTTTTCTTGGGGAAGGAAAGAGAAAAAGGGAGAAGAGAAGGAGGAGGAGAGGGGGGGGGGGGGGTGGGGGGGGGGGGGGAGAGGAGGGGAGAGAGAGAGAGTGATGGTTGTCAAATTAATACATGAGGACTAGATGCACAAATATTCCTGAATTCCAAGTCTTAGCAACAACCCTTTATTTGCATGTTGATGTTATCTGCCCTGACAAGCTGCACATTTTGGTGCATCTTGAACTAAAAGAGAACACTAAGAAATATTTGCATGTTCCTCCTTTCCCCAGAATTTAAAAAAGTGGGTTAGGAAGCCTCCTCGTCTTTATGTGAAATCAAAAAAGAATGCAAGACTATACATTCATTCACCCTTTATTTCCCATCCTCTAATTGCTTATCCTGGTAAAAACCATAGCACTGAAACTTGCAAATTTGAGCATTTCTTGACATAAACTATGGCGTGTCATCTTTTGCCTATAGGTGGTGGGCTCCTTCAAAATTTGACCCAATAAAGTCACCCATGCTTTTCTTCAGAAAGGGTCAGCCGCTCATCCCACTGGTGAAACCTGATATCGGCTTGGATTTGGTTCTCGAAAACATGGTATGCCTTTTTATATTTTTATTCATTATGTCAGTTATGCTTGATTAGATTTGTATGCCAATAGGTTTCAGTGATCAACTTTGCATGATGCTTGTGATCTTCCTCTGCTGCTTAGAATCTAGGATATTAGCACGATAATTAACAATGGCCAATAGCATTGAAAGCTGAACAGAACACTAGAACTTTTGCTTCTTAGTCAGTAATGTCTTTTGGGCAGTTGGAATTTTCTAGAGAATGAACCGCTTGGTATTTTCTCCAAAAGAGGAGAGAGATTGTATACTATGGATTCTGAGGATATAGCCAAAAGTCAAAGGTAGAAGGGTGATAAAATCCTCCCCTACAGATAGGCATATAGTCCAGCAGGGGTCACGCCATGCATTTCATTGGGATTTTAATCGTACTAACTAAAAGTCTGTTTATTTATTATTATTATTATTTTCACTTTTCAACTGTCATTTGGAAATTTAAGGTCTAATTAGCGCTTGATTAGAATCATTTAAGTTATACAGCTACTCTATAGATTGAGAACTTGAGAAAATTATTCGTGACTGACCAAGAGATTGTTCTGCTGATTTGGGTTGTCCATTAGATGAAGTATGTGAGCAAGGAAGCAAAGTCTGGCACCATCAAATTCTTTCGTACTCAATCACCTAGACATTTTGAGGGGGGAGACTGGGACCAAGGTGGTTCTTGCCCACGTTCTAAACCTTTATTACCAGAACAGGTGAGGTTCTCTTGTTCTCTTGAAATGCTTCTTTCTTTTTTATCAATAAAGATTATATAAGCACTCTTGAAATGCTTCTTTAGTTTAAGCATAACTTGCATTTGCTATCTTGATTCAACTATTCAGTTGCTTGTCACTTACTGTGTGTGACTTATTCATGGCTACTGATAATTTCTTGTCTTCATTCTTCTTCAGGTCGAAGAGCTCTTTGGACTTGAGAATAACGGAACTAATGTGGAGGCACGCCTTGTTAACCAGCACCTCTACAAGGCGCTTAAAGGTTCAGATTTCCACGTGCTGGATATTACTCACTTGAGCGAGTTCAGAGCTGATGCTCACCCATCCACATTTGGTGGGAAGAAACACGATGATTGCATGCATTGGTGCCTACCAGGAATCACGGACACTTGGAACGATATTTTTGTTATGCTTTTGATGCAAATTAGACAATCAAGATGAAATTTTCCGAATGCTTTTACCAGATTTCTTTCATTGTTGAGGTCAATACTTCTCTTTTTACCACACGTTCTTGGATAAAACGACTACCAAAATCCTCGCGTACTGCGACGCGTCTCTATGTAAAGACGATGAAAGGAGAGGAAAAGGAATGATACTTATCTCTTTCCAACGTCGATGTAAAGGAAGAGTAAAGAAGATGTTTTTGGTGCCAAATGGAAGGTTGGATCGTAAGGCGGAAGTTAGAACTAGAAGGTTGCAACGCGCTGAAAGAATTGGATAGGGTGAGAGATTTGTTCCAAGCGTAACTTGTCTTGGATGAAACAGCTATCAAAATCCTCGCGTACTGCATCTCTATGTAAAGACGAGAAAAGTAGAGAGGAAGGAACTATTCGTTTCTCTTTCCGATGTAAGCAAACAGAGGGGGATATATCTCTGTTGCCCCTGAAATAAAAGTCACTTTCCAGGACATTTCAGCTAGCTTGTTTCTACATTTTCATAGGCAATAGAGAATAGATATTAAGCTTGGTTAAGTGTCAAAGTCCACCCAAGGTTGTCTTCGGCAGTACCAGTTTGAATCGCTGCCAGCCTTGCGCGAAGCCTTTCGGTCACTGTGCCGGCTCCTGTTTTGTACTCGCACCTGCAGTGATGCAACTGTTGGTACTGGACGAACAACCTAAGATGAAGGAGAATGGTTTATGTGGTTTGCTTTTGATAGGCAAACCTTGATAACTTGTTACCTTTTGCCCTGGTAGGTCACACTACCAACCGGGGTGACACCAACAGCTGTTCCAGTACAGAATACCTCATCAACGTCCATCACATCCTCCACCATGAGTTGACATTCTTCTACCTGATCAAAAAACATTTTTAATGCACACATAAGAAGACTGCTCATGTTTTGGCAATCATTGTTTGACTAAAGTTTGCTATACAAAAGTAATCTGCGTGGACGACGTTATGAAAGTAATAGAGATCTGTCTGGTGTTCAAACACTTAAGATTAATGAATTTCTTTCCCTAAGTTGTCATGTAGCCAATTAATCAGATTTCTTTTCTTTATGAGTCCCACGCACCTGGTATTTGAAGCTGAGAGCAATATCAATTATGCTCTTTCTTGTGATTCCGGGCAAGATGGTATCTTGTAATGCCGGTGTAGAGATGACGTTACCCTGTGATAAATCGCAAATTTGGAGTTGTCATTTTCAGTGGGAAGCAAAATTTTGTTACTACTTATACTATATAGCCAATAAAATACCTTGACTGTAAATACATTGCACGAAGAAGCCTCTTCGATGAATTTTCCTGTTGCTGCATCCAGGAACAGGATATCGGAGAACCCTGTGGACTTTGCTTCACTTATGGGCTTGAAAATCTGTTGAAAAAACTTATAGTCACCCACATAGAAATTCATTAAGAGTAGATCTCCGTATGGAACTAGTGTATTGGCATGAGCAGAAACAAAGCACAAGTCATTAACATTATATGATGAGTAGAAATTTTCCTGTTCGATGGCTTACTGGGGAGTAGTTTGTGATGGATTTGATTCCCCCAGTTCCTCCAGGAGTAGCTCTATGGGATTTATCCTGGATGACCAATTTCATGGACATCTGTGGATACAAATAAATCAATGCAATATCGAAATCTTCTCCAACCCAGAAAGAGAAAAAAAGTTCTGTAGATTCTTATATTCACAAGAAACAGATTTGTCAGTCGCCCACCTTATGGAGATTACCAACAGGTGAAGCATATATTAGAAATGTATATTCTGGCGCTGGCCCCATAAGCAAAACTGGTCCACTTCCGATGAGCAAAGGTCTAATGTACAACGATCCTTTTCCTGGAGGAGGAACCTGCAGAAGGCATATAAATCAAACATAACAGTATCAAGTGTAATTGAGAAATACTTGAGGTCTAGAACGCTTTGGGTTTTGTTCTTGTTGAGCTAAAGATGCTCATGAAGATAGTGCTGATACCCAATGTTGGTTGGCTAGGACAGTCTGCTTCACGGCATCAACGAATTGCTCTAAGGATGGTGATGGCATGCAGAGCCTGTCGGCCCCCATCTTCATCCGCCGGCCATTCTCTTCTGGCCGAAAGAGCAGGATCCGACCATCTTTTGTCCGTTGTGCCTTTAGGCTTTCCAGCAATCCCTACAGACAAGACATCATCATTTGATGGTTCGAACTGCAGCAATGTCACTTAGCATCATGGTATTAGCAACATATGAAGAACTTAGACTATATGACCGTTATCGAGAATTTTCCATTAACAAACCCTGCATCCAGAAAGACCGACTTTTTGTTTCCATACAGCTACCCCTCTATTTTATTTTCCGCAAATTCTCTTAATGCAAATTCAATCCAATTAGTCAGGAAACACAAATGGAGAGATAAGCACTAATTTTGACGCTATGGATATTTATGTAACTCAATCAAAGCCCAGGAATTGTGCCTTCAATTATACCCAGTATTTTTCTATCTCAGAGAAGAGATTAACTGAATGCTGCTAATCACTGACCTGCCCATAATTAAGGATCCCAGCAGAAGGATCAATTTCGAGCTTAGAATAGCGAGTGAGAGCTCCTTGAGAGAAGTTCTCGCCATCATTGCACTTTATTATGTACATATAATCGGCCGGGATCAGATTGAATCCCAATTTGTCCCAATCGACATTGGCATATGTATGTTCACAACCGCTGTCATAAAAAAACCGGCAGTTATTTGTTATCAGGATGAGCAATATAACTGTCTGAATCGACAAAAGGGATTTTATAGGTCACCTCCCTACGATCGCCCCTGTATAGGATTGCATGATTTGAGACGTTGTCGGAATGTAGAATGGTGGATAGATGAATAGGTACTCGCTGCAGAAGGAGAGACATTACAAAAAAGAACACAAAAGACTGAATTCCGTGTACTGTGATTACTCATCAGAAATGAGGTCAAATGGTAATGAAAGGCATGACAATTGTGTTTTGTGTAGTCCAGTGGATGCATTCAAGAAAGAGATCAATGCCAATCTATATACGCACTCATGACAATAACAATATTGATACATTGCTTTCACAAACGCTCTGAGCTAACAGCTTTGACACTGTGAACTGATTTAAGGATCATGGCATGACTCTGCATATAATTAGGCATATTTGAGATCGGACCTAATCTATATCGACGACTAATTTTAGGCACGTAGAGACTGATTGCGAAGTGATGTGACGAATCATAGGTGGGCATGCATCCAGATAAGCGAACAAACAGAGTCTGTCAAGATAAACGAGTCTTGGCTAGTTTTGATCACTTTATCCTTTCACTCTTGCCCTCTCCAACTTGTTTTTTCGTGGAACGGTCGGCCCGTGGCTAAAGCTTCGCCCCAGAGAGAGAGAGAGAGAGAGTACATCAAAATGCAGATAATGAATCTTCAGAAAGATGAGCTTCCCAAGGATGCTCGGAGCTGCCTCAGGCCATTGACATTGCTTCTGTAGCATTATATAAGTCAAAGCCATCATCGGTAGCAGGTTCAACAACTACTCATGAAGGTTTTGGTAGAGTCGAAATCCTTCACGTCAGTATTTAATTATGCCAAAGGAAATCAGGGTTTTGACCAGAACAGCGTGCACTCGAAGGTCATCATATCGTCACATCTTTGATTCGATTACTTACCCTCTTACACTTGGTCAACCTTGTTTTCCCAGAGATTGTTCATCCTTCTCTTCATTGTGTAGCATTCCTTAGACAGATTTTTTACTCTGTTACCTTTCTTTCCAATGTGGTGACATATCTCCTCTCAAGCATCATCACAAGCTGCCACTGAAGTATGCTGGACAATGCTTGAAGCTCTTCACATATTTCGAATGCAAGCATAAGTAAAAGGAGCCACAAAAGTATTGAATGTATTTGAACTTTATGAGGATGAACAAGCAAATTTTAGTTTTGAAGAGGATCTACATACAACTACCAAAGTATTCAAAGGGTACACATGATAAATCTCCATCTTCATGGGTTTTAGCTCAGCGTGAATGTTGACTCCGATGAAGTCAAAATAAATAAAAATACATTAATTATGGGTGAAATAATTAAGATCAACGCGAGCAAAGTATGATTACATTACATTTCGATATAACAAGTTAAAAAACTATCTGGATTACTTCAAGGATTGTCAGATAAACTGCAGTGGCAGCTTGATTTAATGCTTGAGAGGACTTGTGTTTAATTTTGGGATGAAATGATGGTGGAATAAAAAACTAAATTTCCCTTACTTGATCTTGCCCCATCCATCTCTATTTCCTTTTTCACAAACTTTATTCTAATGCAGATTACACGCTTACTTGATGACATGCCACGTAGTGTGTCATCTCATTTAGTAAGAAATTCTAGGACGTGCGGACCCCTCAAGTGCCTTAACTTTGCCCAAAGGGACACTTAAGTGCCATAACTTACGAAAGGTACACTTAAGTGCCAAAATCGGAGCAAAATGAATCACTTGAGTGTCAATCCGGCCAAAATCCGGCCAAATTGCATACGTGGCATTTTCCGGCGATTTTCGGCGACTTCTTTTACTGATGTGGCAAATGTTTTTTTTTTTTTTTAAAAGCCGACGTGGACGACAAAAATGACGTCGTCCATCCACATTGTGCGATGACCTAAACGCCCGATGACCTAAACGCCGTTCCTCCCCATCCGCGTTGATAATCGATCTCAGGCCCTTCTCTCCGTCGCCGTTCACGCCCAGAGCTGGTCATCGGTCGTCGTCGTCGGGCCGCCACCGTTGGTCGCCGTTGCCGCTCACCGCTACCATCGTTGGTCGTCGTCACCGCTCACCATCATCGCCGTCCGTGTTTGACCCCTTCTCCCCCTCCCCCGTGATGAAATTAGGGCTCGATTATTTAATTAGGGCTCGCTTGATTATTTAATTAGGGTTGGCTGACCTAAACACCGTTCCTCGCCGTCCGCGTTCACAGTAGATCACATGCCTTTCTCTTCGTCGCCGTTCACGCCTAGAGCTGGTCATCGGTCGCCGTCGTCAGTCGCCATAGTTGGTCGCTGTCGCCGCTCACCGCTCACCATCCTTGGTCGTCGTCACCGCTCACAATTGTCGGTCATCCGGGTTTGGCCCCTTCTCCCCCTCCGCTGTGACGAAATTAGGGCTTGATTATTTAATTAGGGCTCCACTCGATTATTTAATTAGGGCTCAATTATTTTATTACAGCTCCGATGGAATTTGTGTTGATATACTTCAACTGAAACGTGCTGACATTACACAAAGAGACCATATTTCTCATTATTTTGGCGAATTTGTCTTTCAAGCCAATGTCAGAGTATGTGATTGTTAGATCACTGTCTATGCATCTCCTTAAGAGCATCCTAGTAAAGCACGTGACTAATGCCATTCTGAGAAAAAAACTAAGTTCTTGAACCACCCTGCTTGTGAGAGTATATAGGGTATGTCCTTGAACCACCTTACTGTGATTGCTATATAGGGTATGTTTATCAATCCAAAACCCTGTTGTGATTTCTGTATAGGGTATGTTTATCAATCTAAAATCCTGAATAAGAACATAATCCTGCTGTGATTTGATTAAGTTGATGTCAGAGTATGCTATGCTTTGATTTGCTTAAGTTAATGTACATTCTCTCACATCGCACGTTTAGTGCAGTAGACATGCTTGGGCTGTGATTGCTGTGTGGGGACCTCTGTTTTTGGTTAATATTTTAAGGGAAGGGAAGGCAAATAATTAAAGTACCGACCTCTTTTTTGGCTGTCATATATGGGCATATTGTCAGTGTGTGGACTTCTATTTACTAAAGTCCATGAGAGTGGGGGGACTCCCATGTGCAATTGTCTAGTGGTCCCAAAAACTAATGATTATTTTTCTTGTTATTGGTGCAGTAATGGCGCATGACAAGGATTATGTCGCTGTTATAGTTTGCTACAATGGGGAATTTGTGATTGGGGAGGAAGAGTGGGAGTATGAGGGTGGAAATGAGGGCACCATCTTTGTGGATATAAAGAAGGCATCTTATATAGGATTTCTTAGGGATATAAATACTTATTTGCCTTGTAAAGTTCAGAAGCTGTTGTATTGTTCCTGGGAAAGACTTAAGAGAGGGTTTGAGATGCTTAGAAGATGATAATGGTCTTAGGGATGTTCTATACCATTATCTTCATGGTGAAGAGGTAAAAATATTTGTTGAGTACAATAGTGAAAGTGAGGATGAAGATGATGATGGAGAGAGCGCCGGAGTAGGACAAGAAGGAGATGGTATTCAAGGTAGTACTGACGTTAGGGTCGAAGGAGGGCAGGATAGATATGATGGACATGAGAGAAGCGCAGATGCAGTTCACCAAAGTGATGATGACATATGTGATGTCATAATCTTTGGATTAGATTGGGAAGTAGCTGAATCAACTGATGATGATGATGGAGGGTTGCTTGCTGAAAATTTTATAAGTTATGACGACGACGACGAGGAGCTTGTACAGTCAAGAATACAACGAAGGGATTTTTTAACAGCTAAGTTTGCAGCTTTGCAAGTAGCCGAGGAAGTTTCAAATAGACCCGAAGGCCCTACAGATGTTGGTGTTGCTAGCGAGGAGACTGACTATGAAGAAAGTGTTGAGAATGGTACTTCCCAGGATGAGCTTGAAGAAGATGAAGGACCTGTGCATAGAAGGAAAATGAAAAGTAAGTTTCCTTCTTATGATCCATCCGTTGCCTCTCTCACTTTGTCGGTAGGCATGAAATTTCATGATGCTAAACAATTTAGGGAAGCTATACTGAAGATCTCCATTGCTGCACAAAGGAACATTGACTTTATTAGAAACACTAAGACCTTTGTAAGAGCTAGGTGTTTGCAGCAAAATTGTCCATGGAAGATCTATGGCGCATTTGTTAGGAAAACTGGATCTTTCCAGATTAGAGCCTACCAAGAGGAACATACTTGTTCCATTAATTTTGAGAATAAAAGGGCAACAAGTGCATGGTTATCGAAGCAATTCTTTGAATTGATTAAGTTGATGCCTCAGATGAATACTACTTAGTTTAGGATGCTGGTGAAGGAGCAGGTAGGCATCAATATATCTAGGAATCAATGTAAAAGATCGAAGCAAAAGGTGATGAAGATACTCATTGGTCAGTATAACGGTGAATATGGACAGTTGTGGGACTATGCTTGGGAGTGTAGGTTGCAAAATCTTGGAAGTAAAGTGTATCTTGAGGTTGTGGAGAGACCACTTCCTGATATTGAGACGAAGTTCGATAAATTCTATGTTTGTTTCGATGCATGCAAACTGAGATTTTTATCTGGTTGTAGACGGATTATAGGATTTGACGGATGTTTTTTGAAGGGCTTATGCAAGGGAGAATTACTGGCCACAATTGGAAGAGATGCAAACAACCAAATGTTTCCCCTGGCTTGGGCTGTTGTGAAGGTAGAGAACAAGGACAATTGGTCCCGGTTCCTCAAAAATTTAATGATTGATTTGGAGATAACAAATGGGGGCAAGGTGGGCGTTCATGAGCGATCAACAAAAGATAATGTTTGCTTTTAAAAATATTAACATACTTGTTTGCTTTTTGATATCAACATGTCATTTGCTTATATTTTTTTTATATTTTCAATTATTGCAGGGACTTGTTCCAGCAATAGCTGAGCTGTTGCCTTATGCTGAACATCGAATGTGTGCGCGACACATATACGCAAATTGGGCAAAGATCTATAAAGGGGACAAGTTGCAGTCGCAATTTTGGCAGCTAGCAAATAGCACGAATATGGCTAACTTTAGGATGGCTAAAGAAAATATGCTTCAATTGACAAAGGATGGTTATGATGCACTGTTACAAACAGACCCGAAGCATTGGTGTAGGGCGTTCTTCAGCGAGGAATTCAAGTGCGATAACATTGATAACAACATCTGCGAAGCATTCAATGGGAGGATAATAGATGCTAGACGTAAACCAATTATCTCGAAGCTTGAAGACATACGGGTTTTGGTCATGACTCAGCTGCACAGACAAAGAGATGACACTGCAAAGTGGACTAAGCAATATGGTCCTAGGATTGCTAAGAAATTGGATGACAACTTGGCTGCAAGTAGGTATTGTCATCCCATTTGGAATGGGGATGAAGGATATGAGATAATGAAGGGTTCCGATAAGTATGTTGTCCATTTAGGTACGATGAAGTGTTCATATAGAGTATGGCAACTCAGTGGAATTCCTTGTGCACATGCCATATGTGCAATTCAATTGAAGGGCCACAACACAGAAGACTACCTTGATGATTGGTACAAGAAATCGAAATATCTTGCTTCGTATCAATTCATGTTGCAGCCAATTAGAAGTAACAAGTTTTGAGAGCCAACAGATCGCGAAGCACCTCAACCTTTGCCACTAAAAAAGAGAATGGGAAGACCAAAGAAAAAAAGAAAAATGACGGAGGGAGATGACTCATGTCACCGTAGGATGAATAGGATGGGTGTACCGATAAAGTGCTCTTTTTGCCACATAGCAGGGCACAATATTAAGGGTTGTCAATTAAAAAAGCAGCAGGAACAATTGACGCCAGCCAAAGGGCCTAGTGAAGGGACATTTGGAGAAGGAGAAACAGAAAGGCGAAGTGAGTCGACTGTTCTTCAGTCGACGACAATAAACCCAGTAAGTCATGACAATTGTGTTTATGTTGCTCTATGGTTTGTTATGAATATGTACATAGATATAAGTGACATGTATGTAATGTTTTTGTCTTTGTCAGGTCACGGTGACACGTGAAGAATTGGTGAAGCCCCTACTATACCTGAAAATGAAGGGCCTGTTCAAAGAACCGAAGGTGGAAGATAGCCAGCTGCGGGATTGACTAAAACAACTGGAGGGCCAGTTAAGTCGACTGTTCTTCAGCAGCAACAGAGAAAAAAAATACCTGGTCAGTTAAATGATTTGAGTTTACTTTTCATTTACGTTCTAATATGGCTTGATGTTATATTTATGATGTCCTTTGCCTTTTTCTCGTGTTCGAAGAAGACAAGCTAGAGCTCATTTGCTAATAGAGGGCCCAACTAAAGGGCCACCACAAGATCCATCACCAAGGTCATCACAAAGGCCACTAGAAGGGTCATCACAAGGGCCACCACCAAAGCCTACCGAAGGTGTCACCGAAGCCGAAGCGTAACTAGAAAAACAACTAGAAGAAAGCCAAAGCCAAATCAAGAGCCACCTATAAGAAGGCCATCTACAAGACGCCTAGCTGAAGAATTGGCCGAAGAAGCCCCTTCCGTAGCTGAACAGCCACAAGAGCCGAAGAAATCACATGCGAGAAGAAGATGCAACCAATCACAAGTACCTGAAAGTGACGCTCCCCTTTGAACAAGAGGGGCTCTTGGGAAGAGGCTTAAACAATATGGTTATGGCCTTTATACAGATGACCGTTCTGGAACAGTTATTCTTAATGTAAGTTTTATAGGCTGCATTTAATTTAATTTATAGTGCAAACTTTTGTTGATAATTGAGTTTTCTTTTTGAAGCCTAGGAAAAGTTCAGAGGTTCTTATCTCTCAAGGCCGAATTCAAGAATCAACGGCTGCGCCAACAAAGAAGAAGACATTGCCTGCGCCAACAAGAAAGAAGAGTAAGAAGAACCCGGTTGCGGTGTCCATCCGAATCGATGGCCTACAACGGTTGCGGCTCCTTCGAATCGTTCGGCCTAGGACAATTGCGGCTCCATCGACTCAACGCATCCCAAGACAGCTGAAGAAGAAGTTTCATGTCCAGTTAGAAAAAGTGCAAGGATTATGAATCAAGTGCGAAGTCCATCAAAACGAGCACGAACATGAGGCATTGTGCATATTGATTGATGAAATGGGATGTGATATGGTTTATGGGGCTGATGAGTCAGTTGTAAACATCTGTGGATGTTTGTTTGTTTGTTTATTTATTTATAATAGTTTGTCATTGTGTTAGTTGAGTTTGTGAGACTTCAGTAATTGAGTTTGTGAGACAGATGTTCAAAATCAATGGAACAACCGTTGTTGCTTATCATTTTTGGCATGCCTTTTTTTTTTTTTTTTTTTTTTTTTTTTTTTTGATTTTGTTTTTCTTTTACTTATTGCTACTTCTAGTGGTGGATATGTGGTGGTGACTGGAGTGCTCGTGTGGCTGGTGGTGGCGGCTGGTGAAGCCTGGTGGTGGATATGTGGTGGTGACTGGGGTGCTCGTGTGGCTGGTGGTGGCTGCTGGTGAAAAGCTTGGTGGTGGTGGGTTGGGTTGGAGGTTTTTGCTACACTTGGTGCAAGATGTATGTGCAATATGCACTGCTTGCACCAAGTAGTGTTGGTGCAAGCTGGTGTAAGACACCTTACACTTGCAACTTATGCAGCAACATACCACCAGCATAGTGGTGGCTGGTGGTGGCTCAAATGGATGCTTGTGGTGATGATGGCTGGAGATGGTGGCCAGTGGTGAGCGGTGGTGGTGGCTGGTAGTAGCCGATGTGTACAAAAAAAATGCCACTTAACTGATCACATTCTAAAAAACCTAGCACTTAAGTGTTCACTTTTAACAACAAGTGACACTTAAGTGATCCTTTTAATAATAACTTGACACTTAAATGACTCTTTGTCTATCACGACTGGCACTTAAGTGATCACTAGATACAACTTATAGTACTCGAGTAATCACTCTTGTCTGTTCTATGTATATGGTGGTTTGCAGCAAAACAGAGAAGCTGCTGGTTTACACATTTGCTGCTGGTTTACACATTTGCTGCTGATTTACATTCAATTCAAGTAAAAATAGTCACCACAACACATCAACCTTATATACATTCCATCATCATTGATTTATATTTGAGAATAAGCAAAAACTGTCGAAATCATTCATTCAAAACAAGTACATTTCCCGACACATTTACGACTATGGCAATTGGAGAAACTTCTTCTCATCTTCCAGTCCTTTACATTTCATCATAAAGTAGGATAGACAAAGAAACAACATCACAATAAATGCTTGGTAACCCTTCCGTTCAATTTTCATTTTTGAAACTTCGTTCTTCAAATGGTTAACAGAAGATGCTTGAGCTTGAGCTTGCATTGAGTCAACATCGTCCAAGTTGTCCACAAGTGTAGATGGAGGTTGATGACATCCATCAAGTAGGTCCAATATCACCTCTGTGGCTCGGTGAGAGAATTTCGTATCGACCCATTTGAAGTATTTGTACTTCGAGCCTTCTTTGTATCGGGCACATCCATAGAATCTTCTCCCGGGATTCGTTCGAGTCCACGATGTTCTTCTTGGACTTGGTAACCCACAGAAATAGAAATGCTCGCCTTCTCCTTCGCTTCGGCGAGTGAAATTTGAGCTGTTGCTGAAAGTCTTGCTCTCCATTTCCAATATTCGGTGGTAGAATTTGGGGCAAATCGAATTAGGGTGCAGGATTAGGGCTCTAGCGCTTCAATAGCATTTTGCCCGATTTAGGGTTTTAGATTTGGGGGCAAATGGGGAAGACGATGGCGTTTTCGCTGATTTAAGGGGTCTATTTTGGGCGAACACCCGGAACGACGTCGTTTGGGGTTAATTCGAGCTGACTCAGCTCTCTGGCGAGACACATTGGCGAGAGATATTAATATTTTAATGCCACGTATGATTTCCGGCCAGCTTCGCCGGAGATGGCACTCAGGTGTCCCACTTTTCTTAAAATGTGGCACTTAAGTGTACCATTCGTAAGTTATGGCACTTAAGTGTCCCTTTAGGCAAAGTTATGGCACTTGAAGCGTTCTTTTGCCGAAATTCTAGTGAAGTCTTAGTATGCATAGTGCTATTAATATCCTGACATCTTGCTTGCTCTTAATTTTACGATAAAAACAAAAAAGAGAAATGTCAAATCCTAAGTCTGTTTTATAATTTGGTACTATATGTCACGTGGCTTATTGTTATTAATTATTGAATAAGATTTATTGTCCACTTATAGTCTGCCACTTGATTTGGTATATTAATATTAATAGATAACATAGCCTTGCCAAACAAGAAATACCTTAAAAAAGTTGAGAAGAGAGCAATATTTAAGGTAATAACAAAGAAGGGCAGGGGACGTAGCGCGATGTATATAAACAATTACTCAAACAAAAGGGATATTGTAAGTTCATAGCATGCACCATCGACTCTTAATTTGAGAGAACAAAAAACTTAACTTTATCAAGGAAATATCAAGATCATTTCGCTTTTTTTTTTTTTTCATTTCATAGTAAAAAATTAGCACAGAAATCCACTGCCCTAGCCGCCCGCTTGAATTGTATTGCGCAAGGGAGGAACTGGAATGATTATCATTAATTTTTGGGCCGAAAGTATGAGAAACGCCCTTATCACTTGGTGAATCCTAGGTGGGTTATTAAGAAAATCATTTCAACGGAAAACGATCAAATTTTCGTATATGGTTGGACTTTTTAAAAAGGAGTTGAAAATCATTACCTAATATTTGTTATCAATTTGCTCATAAACCTTTTTGGACGAATGGGCTCAGATTCAAGAGGAGAAATCTAGCGTTCATTTCTTGCATAAAAAAGTTTGATCTAGAATTACTTATCTATATATAATGATGGACTTGTTTTGTCAATTAATACCCCATGTCACTTTAGGTGAGGAAGAAAGGAATAAACACTGGGTGTGTTTGTTCATGGAAAATGAGTGATCTAAAAAATATTTTATGAAAAATGATCACTTTTGTTGTCTAGAAAAATAAATGAATAGAATTTTTTTTCTTTGCCCATGAAAATAATTAGGTATAGATTGCTATTGATGATGGAAGTCTTTTTCGCTAACTAATTTTTCTAAACGATATAAGCAATTAAATTTCAAAAAATATTTTTCAAATCACTTATTTTACATGAAATGAACACACCTTTGGTTCTTTGTTCAAAGTGTACAAACAAAGCTGTTTTCCTCCATCATATCCTATTATTTTATTGAACAAGCGATGGATTCACAAGTCCATGACCGAACATTCCGTCAAATGCTCTTGATTTTGCATAAAGAAAAAGAGACATGGCTCCTGGGATGCTCTTGATTTACATGTGGTTCATGACTAATCCATGCATCAGATCCACCGTTAAAGAGATATTAGATTCTATACGAGTCCATTTAGTCGAAATATAGAGTTTGATGTATAGATTGAGAGCAGTGAAGTATCCTATTTGTGTTTTTTCCAATTAGAGAGAAGAAGACCGATTTGATTATAGAAAAAAGATAAAAAAAAAAGGATTAAGGTCTGACAAGTGAAATGTCGATTGATGGCATTTATGGATTTTTATGTAAGAGGTCGACACCTTCTTTATATAATGTTCTATATGTATAATGAATCGGTTATGTTAATTTGCACTCGTCCTATGTGGTATCGATTATTCATATGCTCCGAACACAAATTGATATTTGTGAATTAGTCATAACTAAGTAGGGGTAGGCACGGTTTGGACGGGTGGGCTTCAATGCTTTTTTCTTTTGCCCGGCCCGAACATGTGGGTGTGGAACTTCTAATTCCGTTTAGCAGGGCCAGCTCAACATTTCCAAAAAAAAAAAAAAAAAAAAAAAACCATACGAAACTAGACTAGGCAACCGACCAAAAGAAAACTAGACCGGGCTGGTTTAGGCCTAGCCCAACTTTTTTTGTTGGTTTTAAATGAAAAAGAGATGAGCTACTATATTTTGGACCTTGAAAATCGCTTCTTTTATATGTTCAGATATTTTTAACTTAGTTACGAGTTTGTTACATTGAATTGAGTAGAATTGACGTGTCTTGTATTGGGAAAAGTGTAAGAAAAATCCTAATTTCATTACATTGATATCAATTTAGTCTTAAATATTTTAATTATGTCGATTTAGTTCTAAACATTGTGACCCAATACCAATTTAGTCCTCAATTTCTTTAGCTAATTTTAATTGGATATTACTAATGTGGACTTTGGTCAACCTATGTGGCATGGTTGATACTGATGTTAATAATTTTTAACAATATTTTAATTTTTTTCGAAATTTTTATTCTTTTATTTACCTATTTTTTTCCCTTCCTTCTTCCTTTAGCCAATCACTAGACTAGCAACCAGCTAGAGGTGAGGGCTAGTAAGTATCAACCCTGTCGCGACCTCCTTTTTTTTTCCGGCGCCCGTAATTGGGTACAAGCACCTAAGGAGGCTAATGGCTCGGCTGAAATTAGTTATGCCCGGACTCTCCCAAGTCCGCCAATTCACGACGGTCCAAGTTTTTAATCTGTAAATCAATTTTTAAAATGGAGTCGCCGCTAATCGATTTGGGGTGGGTTGATTAGAAACCCAAGTGAAGTATCGGGAGAAATACTCACTCCTACGCAACTAGAGAAATTAGGATCGGGGACTTGATTACACCCTTTCGACCTAATCTTGTTTAAACCCTGAGGTTTTTTTGGATGTTCGATGGATTTTCCATGCATTTTTGGGAGAAAAAACATTTTTTGAGTCATTTTCTAATTTTTTTGGACACAAAATGGATTTTTTGGTATTTTTTTTGGAAAAATACAAGTTTTTTTTTTTTCATGATTTTTGGCTTTTTCTGGATTTTTGGCATTTTTTTGGAAAATATGAAATATTTTTGGAAAATAAATTATTTTTTGATTTTTCTCGATTTTTTGGAAAATAAAACATTTTTTAACATTTTTTAACATTTTTTTTAAATAAAACATTTTTTGATTTTTTTGATTTTTTGGAAAATAAAATATTTATTATTTATTTATTTAAAATCATATAAAAACCGACTCGGTCTCCGATCCGCGGGTTGGGTCCGGCCAACGATTCGAATGAGGATGGGCTCGCGTTGCGGGCCCGACTAAGATTTTTTCCTCTTTTTTTTTTTTTTTTTATTGAATGAAATGAGCGTCGTGGCCGGGTGTTTAGGGACACCCGCTCGACCCGACAACCCGGCCCGACAGCCCGCTTCGCGACCCGACTCCCCGCGAACCCTACCCAACCCGACTCCGATTCGCGACCCGACCTCCGACGCCCCCGGGATTTACGGAATCCCTACCCGGTCCCTGATCCGGTCCGACTCGACAACCCAGGGTTGCGACTCGGAAAATCGGGAAACCTAGGGCTTCCGAATTGCGGCGCCGAGGAGGGAGAGGACTGAGGCGTAGCGGCGACGGCGACGGTGGCGGCAACGGCGGCGGAGACATTACGATACCCACGCGAACCCTCTAGACTACGGAGAAGGAGATGGCGATGGCGACGGCGACGGAGACATTACGATACCTATTCGTGGCAACGGCGCGACGGGGGCGGCGACGACGGCGAGACCCACGCGAACCCCTTCTGGCTTCTCTCTCTCTCTCTTGGGCTCGCCCTTTGAGCTCCCCGAAGTCTCTCGGGGACCCCTCTGAGCTCACCCTACCTCGGCCGACCGGCACTTGAGCTCCCCGAAGTCTCTTAGGGACCTCGAGCTTCGGCGGCCTCTCTCTTTCTTCTTCCTCCGCTCTCCGTCCCCTCTTCGTCGGGGATGTAGGGCCTATTTATAGGCCGAGGGGTGGCCGGTCGACGGAGCTCGACCGACGGCTGCCACGGCCTTCGCCGGCCGAACCGGCGTCCCATCCGACGCCAGCTGCCCCCTGCTCCACGTGCATCGTTGCTGCTCCTCCCCTCCGCTCTGGCGTCGTGCCCCCTGCGAGTGCGCTGCAACTGCGCGAGGAAGAAGAAGACTCGGCTGGGCTGGGCTAAGGCGGAGATGGGCCAAGGGCCCACACGGAGGCTGCTTCTCTTCTTTTCGCTTTTTTTTCTGTTTTTTTGCTTTGCTTTGTTGTTTATTTATTATTCGATAAAGAAAATAAAAACTTAATTAATAAAATAAAATAAACCTAAATAAAATTAAGGCGTCAACAGTGCCCCTCTTTGAAGGTGAGCTCGTAGAGGTTGCATTTAAAGACAAACTGATGCCTAAATTTTATCTATGCATGCGCAACAGATTATATTTTATTTGGGACCTAATGTTCCATGCAAAAAGAGGTAGTATAACTTTACATATACTAAGACAGATAAGAAGATACCTGTAGTTACTTACCGGGAATGAGTGAGATAGGGTGTGACCCCTGAGTTTGGCAAGTATCAAGGCGTCATCTTACCTGGTGATGTGAGGAGGTTGCTTTTCTAGGACCCGAACCTTTCTTCGGTCGACTTGACGGGAGATTGCTCCTCCAGGACCCGAACCATTCTTCGGTTGCCTGTTGGAGTAATCAATGGTTTGTTTAGGACCCGAACCTTTCTTCGGTCGCTTTGACGGGAGATTGCTCTTTTAGGACCCGAACCATTCTTTGGTCGCCTGTTGGAGTAATCAGTGGTTTGTCTCGGACCCGAACCATTCTTTGGTCGCCTGTTGGAGTAATAAGTGGTTTGTCTCGGACTCGAACCATTCTTTGGTCGCTGTGACGGGAGACTGCTCCTCCAGGACCCGAACCATTCTTCGGTCGCCTGTTGGAGCATCAGTGGTTTGTCTTGGACCCGAACCATTCTTCGGTCGCCTGTTAAAACAATCAATGGTTTGTCTAGGACCCGAACCTTTCTTCGGTTGCTTTGACGGGAGATTGCTCTCTAAGGACCCGAACCATTCTTCGGTCGCCTGTTGGAGTAATCAGTAGTTCATCTCGGACCTGAACCATTCTTCGGTCGCCTATTGGAGTAATCAGTGGTTTGTCTCGGACCCGAACCATTCTTCGGTCGCCTATTAAAACAATCAATGGTTTGTCTAGGACTCGAACCTTTCTTCGGTCGCCTTGACGGGAGATGCACCGACCTTTCTCAGGGCATCTCATTTGTGGGTGCCTGATTTGTATCGAGGACACCGGTTGGTACCCGACCTTTCTCGGGAGATGCGTCGACCTTTCTCAGGGCATCTGTTTTGTGGGGGTGTCTGATCTTTGTCAAAGACAACAGCTGGTACCCGACTTTTCTCGGGAGGATGCGCCGACCTTTCTCAGGGCATCGGTTTTGTGGGGGTGTCTGATCTTTGTCAAAGACAACAGCTAGTACTTGACTTTTCTTAGGAGGATGCGCTGACCTTTCTCAGGGCATCGATTCTGGAAGATACCTGGACATTCACAAGCATATCAAAGAGTACCTGGATATTCACAAGTATCAACCTGAAGGGTATTTGGGCCTTTGCAGGCGTCAAAATGGGTATTTGGCTGACCATAGGCATTGAAGGGGTACTTGGATGATCACAAGTATGAATTCTTGGGGGATACTTGGTCAATCATAAGTATCGAAGGGGTACTTGATAATTGGAAATATTGAGAACATACCTTGGATATTTGTGAAGGTGTCCCACCTCCTGGTAATTGGGAATATCGAGGGCGTACCTGGGATATTCGTGAAGGTCTCTCACCTCCTGGTAGTTGGGAATATCGAGGACGTACCTCGCATATTCATGAAGGTCTCTCACCTCCCGGTAAAGGGGAATATCGAGAACGTACCTAGGATATTCGTGAAGGTCTCTCACCTCCTAGTAATTGGGAATATCGAGGGCGTACCTGAGATATTCGTGAAGGTCTCTTTACCTCCTGGTAATTGGGAATATGGAGGATGTACCTCAAATATTCATGAAGGTCTCTCACCTCCTGGTAATTGGGAATATCGAGGACGTACCTCAAATATTCATGAAGGTCTCTCACCTCCTGGTAATTGGAAATATTGAGGACGTGCCTCGCATATTCATGAAGGTCTCTCACCTCCTGGTAGTTGGAATATCGAGGACGTACCTTTGATATTCATGAAGGTCTCTCACCTCCTGGTAAATGGGAATATTGAGGACACGCCCCGCATATTCGTGAAGGTCTCTCACCTTCTGGTAATATAAACTTGAATGCGCACGAGGCTTACCGGATGGCCGCAGCACTCAAAATGGCTGGAACACACAGGTAGCCACGGGTGTACAAAGTACTAGAATACTTGGATGAACACAAGTATTTATGATATGATCTGGGACCACTCAGGCTGGTCCAAGTGCTAGAAAACATACCTGGACGGCGGTGCCAAGCAAAGTAATGGGATGTTTGAACAGCTGCTATATTATTTGGGGACAACTCGGGCAGGTTGAGTGTCATGAAAAGGGAGTACCTGGACGGCGGTGGGTACTTGACGATATGGGGATACCTAGACAGCAGTAGGTATTCCAAGAGATACTTGGTCAGTCACAAGTATCAATACTTTGGGGACAACTCGAACAGGTCGAGTGTCAGGAAGAGGAAGTATCCGAACGGTGGCCGGTACTAAAAAACAATGAGATGCTAAGACAGTTGCAAGCATCGAAACTCAAGAGACAATTCGAATAGGTCGAGTGTCAAGAAGAGAGTACCTAGACAGTGGTAGGTATTCAACGATACATGGTCAGTCACAAGTATCAATACTCCAAGGACAACTTGGACAGGTCGAGTGTCGTTAAGAGGGAGTACCCGGCAAGTGGTGGGTACTCAAAGACAAATGGGGACAGGGATATGCTTACCTGGTAATATCTCGATTTACGAGAGTATCTCGCTATTTGCACAATATGCACACATGATTGTATATGCTGTAAATTCATGAATTTAAATGTGATTTATGCATAACAATTCTGTCAATTTTGCATCATCTGAATTCTACTGGGGAAGATTTTGAAAGACAACCTTTTATTCGGAATATAGATGTCTTGAGCATGCTAGATGAGGGACTTTCGATCGAAAGGACTTTTCGTTCACTCTCATGGAAAATGCTATCCACGACCATTGATGCGGGATTTATAAGGACCACACTATCTCTTGTCATCATGTCCAGGGTCCGAGTATTCTCGCAAGTTGTACGACTTTACCAATGTGAGAGGTCTTTGTCGAAGCGTGATGAAGTTTTGGTCAGCGGCTCATCAGAGGGGACCATCAAGGTTGAAGCCGATGGACGAAAATGTTGCACGATCATCTTCGGGTTTACAAGTCAAGAACCCTGCGAAAAGAGATAGAGTAATCTTGCTCGTACTTCTTCGAGCGATGCTTGTATACGCATGAAATACTACGTTAATTGAAGTGCCCCTAGTCTGAAAAGACTTTTACAATGGGAATGTAACGTAGACTTGGCTCACTTGTAAGAGGGTGATAGTTGGTGACTGTCTCGGCATTTGTCACCGGTCTTTCTTCTCACTGTCAGATGGAGGTTCTATCAATTGAACCACAGCAACAATTTTTTCTTGGATGTATTTTTGACTGGGGGGCATTGGCCTTGCTTTTTACGCAGTACCACGCTTTTTTACATGCCCCTATTTTTATTCCAGTTCTTCATTTATGGGCATTGACCTTGCTTTTACCAGGACACTGCTTTTTTATGCCCATGTTTTTTCATTCTTGTCGTTGGAGGAACTGGCCTAGGCAAGTTCAATCGAAGCACCATTATTAGACTCTTGAGCCTTCATCTTCAGTAGGTGCTCTGGGCTATGCTGCTTAAATGGCAGTAACTTCTATTTTGCCTTCATGTGAGGGTGAATTTATAGACTCAATTGAGTTGTACAATAGATACAAGTGCGTAAAGAAAGAATTGCTCTTCATGACTCTAGGGCACTTAAATTAATGTCAGTGTTCATATGCAATAAAGACACCCAAAGATTGATGCAAGTGCGAGCAAGAAAATTTCTATCTCTCTTCTCACCTTGTGATGCTGACTTGCTTTCGACTTGCCCTAGTGTGGGGTGGTTCTTTGGCGGGAGCATAGCAGAAATTTGTCAGTGTATGGGGCTCAATGGGGTGAGCGATGGAATGCCTCTCACTATTTTGGTTATCGTACCATTCGCGAGAGAACTCTTTACCCTGCAGCCATGGAATCTTCTGTACTCATCTCACAAGTGTATAGACGGGGGGAATTGTGTGTAGGATATGGCTTGCCCTTCATCATTCTGACGTACCTCATCCAATATGCTCAATTAATCTTGTATTCTTCACTTAATTGTCTATTCTAATAATTCTCAGCGAAATCAGTGATCTAGACAGACAAAATCATCATGCAAAAATCACCTGGAAAAAGGCATGCAGCATATGATGCGAAAGAGTTTGTACTTTCAAAATAAATGAATGGTTTTTACTCAAGAAAAACTTATTAACAGCTTTAAGGGTGCTTGCTTGGTGAAATGGTATTCACAAATGTGTTGAAATTTGAACATCAAAAGAGTTATTTACAAAGGGTTATTCACAAATGAGTGTCGATAGATTGCTCCTATTGGTTAGGAATATGACACATGAATGATCAGTCGGGGTTAGGAATCTGATCAGGCATCTCTGTTTTTGCCCCTGCAGAAGAGAAGATGTACAAGCAGATCAATTAGTCTGGCCAAAATCAAATGTGAGTTGAGGCCTGAAGGATCTCTGTCATTTGCTTTGGCAATACTTGAGACGTCATTTTGCTTGGGAGAGTTTGTCATGCCTCTCATTGATTTGTTATCTTTGTTTTTGACAATCAGGTGATCCTGCAACAAACAAGAGGGAATGTGTTAGTCATGAACTCTTTCAAGAGTCGAATAACTGGAAGCGATACAACTTTACCCTTCACTGGTTTGCAGATGATTGGGTGAACCTGAAGTGAGATGGGGACACGAAGTCCTATGTCCCTTGCTTTGTTAAGTCGATTATTCTCGGAATTGGCTCCTGGATGACACGTCCTTCTTTACACGAAGTCAAGTGAATTCGATACGGGTCATTCTCATGAACCTCACTTGGCCAATATTGACCATCAAGTTTGGTTTTTGATTCCCAATGTTTCCTGTCAACAGGGAAAATATGTCAAAAGTGAATTCAAAGAGTGGGGAGTATTGGAAACGATACCAAATTACTCTTCTCCAAAGCTTGTATGTGCTAGCTCCTAAAGATATTTGAATGTCGATGATGGCCTCTTTATCTTAGCATAGCTTGACATTTCCTTCAATTGGCCTTCCTCATTTGTGACCATGTATGCATGATTGCTGGTCGTTGATTCATCTTCAATGCCTTCCTTCTGTGGAATTTTTCTTCTGTCTTTGACTATAGCATCATTGAGCAAAGTCATGTACTTCAAGCTTCTATGGAATATGAGATGGACAATTAAAACTTCCAATTCCCTTATGGCAATTACTTCTTGGGAGAGCATGCGTCTGGAGCACGAAGTGAGGTTTCTAAGCCCTTAGTCATCATTTGAAATAAGGGGGCTAGAGACTGCTTCAACTGTCTAGATTTCCTCCCATAGCATTTAGTCGCTCGGGCACGTTGAGGGAAGAAGATACTGCTCTGGCTTGAGAAGGAGCTGGGCAGGAGCGAGATGGAGTGCACAGAGCTCCTAGGGGTGGCTTGATTTCAACCGTATGCCTGTACCTTCTTTGAAGTGGGATGATCTTTTATTTGCCCCACTGTCTTTTTGGAAGAGTGTCATTGAATTCAGTGAGTTCACATAATGTGCCAGCTTCAAATGCCCTCTGTCACACTAAGTCAAGGGGGATGGGGGGTGATATTCTGAGACACAAAGTGAGTGAGTTAAAAAGACAAACATGATTTAATAACCTTGTTTTGACAAAAGCTTTTGGCAATAAAACATTTTTTGTTTTCAAAAGTATATATCTTTGGGGGGAAGAAAGCATGAGGAAGCCCAGCCCTCAGTATTCTTCTTGGATGATAATTTTCATGGTTGGATAGCATCACTAGGCAGGTTTGGAGTACCGCCTCATGCTCTCAAAACAAAATATTAGAACTGTACATTAGAGTACTTGAATGGAAAATACAACAGTAGCACACTAGACAAGATGAGAAACATGAAATTATAAAAACAATTAAAACTCATGAAAACCCCTGTGTAAAGGAGCGCCTTGATTGTGCTGGTCTTGAAGCTAAGCGTCTTTGAATTCCTCGCCTTCAGTAGACTCGAAGTATTCGCATGCGATGACTATCTCGTTGAAGCTACGGAAGTGTAACCCATGCAGCCAACAGCAATGCTTGTAGGACAAAGCTTCTATGAACTGCTTCATTAACTCCTCTTCAGCCAGTTGAGGGCGGGCGCGTGCACTGCAACTGCGCGAGGAAGAAGAAGACCCGGTAGGGCTGGGCTAAGGCGGAGATGGGCCGAGGGCCCACGTGGAGGCTGCTTCTCTTCTTTTCCGCTTTTTGCTGTTTTTTTACTTTGTTTTGTTGTTTATTTATTATTCGATAAAGAAAATAAAAACTTAATTAATAAAATAAAATAAACCTAAATAAAATTAAGGCGTCAACAAACCCTTGCCAAACATCGCGAGGTCTTGGCCTTCAAACTTGCAGCTTTGGCAAGGGACCCTTGCCAGATCTACTGAGGTTGACCGTCGTTCAATAGGGGTGATCGGCTCCTAGTCCGATCCAATTCCAAGATGGAACTGAGACTAGACTAGTTGATTCTTGGACCAAGAACTAGACTACATCATTGGTTCGGTCTGATCTAATAGAACCGGTCACTTACTTTTTCCAATATTTTTCCCCATTATTTTTTTGCTACTACTTAAAACTGGATCAAGATAGTGTTTAGTTTACATTTTACTATTTTTTTGAAGAAGTAATACGATAAAAAGTATGTTTAGTTGTTCCAATCTGATTCCTCCTTGGAATTGGGAACTAGACTACTTAGACACCAGTTCCATTTTTAGGAATCGGGAATTGGACCAACACTCCTAGGAACAAGATTAAACTAGTTGGTCTGGTCCAGTTTGAGCGGTTTTCTATTCGGGCAATTTGTTTTATACATTCTTATCTCCCATCTCATTAGATTCGATGGGGGGTGAGCCTCAACAGAGGTTAGGCAACGTTGCTGGATTTGGCAAGGTTGACCAAATGTTGGGAAGGTCCCTAGAGGAAGAAGAAAAAAAAAGATAAAAAATTTGAAAAATTTGAAAATATTATTAAAAGTAATCAACATTAGCACCAATTGTGCCGTACATGTTGACCAATGTCCATGTTAGCAATATTTGGCAAAAAAATAGCTAGAAAAACTGAATTGATTAAATTAAAAGATTTAGGACTAAATTGATATTACTAAGAAAATTCATAAGTAAATTGGCACCACTATAATATGTTTACGACTATTCCGACACATTTATCGTCTTTCACTATTAATATCATACACTTTATTAATATTTTTTTTAATTTTTTTAAAAGGTAGTTTGGGCCAAATTGGGCCATTTGGAGGTTGAGATATGGCCCGGCTCTGCTTGAGGAAAGGGGAGCTCGAAATCTAGACTAGGACTAATGGGCCTGAAAATTTGGGTTAGTACAGTTTGGGCCTATTTGGGCTTTCGCTCTTTTTTGTTCCCCTCTTAGAGGTAAGTGCTACACTGTGAAAACCACCTTTTGAATCCTGTAAGAGCAAAGTGGTACATGGTGGAAATCATTCCCTAAACCCATGTAGGCTCTACCTTTAGAATCCTTCACTTGTGCGTAGTTGGAGCATGTTAGCAGGATTGACTACACGGAGTGCATTATCGAATATCATCTGTGTGATCTACAATTATTAGCCTTTCTAATCCTTAGAAGATGTGGTCATGTACTTGCTCAATTGGTGATATGCTTCCTCAACATTGAGGCTGACTTACTAAGAGCGTTGCATGCTAGAACTGTATTATCCTGAAAATTTGACACCTAGTCACATGTCATAGTCTAGACACTATGAGATTGTAATAATAGGAATAAGATGGATTGATTTTGCGGATGCACCATGTAGATATGATATTTGATGAACATTTAAAAAGTAGCTCATTTGCATAAATTATGTAAATGCCCAAGAAATCGTTCCCACCACATGAAAAAGTAAGTATAATATAAAGTATACCTACCACAATAAATGATAAAATGACAATTGAGTGTTACTTAATCATAGTCATACCGTTTTATTTCCTATTTCTCTATTCGTTTAAAATTAAACTTAAATGAAAAAATACTGAAAAAAATATAGCATATTTATAAAGAAATCCAAAGTTGTAGCTATTTTATATATAACTTCTTATATTTCCTTGTGTTTTCATATTACATAACATCTTATATGCATGATCTTGGTAATGCTTATAAAAAAAAAGGTAGTCTAGAGTTTTAGCATGGTCATCTTAAACGTTGAACTAAATTTTCATCTAAAGAATATGCTGAATATCCGTATTTTAAGATAAAGATAAATTTGCCACAATGCTAGTAGTTTTCAAATTCTGTATACTAATTTTTCCCTCATACATCCGTTTTAACTAAATTTTAATTTTGAAAACTTACATGCTGCCTTTCTGAAGTTTAACTTTGAGCATGTTCCTTATTTTTGTATGTTAAAATTCATGAACAAATTTCTTTTAAAGTGTTTGTGCATCGGTCCAACACATTCATAAAAATATAATAATTGAAAAAAATTCTCACTATCATATGTGACTACAATTATATGCCAATTTTGATAAACATAACATGTGAAAATACCGATATATGCTGATAAAAAAATGTATCCAAGTGTGCACGCAGGTTTTGTAACTAACTACGAAAGAAAGGGTAAAAGTTAGGGGTGAACGATGTCGATTTTGTCCAGGTTCCATTTAGAGCTTGGAACCAATCCGTTGGAATAGGTTTTTTAAGTTTGAAACTTGGAACCTAATGTAGCTAGCGAATATCACATAGAGAAAGGGGGGTGGGGGTGAGTGAATAGTTGATTTAATAGAATCTTGACAGATTAAAGTGAAATAGAAAAAAAAGTAGTCAAGATTTAAGTTTGAACTTAGAGCACAAATTCCATATTTTGGAATAATGTTCAGAAACAGTTTTGTGATTGAATGAACTTTTGAAGCAACTCACAGTGTGCAATAAACTATAACAATAAGCAATTAAAGTTTAAGGATAAAAGAATTTGAACACTAGGCTTAAGAAGTTTGGCTTAGATCAAGCCCACGTCTACTTTCTAACGCTGATAGCTACTTGGTGGATTCTATAAGATGATCGATAAGAGATTACAATATTGAGTGATCACACTTAGTGTGTAATAAGTCACACTATCTCACTCAATCACTCTTTTCTGTACTTCTCTTATGATCACAAAATTGAAACTTATGAAAAACAAGTGTGTGATCAAAGTACGCTCAAATTTTGAAATTTTAGATTCTAGGCTTTGTCTCTTAGATGCTCTTCGGCACCTTAGTCTGTTTATATACTCCTCCCACTTCCTAACTAGCCATTGGACAGTTTCTAAATCTATCCATTGGATATATATATATATATGTTAAGAAGATTGAGTGGCTTTTGAGTGACAAAAGAGGAATCTTCACTTGGTTCTAATCGCCCATATAAGTAGTCTTGATTTTTGTAAGTAGAGTTTTTCGTTTAAAAAAAACTTTTCTGAAGATTTATTTTCCAATTGAATAAGATTGAGTTAATCAAATCTTTCTAGGTGTGAAATCCAAGTTAGATCACTAGCCATTAAATTACGTTTTGGATTGGTGTCACATTTTGAACTTGGTCATGTCTCAACTTATGTCTCATTTTGAATTTGTGTCTCCTTCTAAACTTGTGTCACCTTCTAAACTTGTGTTATGATGGGAATATAAGTGATTCTCTTAGTCTGAGGATCTTTATATCTTCAATATAAAGTATGAACCTATTCCATCTTACGTAGATTCCACAATCTGGACTTGAATTTGATTAAGATTAAGATTGCTACTAACTTTTTTTGTCAAGAGTAATTCCCTAAATCAAATTACTTCAAGACACACACACGCACGCACGCACGAGCGCACGCACGCACGCACGCACACACACACACACACACACACACACACATGACTTACTTGAATTTCATGGACAATTTTGTCAACTTTAAAATTCATTAGAAAGTCTTCTCAACAAAATCTACCATTGCATACCCAAGAACTTAGAACCTAGAATCTACCATATCACAGGTTCTAGAGTTAGTTTTAGGGTCTATCTGGATTACATATATATTCTTAATTGAATGATTGTAGTAAATTATTACTTCTAATGATAACTATTCGCTACTATCCATTAATTACAACTCATATTATATACACGAAGATTAAGAAATATAAATAAAGTATAAGTCTTAGTCATGGATATAGTTCGAATAGGAAGCTCATACTAGTGGTTTCATATTATATACTTACCATTAGACGCCAGGGAATGCCACAAAATCACGTGGAGACAGAGAACAAGACAAATACAAAAACTTGTTTTAAATTCTACGTTTCCCAATTTTTGGAACTTGAAACCTTTCTTGCATATCTTTGAACCTAGAACTTAGAACCTAAAACCAAATTGGTTTTATTAAGTTTTTAGTTCTCTCCTATAAATCTTGAAGCCATGCTCACCTAGGGTAAAAGCCGCTAAAAAATATAAACTATACTCACTGTAACACTTTTCATCTAAAGTTTTTTTTTCCTGTGATACTACAAATCCCAAATTTGTACTTGTGTGATATATTGACCTTCCATTAAAGTTTTGTCAGTAAGAATCGTTAAAAATCTATCTACATTAATGCCAAAAAGCAAATAGTGATTTGGCACCCGTGTGTCTTAAGTGAAATAAAAATGAAGTTGTTTTGTTTGAAAATTCATTTAATGAAATTTTGACGGAGGATAAATGTGTCACATAGGTACAAGTTTGGGATTTTTTATATCGCAAAAAAAGTTTAAGATAAGTGTATAACACTAGGCATAGGGTTTTTAATATTACAAAAAGTACATAATAAATATGTTAAAGTGGACAAAGTTTAGATTTTCTTGTGGCTTTTAAAAAGAAAAGAAAAGAAAAGAAATCAAAGCATCCAGTTTCAAGGAGTGATTTCCACTTAACTAGAAACATTATTCAAACAATCACAATTGCCTGTTGCTAAAGGTTGATGAACTTGGCTACCTCATGACTAGAGCTAGGCTGTGACGGCTCAACTTCGGTAAAAAAAAATCAAATAAAAGAATATATCTATTGAGATTTTTTTTTTTTTTTTGGTGAAGGGTAAGAATATATTGAGCTTTAACTAATAATTACAAAAGATTCGGTGCCACAAAACTTGCACTCACCAAGACAACAAGTCAAAGTGAGTGGAAGGGAGTCGAATGCAAAAGAGGACCGCAAGAGCGGGCCTAAGGAAGCAAGACAGCCAAATAAAGGCAAAAGGAGGCGAAAAGCAGCGGGAGGCCACGGAAGGCCAGATGAACCACAATCTACGCACACATTCGGCAGCGACAAAAGGGAAGAACCGTCAAGGAAGCAGCCATGTAGATGAAGAGTATCTAGACAATAAACACTAGGCTAGGGCCCTGCAGAAATAGAAGAGTCCCCAGCTGAAAAAATGATTGGATCAATACTCCAGCTACGCTGCAGCCTCCGGTTTTTATAAGTATTATCCACACTCCTGTAGGTGGTGGCCTTGTCTGTAACGACCTTGATGAGTTGATTCTTCACCGCTGGAACGGATAAGCTTTGCTCCCGGAATAGGATGCCGTTTTTGTGCTTCCATATGAAATAACAAAGAGCACCAAAAAAGAAGTGGGCAATGCACTTATAGAAGTCTTTGCCCATAAGGAAAGTGGTGGCCCAATTGAGATTCTCGACCCACGAATTGTTTCGCCACGGAATATTGCACCTGGAGGCCTAAAGAAGTCAATGCTAGCAGAGATGCGGTAGCCAAAAAATAAGTGGTCTATAGAATCCGGCACCTCGTTGTAGAAGGGACACAATGCACTATCTATCCTACCATAAGATAATAATACAGCTTGGGTAGGAAGCCTGCGTTTGGCAATAAGCCAAAGGTTAAATTGGTACCTTGGAGTGATGGAGTTGTTCCAAATGAATGTGTGCCGGAGACTTGAGTCTTCCTCCTCCTAATCAAATCCCACGCCGAGGCCACCATAAAGAGATGGGAGGTGTTTCCTTCCAGCCGAAACGATCGGAAGAGTGGGAGAGGGTGGGAAGGGGATCCGCCCAAGAGTCTAAGACCCCCTTAATCATAGCTCCACAATTAGTGAATAGGTTCGCCATTATCACCTGCCTAGGAAGGCCAAATGCATATATGGCCGAGTCTGGAAAGTACAAGTTCAAAGGGTCCCTAGGGTGCTAGTTATCAAACCAGAGGGATATCGAGCAACCATCCCCAACTTTTCAATAGAAGGAGCTTTGACACTCAGTCTTGAGTTAGACAATCTTCTTCTAAGCCTACGAATAGCAAGTCAGCTTTTTGGCCACCCAGAAATTCGACCTTTTTAAGAAGGTCGAGTGAATCCATTTGTACCATAAAGATTCCTTATCGGCAAACATAATCCAGATATGTTTTAACATGACGGCTTTGTTATACTCCTGAAGCCTTCGGATCCCAAGGCCCCCCTCGTCTTTTGGGCTGCGTCCTCCCAGGTTGAGATTTTTTATTTCCTTTCTAGATAAAAAAAAAAAAAAACAATCTTGTAAATTGTTTCCCACCTCACTCCACATCCTCGATGTGCGACTTTTTTTGTCTAACACAACATTGACCATATTTGCAATAATATTTTATGGGAATTTTTTTTCTAAATCACTCTAATGAGTTTAGCTTTTGAATGAAAGTGGATCAAATTGGATATGTTAATAAATTTGTATTTGGGTTCTCTCTTAATAATCTTCCAAGGTGAAGGATTGAGATTTGTTATGCATCCCCAACAAGTGATATCAGTGTTGATAGTTGATTTACCCCACTCACGATATGTATCAATGGTCTGGTGATTATCTCACAAAAGAATTTTGATTTTTAATCAAGGTTGCAGATAATGTCCACTGGCTTCTTCCTAAACTTGATTGGGCCAAGACGATTGAGGTAAAGTCCAAAGGCATACCGTGTGACTCAGCTCCAACAGTTATGAAACTTTTTTTTATTATATTTCCTTTTATTTCAGATGAATAGAAAACTCCAGAGTATATCTTTCGTGGTTCAAGCAAAAAATACAATTTGAATATTTTTCTATTATTTTCTTTTTTATCTGTTAGAAAAAAATGAGAAGTTAATTTCCTATTTTTGTAAAAAAAAAATACAATTAAAAAAAGGAGGTTGACTTAAGGTGGTGATTTGAGTTAAAATAACAATGGAGAGAAAGGAATACCTAAATTAAAGGAGACAACGGACCTCGTATAGGAGGCTCAATGTGTGAAGGGCGGTTCTCCCACCTGTTTCCTCCGTGAGCCTTTTAAGGACTTGCTCAGGTCTGAATTCAAGCATATAGATCAAAGTGGGAAAGAATATTCTAGCTATAAGTCCATGACCTTTCCAAGCAGTAGACTGCTATAAAAAAAAGAATTGAAATGGAATACGAAGTTAGGCAATTTTGACTTGTCCTTACTGACACCAAATTTATTTTTTTCCCGAAGTTTATCGACACCTAGTTAATTAACTAGAGGTAATATTACTTTCTTGGTCAACTAAAGATCTTCGATTTCAACCAAAAAAAAAAAAAAAACTAAAGATCTTTGACCCCCCCAGAAAAAAACTAAAAGAGTTCAATTCATCAATACATAATAACTATCGATGAATATATCAGCAAGTCCAAGTTATTAAATAATATTAGTCCCACATTTTAATCTTTTTTCTGTAGAAGTACTTATCAATTCTATCATATATATAAATCTTATAAGCTTATTGAGCAGAATGTATCGTGATATGGTCGAGATGGCCATTGCTATGTGTTTGAAGAAAGAGCTAATAGAATGAACTCGAGAGTCAAATCCGTTGTAGAGATCATACTTAGCTTCTCTTTCACAGTGTGAAGAGACTTCAGAGGATTGAAATTCCTTCACTTGAAAAATTGAGAGAGAGAGAGAGAGTTACTGATAAGAACTAAACTTTTTAATCAGAAAAGAGACGTACCTATTAAGTGCATTATTTTGACACGATAGTTCATCTCTGACATACAACTTTTTTCAATAAGGCTTTTGGCCTATATAGTTCCCGGGAGGATCATAGTTACAAGTGACCAAAGTACCGCCAGTTGCGCATTGGGCCTTCGCGCATCCAAACCGAGCTGAGTTGCGCCACACCACCTGAGTGAAATGCCCGCAGACCTTCCCGAGTGCGCACGAGTTGGAATTGTAGTTGTAGTCAGGCTTTTCCCCGACCCACATGTTCACCGCGCTCGTGCTGGTGAGATCAGGGGAAGCCCACGCGAGGTTCTCTCCATAGGGTCCGCTTGAATGGACCAGCCGCGTGCAATCCCTGGCGTGCTTTTGGGCGTAATCCCTGGCATAGCTAGCCACTCGCTCGGCCCAAGTGATCGGGCCTACACCGACCTGAGACCGGGCTGCATTGTGGGCGACGACGTAATTCCGGGGCAAGTCTTGGGCGACAGACACAAAGATCAGCGCCAGGGTTAGCGCAACGAGGAAAATGACATGGAGAGGAACACATATTCGGGAACTCATATCGTAAGAGACCATAAAAATTGGCAGAGGAAAGATCTTAGTTGGTTGATGTATGGGATGGGCAATAGCTAGGGAGTATATAGATGGCGATCATGTGGAAAAATCTGTCCATTCCGTGTGGAAAAATCTGTCCAAGGAAAAGTCGAATATTCGAAATAGGCCACGATGACTAGGTCAAATTGATCGACCGCCAATGTGATATTTTTCATACTCCGTGCAACGTTAATTATTGTACCCCCGATAATGACCTCGTCGTCTTCTTCTTATTATTTTTTCTTTTTTGTTTCAATTTTAGCCATAGAAATATTGATGACAAATAGAGACTTTGTACCAAGCCAACAAGTCTGTTGAAGACACTATGCGAAGCATAGGTTGACTTGGCAAGAAGCAAGATTTTGACAGGGATTTCAGCTGTAATTTGGCTTGTGCCAGCACCTAGCCTGAAGAACGATTTATTTTAATGTGTCAGTGCTCGCACGCCTTATCCCTCTCCTCAATTCCCAGTATGAGTTATTTTTTCTTCCTTGTTGGGCCGAGAATACGGAGTGACATTAGGGAATCCCACCCCTCGATGGTCCTTTCCCCTCATTTCTTTCCCTTGAGCCTTTGCACGATCATCGGACGCCTTTAAAGGTAACTTATCTTAGAACTCTCTCTCTTTCCACAAAAATTGTCGTCTCTTGGGTGAAGCTTTTCTCCCCTACTTTTCACTGTTTCTTTTGGCGTTTTCTGCTAAATTGGTTTCGCGTCTTAAGTCAATTATAATTTATGAGTAAAGCACCAAAAGCTGAAAGATCGAGCTCAAGTAGTCAAGATTGATGCATTCACTATTTTTTTTTTGTTTTTTTTTTCTACTTTGTGTTTCACGAAAGCTGAATTTGAAAATGTGAAACACATGAGTAAGGAGTAAGATTTTTATTTTGGATTGTAATTTGAAATTCAATAATTACTCTAGAAAACATTATATGATTTGACAATGCAACTATCAGTAATTGGAATTATGATACCTGATTATTGAGGCTGAAGAGATGTAAAAATATACTAAGAGCATGCGTTAAAACCTCCCATCCATTCTTTGAGCGGTAGGGGCAATATTGAATGTGAGTTTGTCGTTCATATGACAAATATAGAGGAAAAAAATAACTTTTTTTTTTGGTCGAAAGAGGAAAAAAACAACCGAGTATAACACGATAAGGTACACGTAAGTTAATTAGCCTTGCTCAAACCCCTACTAATCGGTTTTGGCAGGTGCCACTGCCCCAATTGAAAATTATTGGCCCGACCACACGGGCTATGTCTCTCTCTTTTTTTTTTTTAAATAAAATAAAAAAAGTGAGCTAAATAATAAATAAAATGGAAACATAAATAGAAAATAAATGAGTACTTTATTATAGATGAGTTATAAAATAATTTTCTTTTTCTATTTTCAGCCTCCTTTCCTCTTCTAATGTTTACGAATTTTTCTATTTTAGAGTGAACAAAAGAAGTACGCTCAATTTGAAAAATATGTGAATTTCAATAAAATTATATTTTATTTATAACACATCATTAAGTTTATTATTTTTAATTATGAGGAAATCAAATGGATAAGAAATTCTTGTTACTTCAATAATACCAAAAAAGTGATATTTATCTCAAATTTGCACTATTTTAAAAGTAAAAGTAAGATTAAATTGTAAAAAATATAGAACATCTGAATTCTTTTTTATTTTATTTTCTACTTTCAGAATAGACATAATTTAATATAGTTTCCATTATTGTAAGTACAATATTGAAGTATGAAGATTCATCTACCAGACCTAGCTAAAATTTTTAACAAGACCTAGCCCTGCACCTTGGTGTGTGGCTATATAAATTATAAATCAAAATGAAGAATATGAAGTATGAGATGTTTAAGCATAAAAATGGCACCGCTATATAAAATAAATCTAAAAATGTTTTATGCATCATTAGTTTTCTGAATAATCATATCATACGTACAAACTCACGAATCTGATATCATAAGCTATTCCTAGTCTTGGATAATTCCATTGATGTAGAGTGCTTAACTTGAGAATCCATTTTTAAAGAAGGTTCGGTAAATGATCAATTTGGACTAACCTAACTGTTTTGATCTTCTTTCTCCTCTTACGAACGTGTTCTTTGACATTTAGTATGAACCTCTGTCTTCTTTTTCTCTATCCTTGGGAAGAGGAACAATAAAGACAAGTGAATAACTCAATACTTACTGCCAAATGAAAAAATAAAATAAAATTTACATGCAGGGTAATCTTTAAATAAAACTTTGTATTTAGAAAGTAACTAACCAAATGCAAAATATGAAACTGGCACCGGTCGCTGAATCAATTAGAGAAGCATCGAAAGGGATTTTTTTCTTGAAGAAGAAATTATTGGATGAATCAGATGCATGCATCTTGAATTTATTTGGAACATTGAATATGATAGATCCTACATATAAAGAAGGTGGGTCTTATTACGTTAGACAATCTAGAAATATTTGGGTTCACACAATTGATACATGTAATAACCTTTCTTCTCTAGAAGAGAGAATCAATGGCACTTAAAATAAACCATCTCAATAAGTAAGACAACTTATGCACGTCTAATTGTTCCTTGTATTGTTCGACCAACTATTGCATCCTCACCATGTCCCCAAATTTTGGTGGATAGAGGGCTGTGCTTGTCCCCAAACTATCAATATGCATGTATTATCAAAAGCGGATGAAATTCTAAGGAAATAAGAAAGTGAAATTTAAGGAGTGGCAAGTAAAAGTTAAGAACAATATGCACATTGCTTCCAGAATTTAGAGGGTCCATGTAATTTTCCCTAAATTGAAAGTGGAGATAAATGATATGAAGTGTGGAATAAGAGATAATTTTTGGGAGATAAATTAATAGACAATTGTAATGCATGTACTAACTTGAACTGTCTTATTTAAAAATAATGGGGCTTATGTATATAGGTCCCACCTAGGACTCACTAAATTTAATGGTTAGTGCTTTAAAAAATTTTAAATTAGTACACCTATGACAAATTTATTCTGAACTAATTTTTTGACCATCAAAAACATCAAATTGATACATTCCATCCGTTAGTTTCCGCTAAATTAGATTAACACCATGAAAAATCATAAACTAGTATACTTGTGATAAATGGAGGGTAAAACTTCAAATTGATATATTTGTCAACTGTCAATTTCGTAATTTGACAATAAAATTTAACGGATCGTAAATTCGTTATAAATATATCAATTTGAGTTTTTGGTTGTCAAAAAATTAGTTTGTAGTAAATTTGTAACATATATACCATTTTGAGGTTTTTTATTGTATTAGCTCTAAATTCAATTTAGTACATAATTTACTGAATAGTTTTCGGTGGGAAATATCATTGTCACTATCGCTATGGTCATCACATGGACTATTTTCCACATTCAAGGAGGCCAAATCAAAGAAGGAAAAGAACAGGAGAAAAAGATAACAAATCAAAGGAAATTCGTCCGGTGATGCCGCTCTTCCCATCGTGGCTTTCTTTCTATTTCTCCAAGCTCGTCGAAAATGTTGACTTTTCTTTAATCCCACGAAACCCTAGAAACCCTAGTTTCTTGTTCTGACCGTTTCTTGTCTTTAACAATTATTTATTTTTCTGGAACCTTTTGAACTCCCGAATCTGAGTGGCTCGAACCAAGGATTTTCCCTTTTATATTTTAATAAGACGGTTACGTCGTTGGGATTTCATAACAGATTTGAAATGTTAAATTGCTTGCGATCTCCGGCAATCTAGCAAACAGACAAATTGAGGTCCCATGCATAGAATCTGCGTATCCTACGCTTCCCGTATTTCATCTTTTAGGTTCTATTGTGTATGCTTTTTCTTTCCTTTTTTCCCCTAAATATAGCGAGAAAACCATAAATTATGACTTCATGAAATATCATACTAATCTCAACAATCAAGTAAGATACAGATCAAAACACCTAATGGGTAATGCAAACATGAGATTATATAATGTCTTGCTTCTAATCCACATGCTCATGCCTATCCTTTACCACTAAGCTACGGCAAGAATTGCATGTAATCTTCTATACAATAAATTGTAATATTATTCCTGAAATAGTTGGTCTTCGTAGGTTTTGAGCATAAAGCAAGTGGAATACATGATAAATCTTTATCTTCTTGGATTTTAGCTCAGCGTGAATTTTAACTCTGATGAAATAAAAATAAATAAAAATAAATTAATTATGGGTGAAATAATTAACTGAATTTCCTTCACTTGATCTTGCCCCATCCATCTCTATTTCCTTTTTCGCAAACTTTATTTTAATGCAGATTACACGCTTACTTGATGACATGCCACATAGCGCGTCATCTCATTTAGTGAGAAATTCTAGTGAAGTCTTAGTATGCATAGTGCTATTAATATCCTGACATCTTGCTTGCTCTTAATTTTACGATAAAAACAAAAAAGAGAAATGTCAAATACTAAGTCCGTTTTATAATTTGGTACTATTGTCATGTGGCATATTGTTATTAATTATTGAATAAGACTTACTGTCCACTAATAGTCTGCCACTTGATTTGGTATATTAATATTAATAGATAACATAGCATTGCCCAACAAGAAATACCTTAAAAAAGTTGAGAAGAGAGAGCACTATTTAAGGTAATAACAAAGAAGGGAGGGGACGTAGCGCGATGTACATAAACAATTACTCAAACAAAAAGGATATTGTAAGTTCATAGCTTGCACCATCGACTCTCGATTTGAGAGAATAAAAAAATTAAATTTATCAAGAAAATATCAAGATCATTTCGCTTTTTTTTTTTTTAATCATAGACAAAAAAAAATTAGCACAGAAATTTACTGCCCTAGCCGCCCGCTTGAATTGTATTGCGCAGGGGAGGAACTGGAATGATTATCATTAATTTTTGGGCCGAAAGCATGAGAAACGCCCTTATCACTTGGTGAATCCTAGGTGGGTTATTCAGAAAATCATTTTAATGGAAAATGATCAAATTTTCGTATATGGTTGGACTTTTTAAAAAGGAGTTGAAAATCATTATCAAATATTTGTTATCAATTTGCTCTTAAACCTTTTTGGATGAATGGACTCGGATTCAATAGGAGAAATCTAGCGTTCGCTTCTTGCATAAAAAGTTTGATCCATAATTACCCATCTATATATAATGATTGACTTGTTTCGTCAATTAATACCCCATGTCACTTTAGGTGAGGAAGAAAAGGAATAAACATTGGGTGTGTTTATTTGCGGAAAATGAGTGATTTAAAAAATATTTTATGAAAAATGATCACTTATATTGTCTAGAAAAATGAATGAATAGAAATTTTTTTCTTTGCCCATGAAACTAATTAGGCATATATTGTTATTGATGATGGATTTTTTTTCACTAAGTAATTTTTCTAAATGATGTAAGCAATTAAATTTCGAAAAATGTTTTTCAAATCACTTATTTTACATGAAATGAGCACACCTTTGGTTCTTTTTTCAAAATATACAAACAAAGCTGTTTTCCTCTATCATATCCTATTATTTTATTGAACAAGCGATGGATTCACAAGTCCATGACCGAACATTCCGTCAAATGCTCTTGATTTTGCATAAAGAAAAATAGTTTACATGTGGCTCATGAGTAATTCATGCATCAGATCCACCGCTAAAGAGATATATCAGATTCTATACGAGTCCATTTAGTCGAAGTATAGAGTTTGATGTATAGATTGAGGGCAGTGAAGTATCCTATTTGTGTTTTTTTCCAATTAGAGAGAAGAGGACCGAGGCATATTGATCTGATTTCAGAAAAAAAAGATTAAAAAAAAAGAATAAAAAGAAAAATGATTGAAGTCTGACAAATGAAATGTCGATTGATTTCGTTTATGGATTTTTATGTAAGAGGTCGACACCTTCTTTATATAATGTTCTATATGTATAATGAATTAGTTATGTTAATTTGCACTCGTCCTATGTGGTATCGATTATTCATATGCTCTGAACACAATTTGATATTTGTGAATTAGTCATAACTAGGACGGTTGGGCTTCAATGCTTTTTTATTTTGCCCGGCCCGAACATGTGGGTGTGGAATTTCTAATTTTTTTTTTTTTAAAAGACCATACCGAACTAGACTAGGCAACCGACCAAAGGAAAACTAGACTGGGCTGGTTCAGGCCTAGCCCAACTTTTTTTTGTTGGTTTTAAATGAAAAAGAGATGAGCTACTATATTTTGGACCTCGAAAATCGCTTCTTTGATATATTTAGATATTTTTGACTTAGTTATGAGTTTGTTACATCGTATTGAGTAGAATTGACTTGTCTTGTATTGGAAAAGTGTTAGAAAAATCCTAATTTCATTACATTGGTACCAATTTAGTTTTAGATATTTTAATTATGTTGATTTAGTTCTAAACATTTTGACTCAATACCAATTTAGTCATCATTTTCTTTAACTAATTTTGATTGGATATTGTTGACATGGACTTTAGTTGACCTATGGTATGGTTGATACTAACGTTGATAATTTTTAGTAATACTTTATTTTTTTTTTTCAAAATTTTTATTCTTTTATTTATCTCTTCTTTCCCTTCCTTCTTCCTTTAGCCAATCACTAGACTGGCGACCAGCTAGAGGTGAGAGCCAGCAAGGATCAACCCTTGCCAAACATTGTGAGGTCACGACCTTCAAATTTGCAGCCTCTAGCAAGGGACCCTTGCCAAATCTACTGCGGTCAACCATCATCCATTAGGGGTGATCGGCTCCTAGTTCAATCCAAGCGAAGGTGGAGCCGAGACTAGACTAGTTGATTCTTGGACCGAGAACTAGACCGCATCATTGGTCCGGTTCGACCTAATAGAACCGGTCACTTATTTTTTTCCATATTTTTTTTCTTATTATTTTTTTCCTACTACTTAAAACTGGATTGGGATAGTATTTAGTTCACATTTTACTAATTTTTTTGAAGAAATAATACAATAAAAAAGTATATTTAGTTGTTCCAATCCGGTTTCCCCTTGGAATTGGGAACTGGACTGCTTGGACACCAGTTTCATTTTTAGGAATTGGGAATCAGACCAACACTCCTGGGAACAAGACTAAACTAGTTGGTGTGGTCTACTCCGAGCAGTTTTCTGTTCAAGCAGTCCGTTTTGTATATTCCTATCACCCATCTCATTAGATTCGATGAGGGTGAGCCTCAATAGAGGTTAGGCGACGCATGACCTTGTTGGATTTGGCAAGGTTGGCTAGATGCTGGGAAGGTCCCTGGAGGAAGAAGAAGAAAATAAAAAAAATATATAAAAAATTTGAACAACATTAAAATATTATTAAAAGTGGTCAATGTTAGTGCCGATCATGCCGTATATGCCGACCGGTGTCCATGTAATCAATATCTGGCAAAAAAATAGCTGAAAGAATTGAATTGACATTAAATTAAAAGATTTATGATTGAAGTTGTATTATAAAAAAAATTTAGAACTAAATTGGCACCACTATAATAGGTTTAAGACTTTCCTGACACATTTCCTGTCTTTCATTATTAATATCATACACTTTATTAATACATTTTTAATTTTTTTTAAAAGGTAGTTTGGGCCAAATTGGGCTATTTGGAGGTTGAGATATGGCCCGGCTTTGCTTGAGAAAAGGGGAGCTCGAAATCTAGACTAGGCTTAATGGGCCTGAAAATTTGGGTTAGTGCAGTTTGGGCCTATTTGGGCTTTCGCTATTTTTTGTTCCCCTCTTAGAGGTAAGTGCCACGTGGGACAGAGTGCTACAACGTGAAAACCACCTTTTCAATCCTGTATAAGAGAGAGAGAGAGAGAGAGAGAGAGAGAGAGAGAGAGAGAGAGAGAGAGAGAGAGAGATTTGCAATTTGAGACTCAAACTGCTTTCATCCTATCCTCATGAAGCTTTCCTCTTGAAATGTAGAGCATCTTCTACCTCACATGGTAGTTTCGTTTTATCCCAAACCTTAATACCCCATTAACATCCCTTCTCCTTACTGTCCATTGTTATTCCCACTGCCTCTGCAATTCCATCTCCCTCCTCTTGACGTGATCCTCACTAGGTTTCTCAATTTCCATGGTTTCCCATGAAGGTGAATGGGACTCCGTTGAAGCTCAAGCACCCATGATTTCATCCATCTTCGCCTAATCGGTCATTGCATGTCTTAGATTCCCTTTCCACCTAGTCCAATAGTGCCGCAATTCGGTCTCTCCCAACTTGAGCTTTTGCTTGGTTTAAATTGCCCAATTTTGAGTTCCCTCCTGCAATTCGCACCGTTCTGTTTTGGAAAATTTGGGTTTCACAGCTCGGCACTTTCTTTTAACCGCCCCATGAACAATTGCCCTGTTTCGACTGTCTAATGGACTCAGATGACCAGGAGGAATCTTCACGACGAGTTGCCCTCTGTAATAGGTTGGGTTGCCTTTGCTCCGAACAAGAAATTGAAGTCTGGGATGATGAGCCCCCACCTGAAAAATTGGAGGAATGCCGCTTAATGCTAGTAGGTAAAATCCTATCTAATCCCTTTACTAATCTCCAAGCTTTTCAAAGTACCTTGAAGTGAGCTTAGCGAACTGACCAAGTTGAGATATCCCAAAGAGAAGTGGGCCTGTATGTAGCGAAATTTCAATCAGATGCAAAAAAATAGCGAGTCCTAAAAGGTGGACCTTGGCTTTAGGGGTGTGCATGGTCCGGGCGGGTGGTTCCCGACCTAGAATCGGGAACCGCCCGCTAAGGACCGGTTCCGAAAAATTGGAACCGGGGATCCACCCGTTTATTGCATGGATCCACCCGAGAATCGGACCGCCGGTCCGGTCCGATTCTCGGGTGGATTCATGGAACCGATCTTGACACGAAATTTTTTAGTTTTCAACATAAAACGATCGCGAAACAATTTTGGTTTCCCGGACCATCGGTCCGGTCCGGTTCCCACTAAAACAATAATTAATAGACGAATGCTCAACATTAAATAACAGTCAACTACACGTGAATGAGGAAGAGGAGGAGGAGTGGTGGCGGCGGAGGAGGAGCCGCGGCGGCGGCGTGGATGCTCGGCGAGGAATCGAAGACGAAGAGAAGAGGGCGAGGAAGAAACGGAGAGAGAATCGAAGGCGAGGAAGAGACCGGAAGAGATGAGACGCGAATTAGGGCTTCGTAACTTTCATTTAGTATTTTTTATATATTATAAATAGGTACTTGGTCCGGTCCGGGTGGGTGGGCGGGCGGGCGGTTCCGCCCACGGAACCGGGAACCGGACCGGTTCCCACCGGTTCTCAACAATTGGAACCGGGAACCGGACCGGTTCCCTCAAGAACCGCTGGTTCCGGGCGGTTCCGGTCCGGTTCCGGGCGGTCCGGGCGGTTCCCGGGTATTTTGCACACCCCTACTTGGCTTTTTCAAGTCATTTAGTCATATTCAAGCTATTGATTCCCAATACACCATTACACTGTTATGATTTTTCTAGTTGCACATTCTGGGTACAAGTTTTTAGCCTACCTTTGGAATGGTGCACGGAGCAAATGATCAGCAAGGCAGTTAAACATGTTGGTCGAGTTTTAGAAGTGAAAGTAGACACTAAAGAGGGTGCGACACTTAGATCTGGGAGAGCGAGGGTAGCAACAAACTTATAGGAGTCATTAAAGACAGGCAAACTGATTTGTATTGATAGAAAAGACTTTCGCTATGAACGGCTATCCCATTTATGCTATTCTTGTGGCAAGCTAGGACATTATGCAATGTATTGTAAGAACTTTCCTTTTGAAGAGGCAAAAATAGAAGGTAAAGACAAGACGGCCTATGGCTAATGGCTGTGCCCGGAGGTTAGAGAACATAGCCCTTATTGGCTGACTTTTTATAATCTGCAGGAAAAACAAGAGCAAACCGAAGAAACTGTACTTAAAACCCCTCCCTTTTCAAATCTAAATGTTCCTTTACTGCCTCCAACAACTAATGTCGAAGCAGGGCCCCTGACAAAATCAGTAATTCCCATTAGTCTAATAGCTGCAGCCCCTCATCAGCAACGTCATCAGGATGAATTGCTGCAAGGGACCTCTCTCACCACTACGCTGATACCCGCAACAGCCAAAATGAAAGGGATTAGACACAATCTATGGAGCTACCGCAACCAAAAAAGCTGAAAAGTACTAGATTTACACCTAACGTGGGTGTTGCCAAAAAGCTTAAAAGGTATAATTCCTATGAGATGAGGAGTTTGGCGCAAGAGAACCTCGATGAAGCACATCTAATGGATACACCAGTCTATGCATTAGAGGAAGTAGGACAGTGGGCTATGGTGGCTAGCCCTCAACAGCCACCCACCTACAAATGAAGTTGATTAGCTGGAACTATAAGGGTTTGAGCAATCCCCTAACAGTTCAAGCTCTTAAGGCCATCATGGCCAAGGAAAAGCCTGACATTGTATTCTTGATGGAAACAAAGAACCACGAGCTAGTGCTTCAATGTATTCAGCGTCGTTTACATTTCCCCAGCTCTTATGTAAGTAACCTAGTTGGGCTGGCTGGAGGAATGTTAGTTTTTTGGAATGACCGGATCTCCTTAAGTATGGTTCGGTCTACGCAAGACTTTTTTGATATGATTTGTAGGGATGTGATGGATGGCAGAACTATGTGCATTACCTGTGTTCATGCCCCTGCTGCCTATCAAACTCGCCAACTTTTATGGGATGAGCTACAACAGATAAACAATTCTAATACTTTACCTTGGGTCTGTGTTGATGATTTTAATGAAATTATCTATCCGTGGGAAAAAGTAGGAAAGAGGTTAACAGATCCTTATAGACTACTTTCGTTTTGAGCCATCCTAAATGATTGCTCCCTCATGGAATTAGATAGCAAGGGCTGCGTGTTTACTTGGATGAACAATTGTGTAGGGGATGACTTAGTGAAAGAACGATTGGATCGGGTGATGTGTACTTTGGATTGGCTCCTAATGTTTCCTGAAGCTGAAGTTTTTGCATTGCTTGCTTTGGGATCTGACCACAGTCCCTTACTATTAAACACTTCAGCAACATATAGAAAACGACGCAAGCCTTTCATTTTCGAAGCCTTTTGGAACCAAGATCATGAATGCCGTGAGATCATTTCCAAATCATGGAATTCAGTACAGGTACAAGATTCTGCTCTGATGCCTAAATTAAAGGCTGTTTCTGAAGCTTTAGCTAAATGGAGTCGATCAAAGTTTTCAAAGGGCCATCTTAAGGTGACCGCCTTGCAACAACAACTTCAGAATCTCATAAAATCAACAACATTGCAACTTTGATAAAGAGTTAGCATCTAAATTGCAAGAGGAAATCAGACTGATATGGCAACAAGAAGAACAATATTGGGCTATGTGTTCAAGGATTAACTGGTTGGGATGGGGAGATAAGAACACAAAATTTTTCCATGCAACTTCCATTCAACGGAGACAAAGGAACATAATTAGCATGTTATAGGACAACCACCAAAACTGGGTGCATGACCCTCAGACTCTACAAGAAATGACGTCTACCTTCTTTTCAAGATTATATACAACCGTGGGTTAACGTGACTATGGACCTATCCTGGATCAATGCCCACAAGTTGTTACAACAGAACTGAATGACCAGTTAACATCATTGGTCACTATTGAGGAGGTTCGCAAGGCAACCTTCCAGCTGGGGACTACAAAGGCTCCAAGCCCCGATGGCTTGAATGGCCTTTTTTATCAGACTCACTGGGATGTCATTCAAGATGATCTTCTTCTTTCAGTGCAAAATTTCTTTAGGTCAAGGGTGATGCCTAATGCTTTAAATCGGACCATTATTGCTTTGATCCCCAAGATACCTCACCCAAAAAGACTGGATCAGTACTGCCCAATTAGCCTATGCAATTATGCATATAAAATTATTTCTAAGGTAATTGCAAATCGTCTGAAACCTTGGCTACCTGATCTGATTTCTATGGAACAGTCTACCTTTGTGAGTGGTCGACAAATTCAAGATAACATTTTAATCGTTCAAGAAGTAATTCACCAGAGTAAGATAGGAAGTGGAAGCGAAAATTCAACACAATCCTCAAGACGGATATGCAAAAGGCGTACGACAGAGTTGGATGTGATTTCCTTCAAGACTATCTACTCAAGTTGGGATTCCAGCCAAGATGGGTACGGTGGGTGATGCAATGCATAACAACATCTTTTAGTGTAAAATTTAACGGCGAGCAACTAGATTATTTCCATCCGACACTGGGCCTTTGGTAGAGCGATCCTCTCTCTCCATATATATTCATCTTACTGGCGAATGTCTTATCAATTCTTATTCACCAAGCCATCAATATAGGACACATCAAGGGTATCAAGTTAAACAGGTGGTGTCTAACCCTCTCCCATCTATTTTTCGCTGATGATGCAATTTTCTTCCTAGATGGTAACATTAAGGAATGCTAGAACCTTGCTAATATCTTGAATTAGTATTGTGTGGCTACGGGACAAGCTGTAAATTGTAACAAATTTGGAATGTTTTTCAGTAAACATTGTCCTTCGAGACTATAGGAAAGTTTGGTGCAGGAGTTTAGAATACCAGTGCTGCAATGGTATGGTAAATATTTGGGTATACAATCTGACTGGGGGCGTTCAAAACAGGAGATGTTTTCTTGGATTTTAGGGAGAGTAAATGCAAAATTGGAGGGATGGAAAGAAAAATTAATCTCAAAGGGTGGTAAGGAAATTCTACTAAAGTCTGTTATACAGGCACTCCCACAGTATGCCATGTCTATCTTTAAACTTCCCTTATCTCTTTGCAAATCAATTGAACAGAGTATTGCTAGATTTTGGTGGTGGAATGATAATAGCAAATAAGGAATTCATTGGCAGAAATGGGATGTTCTTAAGAGCAGCAAGGATAGAGGAACTCGGCCATCCTGGGGCTGGCAGAGCCTTCTGATTAATAGGGATTCAATTTTACCTAATATTAGATTTTCAGTTGGTGATGGGAAAATGATCAACATTCGTGAAGATAGGTGGTTGCCTATAGGGATTCTAGGTGGATCAGCTGCAAGAGAAGAACCTGTGATGGTGGTTGATCTTATTGATCTAATCCACCACACCCGGAACATCCCCCTTCTCCACTAGTTTTTTGAGGATCGGGTCATAGCAAAAATCCTTACCATTCCAGTAAGACCTCTCTATGCCAATGATCAATTAATCTGGACGGCCACAACACATGGCCATTACATTGTGAAAAGTAGTTACCATGCTCTCACCAACACATCTAGCAACCAGAGCAACAACAGGGCCTCAACTTCTTATTAGAACCCTAGGGTATTATGGCGAAGAATCTGGACTATGAAAACAACCCCAAAAATTCGTACCTTCCTATGGTCTGTTTGCCATAATGCACTAGCAACAAAAGCAAATCTATCTTAGCGACACATTATCATAGATCCAATTTGCAACCTCTATCATCAACACACTCCATAAACCCTAAAGCATCTATTCCTGTTTTGTTCATGGACTCGGGTGTGTCGGTCTCACCCTCAACTCAATATCAAGACATCGCCTCACACAGTGCAAAGATTAGATGCATGGCTTGTAGAAAGGGTTACAACATTGAAACTCTTACCTGATTTGGAGGCCATCGCAAACATCTTATGGCAAATCTGGAGGACACAAAACAACTTCATTTTCCGCCATCAGCAGCCGAATCCAGCCTTTACAGTGGAGGTTGCTATAGCACAGACTCGTATATCTCCACACTCTACTCCAAACCAAACGCGAACAAGGAGGTCTGTTTTGAATCCTGCACAGCTATGGAGGCCACCAGATCCAGGAAACCCCAAAAATTAATATTGACGGTGCTTATCAACCTGGCAGCATAGAAGGATCTATGGCCTGCGTATGTCGAGATCACCATGGTCAACTTACATATGTTTTCTCTAGACAATTCCTAGCCGCTTTGGCTCTGCAGGCGGAGATCTAGGCGCTCACCTTCACTCTTCACCATCTGCTGCAGCAAGGCTTCAACCACGCACATCTCTTGATCGGATTGGATTGCCTCACCTGGTCAAAACTATGCGAGATGGCATATCATCGCTGTGGGAAGATTGATCTCTGTTTGCAGAAGTCGCCGATTTGTTTTCCCGTTTCCCTAATCTGCGCCTTCGACATTGCAGGCGTGAGGCGAATGTGGTAGTGGACTAGGCCGCTAAGGCCCATGGTAGTGTAGCCTTGACCCATAATTGGACTATTTCCCCTATTTTTCTTCTACTAGACCTTGTATACGTTGATGCTATAGCCTCGGGTTGTAAGATTTCTTTCATTTGAATACAACCTTCCTTTTTGACAAAAAAAAAAAAAAAATCCCGTAAGAGCAAAGTGGTACATGGTGGAAATCATTCCCTAAACCCATGTAGGCTACCTTTAGAATCCTTCACTTGTGAGCAGTTGGAGTATGTTAGCGGGATTGACTACACGGAATGCATCATCGAATATCATCTGTGTGATCTACAATTATTAGCCTTTCTAATTCTTAGAAGATGTTGTCAATTACTTGCTCAATTGGTGATATGCTTCCTCAAAATTTGACACTTAGCCACATGTCACAGTCTATTTGAGACACTGTGACATTGTAATAATAGGAATAAGATGGATTGATTTTGCGGTTGCACCATGTAGATATGATATTTGATGAACATTTAAAAAGTAGCTCATTTTTGCATAAATCATGTAAATGCCCAAGAAATCGTTCCCACCACATGAAAAAGTAAGTATAATATAAAGTATACCTACCGCAATAAGTGATAAAATGACAATTGAGCGTTACTTAATCATAGTCATACCGTTTTATTTCCTATTTCTCTATTCGTTTAAAATTAAACTTAAAGGAAAAAAATACTGAAAACAAATATAGCATATTTATAAAGAAATCCAAAGTTGTAGCTATTTTATATATGGCTTCTTATATTTCCTTGTGTTTTCATATTACATATCAGCTTATATACATAATCTTGGTAATGATTATATAAAAAAAGGCAGTCTAGAGTTTTAGCATGGTCATCTTAAACGTTGAACTAAATTTTCATCTAAGAATATGCCGAATATATAAATTTGCCACAATGCTAGTAGTTTTCAAATTCTCTATACTAATTTTTCCCTCATACATCCGTTTTTAACTAAATTTTAATTTTGAAAACTTACATGTTGCCTTTTTTAAGTTTAACTTTGAGCAAGTTCCTTATTTTTGTATGTTAAAATTCATGAACAAATTTCTTTTAAAGTGTTTGTGCATAGGTCCAACATATTCATAAAAAAAAGTAATAATAATTGAAAAAATTCTCGCAATCATAAGTGACCACAATTATATGCCAATTTTGATAAACATAACATGTGATAATACCGATATATGCTGATAAAAAAATGTATCCAAGTGTGCACGCAGGTTTTGTAACTTGTTACAGAAGAAAGGGTAAAAGTTAGGGGTGAACGATGTTGATTTTGTCCAGGTTCCATTTAGAGCTTGGAACCAATCCGTTGGAATAGGTTTTCTAAGTTTGGAACTTGGAACTTGATGTAGCTAGCAAATATCACATAGAGAAGGGGGGAGGGTGGGGGTGAGTGAATAGTTGATTTAATAGAATCTTGACAGATTAAGTGAAATAGAGAAAAAAAAAAGGTCAAGATTTATGTTTGAACTTAGAGCACAAGGCTTAGATCAAGCCCACATTTACTTTTTAATGCTAACTGCCTACTGGTGGATTCTATAAGATGATCAATGAGAGATTAAAATATTGAGTGGTCACACTTAGTGTGTGATAAAGTCACACTATCTCACTCAATCACTCTTTTATGTACTTCTCTTATAATCACAAAATTCAAACTCATGAAAAGCAAGTGTATGATTGAAGTAAGCTCAGATTTTGAAATTTTAGATTATGGGCTTTGTCTCTTAGATGCTCTTCGGCACCTTAGTCTCCTTATATACTCCTTCACTTCCCAACTAGCCATTGGATAGTCTTTAAAGGATTATCTTCCAATCTATCCGTTGGATATCTATGTGTTAAGAAGATTGAGTGGCTTTTGAGTGATATAAGAGAATCTTCCCTTGGTTTTGATTGCCCATATAACTAGTCTTGGTTTCCATAAGTAGAGTTTCTTCATTAAAAAAAAAAAACTTTTCTGAAAATTTATTTTCCAATTGAATAAGATTGAGTTAATCAAATCTTTCTAGGTGTGAAATCCAAGTTAGATCACTAGCCATTAAATTACATTTTTGATTGGCGTCACATTCTGAATTTGGTCATGTTCTGAACTTATGTCTCGTTTTAAATTTGTGTCTCCTTCTAAACTTTTGACACCTTCTGAACTTGTGTCACCATCTGAACTTGTATTATGATGGGAATATAAGTGATTCTCTTAGTCTGAGGATCTTTATATCTTCAATATAAAGTATGAACCTATTCCATTTAATGTAGATTCCACAATCTGGACTTGAATTTGAATAAGATTAAAATTGATACTAACTTTTTTGTAAAGAGTAATTCCCTAAATCAAAATACTTCAAGACATATATATATGACTTACTCTAATTTCATGGACAGTTTTGTCAACTTTAAAATTCATTAGAAAGTTTTCTCAACAAAACCTACACTTGCATACCCAAGAACCTAGAACCTAGAATCTACTATATCACAGGTTCTAGAGTCGGTTCTAGGGTTTACCCGAATTACACATATATTCTTAATTGAACAATTGTAGTAAATTACCACTTCTAATGACAACTATTCGCTACTATCCATTAATTACAACTCATATTATATAGGGATATGTTTAGCAGAAGTCCTAAAACTTGTCAAGGAAGTGCAATTGAGTCCTAAAACTTACAAAAAGTGCAATCAAGTTCTAAAACTTGTCAAGTTGGTTCAATTGAGTCCTAAAGTTAACACCGTCAAGAAAGTTAACGGAAATTGCTGACGTGGCGCTGACATCATATTTTAAATAAATTTTTTATTTTATATATGGCTTTTTAAAATTATTTTTTATTCAAAATCTTTAAAAATTAGATAAAAAACTAAGAAGATAAAGATAAATTTATTTTAAAAATAAAACTATTAAAAAAAAGCTGATGGTGGAGCTTCCGCCGCCACCCATCGCCGGAGGAGTTGACGACGGCCGCCGGACGGGGTCGGTGATGGTTGCCAGCCCTAGGTGGGTGGCTGGTCTTTGCCCAAGGCGGGCAATGGTTGCCGGCCCCGCGAGGGCCGGCGAGACGTCACCCGCGGCGTGCCCAGATTTGGGCATCCTCGCCGATGACGCCCGGATCGGGCACGCCGTGGGCGAGGTCTCGCCGGCCCTCGCGGGGCCGGCGACCATCGCCCGCCCCGGCCCTCGCCTGGGGTCGGTGATGCTCACCCAGATCTGGGCGCCGACAACCGAACCTCATGGTCCTCCTCCTCCTCGGCCTCGCCATTCTCATCGTTGTCGGTGGCGGGGGCGGCGTCGTCCTCGTCGGCGGAGCTAGTGGAGCGGGCGACGGCCTCGAGCTCCTCCTCGTCCTCCTCGTTGGCCGGCTCGTCGAGCGCGGCTGCTCCTCCCCCTCGGACCCATCCGACGGGGCCTCGTCGAACGACGCCGCTCGCCTAGATCCGGGCGAGCATCGTCGACCCTAGGCCGATGGTCGCCGGCCCCCGCGAGGCCTCGCCGGCCCTCGTGGGGCGACGCGTGCCCGGATCCGGGCGTCCTCGCCCGACTTGGCAGCGGGGGTGGCCGGTCCGCACGGGCCGATGAGACCTCGCCGGGCGAGGGCCGGCCACCCCGCTCGGGGCCGGCAACCATCTTTGTCCCCTCCGGCGGTCGTCACCGGCCCCTCCGGCGATGAGCGGCGGCGGAAGGTCCACCGGCAGCCTTTTTTTTTTTTTTTTTAATAGTTTTGTTTTTAAAAATAAATTTAGCTTTTCCTTTTAAATTTTTTATCTTATTTTTAAACATTTTGAATAAAAAATAATTTAAAAAAGCCATATATAAAATAAAAAATTCATTTAAAATATTATGTCAGCGCTACGTTAGCAATTCCGTTAACTTTCTTGACGGTGTTAACTTTAGGACTTAATTGAATCAACTTGACAAGTTTTAGGACTTGATTGCACTTTTTGTAAGTTTTAGTACTTAATTGCACTTTCTTGACAAGTTTTATGACTTTTACTGAACATATCCCTATTATATACACAAAGATTAAGAAATATAAATAAAGTATGATTCTTAGTCATGGATATAATTGGAATAGGAAGCTCAAACTAGTGGTTTCATATTATAAACTTATCATTATATGCTAGGGAATGCCGCAAAATCATGTGGAGACAAAGAACAAGAAAAATACAAAGACTTGTTTTAAGTTATAGGTTCCCTGATTTTTGGAACTTGAAACCTTTTTTGCATATCTTAGAACCTAGAACCGAATTGGTTTTATCAAGTTTTCGGTTCTATCCTATAAATCTTGAAACCATGCTTACCCTTGGTAAAAGCCACTAAAAACTCTAAACTATACTCACCGTGACACATTTCATCTATTTTTTTTTTTGTGATACTAAAAATCTAAAACTTGTACCTATGTGATATATTAACCTTTAGTTAAAGTTATGTAAGTAAGAATTGTTAAAAATCTATCTACATTGATGCCAGTAAGCAAACAGTGTTAATGTGGCACCCACGTGTCTTAAGTGAAATAAAAATGAAGTTGTTTTGCTTGAAAATTCATTTAATGAAATTTTGACAGAGGATAAATGTGTCATATAGGTACAAGTTTGTGATTTTTTATGTCACAAAAAAAGTTTAAGATAAATGTATAACACTAGGCATAGGGTTCTTAAATTCACAAAAAGTACATAATAAATATGTTATAGTGGACAAAGTTTAGATTTTTTCTGTGGCCTTTAAAAAAAAAGAAAGAAAGAAATCAAAGCACTTAGTTTTAAGGAGTGATTTCCACTTAACTAGAAACATCATTCAAACTATCACAATTGCCCGTTGCTAAAGGTTGATGAACTTGGCTCCCACCTCACTCCAAATCCTCGATGTGCGACTTTTTTCGTCTAACACAACATTGACCATATTTGCAATAATATTTTATGGGAATTTTTTTTTTTCTAAATCACTCTAATGATTTTAGCTTTTGAATGAAAGTGAATCAAATTGGATATGTTAATAAATTTGGATTTGGGTTCTCTCTTAATAAACTTCCAAGGTGAAGGATTGGGATTTGTTATGCATCCCCAACAAGTGATATCGGTGTTGATAGTTGATTTACCCCACTCACGATATGTATCGATGGTCTGGTGATTATCTCAAAAAAGAATTTTGATTCTCTAATCAAGGTGACAGATAATGTCCACTGGCTTCTTGCTAAACTTGATTGGGCCAAGACAATTGAGGTAAAGTTCAAAGGTATATGGTGTGACTCAGCTCCAACATCTGGGAAACTCGGTTGACTTAAGGTGGCGATTTGAGTTAAAATAACATTGGTGAGAAAGGAATACCTAAATTAAGGGGACAACGGGCCTCGCACAGGAGGCTCACATGTGTGAAGTAGATTTAATGAAATGCACATGTGAGGGTGTTAGGCACAAATGGTCCCCCATTAGAGATGTTTTTAGGGCGAATCATATTAATATATCCAAGTTGAGATTTGTTTACAAGTTCAAACTTAAGTTCTTTTTTGGCAATTTTCTCAAAAGCAAGTATCAAGTTTGTGCTGCACGTTCCCAAAAATCAATATTTCTAGAGCTTTAGATTAATCATTTCATCCACCTAGTCATATACAATAACGCTGTATCAATTCCCACAATTGACTCGGCGAGCATTAAACTCGTAAATCAGAATTCATTAACTGCAAATTGTAGAGTTTTCGTCTGCCTAAAGTTGTTTGAACAACGTGATTTGAGACAAAATGAAAATGTCGTTGAGGTGGCTATTCAAGCATATAGATCCTAGTGGGAAAGAATATTCTAGCTAAAAGTCCATGACCTTTCAAAGTACTAGGCTGCTATATAAAAAATAATTGAAATGGAATACGAAGTTAGGCAATTTTGACTTGTGCTTATTGACACCAAATTTATTTTTTTCCCGAAGTTTATTGACACCTAGTTGATTAATTGGAGGTAATATCAGTTTCTTGGTCAACTAAAGATCTTCGATTTCAACCAAAGAAGAAAAAAAAAAAAAAAATTGAGCCCCCCCCCCCAAAAAAAAGATTAAGGAGTTCATTCATCAATACATAATAACTATTGACAAATTTACCGCCAAGTCCAAGTTAATAGGTAATATTGGTCCCACATTTTTTTCTGTGATATCATTGAGATGGCCATTGCTATGTACTCGAAGTAAGGGCTAATGGAATGAACTCGACAGTGAAATCCACCGTAGAGATCATACTTAGCTTCTCTTCACAGTGTGAAGAGACTTGAGAGGATCGAAGTTGCTTCACTTGAAAAATAGGAATTGAGAGAGAGAGAGAGAGAGAGAGAGAGAGATCTAATTGTTGAAAGAGATTAACTTTTTAATAGGCAAAGAGATTTACCTTCGAAACTCATACGACTTTATTTAATGTCGGTCCATTTAAAATCTTGCCTCATTCTAATGGTGCATTATTTTGACACAATAGTTCATCATCCGACATACAATTTTTTGTAATTCAATAAGGCTTTTGGCCTATATAGTTCCCAGGAGGATCATAGTTACAAGTCACCAAAGTACCGCCAGTCGCGCATTGGGCCTTCGCGCATCCAACCTGAACCAAGTTGCGCCACACCACCTGAGTGTAATGCCCGCAGACCTTCCCAGGCGCGCATGAGTTGGAATTGTAGTTGTAGTCAGGCCTTTCCCCGACCCACAGGTTCACCGCTCTCGTGCCGGTGAGATCAGGGGAAGCCCACGCGAGGTTCTCTCCATAGGGTCCGCCTGAATGGACCAGCCGCGTGCAATCCCTGGCGTGCTTTTGGGCGTAATCCCTGGCATAGCTAGCCACTCGCTCGTCCCAAGTGATCCGGCCTACACCGACCTGAGAGCGGGCTGCATTGTGGGCGGCGACGTAGTCCCGGGGCAAGTCCTGGGCGACAGACAGAGAGATCAGCGCCAGGGTTAGAGCAACGAGGAAAATGACATGGAGAGGAACACTCCTACGGGAATTCATATTGTAAGAGACCATAAAAGTTGGCAGAGAAAAGATCTTAGTGGGTTGATGTAAGGGATGGGCAATAGCTAGGGAGTATTTATGTGGCGATCATGTGGAAAAATCTGTCCATCCCGTGTGGAAAAATCTGTCCATTGGAAAAGTCGAATATTTGAAATAGGTCACGATGACTAGAAGAGTGCCAGTTAAATTGATCCATCGCCAATGTGATATTTTTCATACTCTGTACAACGTTAATTATTGTACCTCCGATAATGACCTCGTCGTCTTCTTCTTATTATTTTTTCTTTTTTGTTTCAATTTTAGCCATAGAAATATTGATGATAAATAGTGACTTTGTACCAAGCCGACAAGTCTATTGATTTCAAATAGCGACTTTGTACCAAGCCAACATGTCTGTTGAAGACACTATGTGAAGCATAGGTCGACTTGGCAAGAAGCAAGATTTTGACTGGAATTTCAGCTTTAATTTGGCCTGTGCCAGAAACGCTTTATTTTAATGTGTCAGCACTCACACGCCTTATCCCCTCCTCAATTCCCGATATGAGTTATATTTTCTTCCTTGTTGGGTCGAGTATACGGGGTGAGATTAGGGAATCCCGTTCCTCGATGGTCCTTTCCCCTCATTTCTTTCCCTTGAGCCTTTACGTGATCATTGGATGCCCTTAAACGTGGCTTATCTTAAAACTCTTTTTCTCTCTTTCCACAAAAATTGTCGTCTCTTTGGTAAAAGTTTTCTCCCCTACTTTTCACTGTTTCTTTTGGCGTTTTCTGCTAAATTGGTTTCGCGTCTTAAGTCAATTATAATTTGTGAGTAAAGCACCAAAAGCTGAAAGATCGAGCTCAAGTAGTCCAGATTGATGCATTCACACTTTTTTTGTTTTTTTTTTTCCTAACTTGTGTTTCACGAAAGCTGAATTTGAAAATGTGAAACACATGAGTAAGCTTTTTATTTTGGATTGTAATTAGAAATTCAATAGTTACTCCCAAAAACATTATATGCTTTGACAAAGCAATTGTCGATAATTGGAATTATGATGCCCGATTGTCGAGGCAAAAAAGAAAAATGTAAAATATACTAAGAGCATGCATTAAATCCTCCCATCCATTCTTTGAGCCGGTAGTGGCAATATTGCACTTTAGTTCGTTCATATGATCAATATAGAGAAAAAAACAACTAAGTATAACGCGATAAGGTACCCGTAAGTTAATTAGCCTTGCTCAAACCCATACTGATGGGTTTTGGCAGATGCCATTGTGCCAGGTCGCCCAATGAAAATTATTGGCCCAACCACACGGGCTATGCCTACTTTTTTTTTTTAATAAATAAAATAAAAAAGTGAGCTAAATAATAAATAAAATGGAAACATAAATGAAATAAATGAGTACTTTATTATAGATGAGTTATAAAATAATTTTCTTTTTTCTATTTTCAGCCTCCTTTCCTCTTCTAATGTTTACGAATTTTTCTATTTTAGAGTGAACAAAAGAAGTACGCTCAATTTGAAAAATATGTGAATTTCAATAAAATTATATTTTATTTATAACACATCATTAAGTTTATTATTTTTAATTATGAGGAAATCAAATGGATAAGAAATTCTTGTTACTTTAATAATACCCAAAAAGTGATATTTATCTCAAATTCGCACCATTTTAAAAGTAAAAGTAAGATTAAATCGTAAAAAATATAGAACATCTGAATTCTTTTTTATTTTATTTTCTACTTTCAGAATAGACTTAATTTAATATAGTTTCCATTATTGTAAGTACAATATTGAAGCATGAAGATTCATCTACCAGACCTAGCTAAAATTTTTAACAAGACCTAGCCCTGCACCTTGGTCTGTGGCTATATAAATTATAAATCAAAATGAAGAATATGAAGTATGAGATGTTTAAGCATAGAAATGACTGAAAATTCTAAATTTATGCATCAGTGTTTTGAATAATCATATCATACGTACAAACTCACGAATGTGGCATCATAAGCTATTATATTATTTTTATTCTTTCTAATGTCCTAGTCTTGGATAATTCCATTGATGTAGAGTGCTTGACTTGAGAATCCATTTTTAAAGAAGATTCGGCAAATTGGACTAGCCTAACTATTTTGATCTTTTTTCTCCTCTTATGAACGTATTCTTTGACATTTAGTATGAACCTCTGGCTTCTCTTTCTCTATCCTCGGGAAGAGGAACAGTAGAGACAGGTGAATAACTGAATACTCACTGCCAAATGAAAAAAAATAAAAGTACATGCAGGTTAATCTCTAAATAAAACTTTGTATTTCAGAAAGTAACTAACCGAGCGCAAAATATGAAACTGGCACCGGTTGATGAATCAATTAGAGAAGCATTGAAAGGGATTTTTTTCTTGAAGAAGAAATCATTGGATGAATCAGATGCATGCATCTTGAATTTATTTGGACTGTTGAATATGATGGATCCTATATATAAAGAAGGTGGGCCTTATTATGTTAGGCAATCTAGAAATATTTGGGTTCACACAATTGATACATGTAATAACCTTTCTTCTCTAGAAGAGAGAATCGATGTCGCTTAAAATAAACCCTCTCAATAAGTAAGACAACTTTTGCATGTCTAATTGTTCCTCATATCGTTCAACCAACTATTGCATCCTCACCATGTCCCCAAGTTTTGGTGGATAGTGGGCATATGCTTGTCCCCAAACTCTCAATATGTATGTATTATCAAAAGTGGATGAAGTTCTAAGGAAATAAGAAAGTGAAATTTTAGGTGTAGCAAGTAAAAGTTAAGAACAATATGCACATTACTTCCAGAAATTAGAGGGTTCATGTCATTTTCCCTAAATTGAAAGTGGAGATAAATGATATAAAGTGTGGAATAAGAGATGATTGTTGGGAGATAAATTAATAGACAACTGTAATGCATGTACTAAATTGAACCGTCTTATTTAAAAATAATGGGGCTTATGTATATAGGTCCTACTTAGGACTCATTAAATTCAATAAAAAATCCCATAAAAAATTTCAAATCAGTACACCTGTGACAAATTTATTTCGAACTATTTTTTTTTTTTTGATGACCGAGGGACTGCCGGAGATTACCCTTCGGGGATCACACAACTCCCCCGCTGCAAGCCGCTATTTAGATGTAAACCCTTGGGGGTTAGCCTAGTAAACCAACCTCAGGACCCCCACTTAAGTCGTGAGCATTTGGAGATTCAAACTTGCTCTCTTGGCGATGAGGTAGTAAAGCCCAATTATCATGGCTACCTATGGGTAGGTTACTTCGAACTAATTTTTAACTATAAAAAATCTCAAATTGATACATTTGTAATAAATTCAGATTCCGTTAGTTTTTGCTAATTAGATTAACACCACGAAAAACCACAAACTAGTACACTTGTGATAAAGGAAGGGTAAAACTCAAAACAAGTATATACTTATCAACTATCACATGTTATTTAACTTCGTAATTTGACAATAAAATTTAATAGAGGGTAAATTTATCATAAATATACCAGTTTAGATTTTTATTAGTCAAAAAATTAATTTGTGGTAAATTTGTCACATGTGTATCAATTTGAGGTTTTTCGTTGTATTAGCTCTAAATTCAATTTAGCACATAATTTTTTTTTGATCGAAAATGTGTAGCTTTATAACTTAACGAAGAGGACCACCGTGTGCCATAAAGTGAGTACATAAAATATCCAAAAGGGGTGGGGGAATAGAAGAGTGCCAGCTTGGAGGAAGGCTTCGGGAGTCATGGGCTTTAGCAGTCCAGTTGGCGGCCTCATTTGCTTCTCTCTTGCAATGCGCAATACGCAGATTAGGGAAATCGGGGATTAACACCACAGCCTCGTCAAGCAGCGTGCTCGAATTTCCCATGGCGTTGAGCAAAGGTTGTTCACAACGTCTACAAGAATTTGGCAATCCGATTCCAAGGTAAGTAGTTGATTTGCTTGTCCTTTCTGCAACAAGTTTCGGAGGGTGAAATTAAGGGCTTGAGTCTCTATCTGCAGAGCCGAAGAGGCATTGACTCAGCTGGTAAATCCATCAATGATCCGACCGTAATGATCTCGGGTAATGGAAGCCACTGATCCTTTGAAAGACGCAGGGGTGAAGGCTCAATCGATGTTGATCTTCAAGGATCCAGGATCCGGTGGACGCCATGTCCGAGTTGAGTCTGAGGAGCGAGGCCGAGAACCTGTGCTACCTCCACATAAGCGACGATCAACCAGGGCATTTGCTCGAGCCACTTGAACAACTTGTACTGGATCTGGAGGGAGCCTGCGATAGATAAAATTATTCCTTGCTTTCCAAATCTGCCATAGAAGATGCGCAAGGGTTGCCAAATCAAGTAAGAGAGCTCTATCTTCCAATAGATCTGTTAACCACGCGTCAATGCGTTGTATGTGATATGCCTCTGGTGTGATTTGAACTTGTGGGTGAGACCATACCTTCCGCGTCCATGGACATAGTAAAAATATGTGCTCTGTTGATTCTGGTAATTGCGCTTGACAAAGAGGACACATTGCATTTGGAATTATATGTCTATAATAGAGGTTCTCACGAGTAGAGATAGCATTGTGGCATAAAGACCACATAAAAATACGAAGCTTTGGGGATGTCTTCATTTTTCAAATCTTGCGCCAAATATGCCGCGGAGTTTGGTAGGAGGATGATGCGTTGCTGAGTTCAGTTCTGTTCGCTGTAGCTTTGAGGGAGTTGTAAGAATTCTTAACTGTGTATACGCCGTTGTGAGTTCCTGTCTAAATGATCTAATTGGCTGTGCATTGCGTTTGAAGCTGAATAGTTAGGATTTCCTCAAATGTTTGGTCATCAAAAGAGTTGCGCAGCATAAGTTCATTCCATCTATTCTGGCCTTGTAAGATGAAAACTGCAACCTTCGCTGGTTCTCCCAGGGGTGCAAGGCCGCCAATGGTCCCTCTTGAAAGCCATCTGTCTTCGCGGATTGAGATGTGTTGCCCATCTCCAGCAAACCATTGAATTTTGTTCAATATTGAGTCTCTGCCAGTCAGTAGACTCTGCTAGCCCTAGGATGATCTTACACCTTTATCAGCATACTAGAATTTCTTTGAATGATAGTAAAGCCCTTTAAATAGTTGACTCCATAGGGAAGTAGGGTTTTGAATGAGATGCCATGCCTGTTTACCAAGTAAGGCTTTATTGAAGGTGATGAGGTCACGAAAGCCCATTCCATCGGTTTCCTTTCTAGTTGTAAGGGAATCCCATCGCTTCCAATAGATACCAGCCTTGGTGTTAGTATTTTGCCACCATAATTTGGCAATCTTCTGCTCAATAGACTTGCACAGAGAGATAAGAATCTTAAAAATAGACATCGCATATTGAGGGATTGCTTGGACGACTGTTTTAATTAAAATTTCCTTACCACCTTTTGAAATGAACTGCTCTTTCTAGCCTTGTAGTTTCGAATTCACTCGACCTAACATCTAATCGAACATCTCTTTTTTTGATCTTCCCCAGTCTGATGGTATGCCTAGGTACTCACCAGTCTTGGTAATCATAGGAACCCGAAGTTTGCTGGCCAAATTTTCTTGTAGACGAGTAGGACACGCCTTGCTAAAGAGAATGCCTGATTTGTTCCTGTTCAAAGTCTGACCGGTTGCCATGCAATATTGATTTATGAGATTAGCTAGGTTCTGACATTCCTGAAGTGTGCGATCTAGGAAGAAGATTGCATCATTAGCGAACAATAAGTGAGAAAGGATTGGACACCACCTATTTAATTGAATGCCTTTAAGATTTCCCATTTGTAGAGCTTGATGGATAAGTATGGATAAAATGTTCGCTATCGGGATGAAGAGATATGGAGATAGAGGGTCGCCCTATCTGAGTCCTCTAGAAGGGTGAAAATAAGGGAGGTTGTCTCCATTAAATCTGACACTAAGTGACTCAGTTGTAATACATTGCATGACCCATTGGACCCATACTGAGTGGAAACCCAATTTAAGCATGTAATCTTGTAGAAAATCCCATTCAACCCGGTCATAGGCCTTTTGCATATCTAACTTTAGGACTACCTGAAAGTGTTTCTTTCTGTTTTTGACCCTAATCTGATGGAGGACCTCTTGCACGACTAATATGTTATCTTGAATCTGGCGACCACTAACAAACGCAAATTGTTCCATGGAAATCAACTTTGGTAACCAAGGTTTAAGACGGTTTGCTAATACCTTTGAGATGATCTTGTACACATAGTTGCAAAGGCTGATTGGATGGTAATGTTTGAGTTGTTCCGGGTTAGGTACTTTGGGTATTAAGGTTATATTTGTCTAATTGACTTTAGGTTGCATAACACCAAAGTGAAAAAATTATTGTACCAAGCTGAGTAGATCATCTTGTAGAATATCCAATGATGTTGGTAGAAAAGCCCATTTAGTCCATCCGGCCCTGGCGCTTTTGTGGCTCCCAATTGAAAGGCTGCCTGTCAAATTTCTTCTTGAGTAACTGCTTATGTGAGATGATTGTTTATTTCCTCCGTAACCATTCATGGGCATTGCAGCGATAGAGGTGTGTAATCATGATGGCCCATGGATGTGTACAAAGTCGTGAAATAATTTTGGGTCATGTCCTTTAGTCTTTGTTGATTGCAAACCCATGTTTGATCTTCGTCCTATAGCATACTTATCCGGTTTCTCTGTCTACATTGAATAGTGGAGGCGTGGAAGAATTTGGTGTTCTTGTCGCCCCATCTCAGCCAGTTAATTTGAGATCGCAATGCCCAATATTGCTCATCTTGTTGCTAGAGGTGCTGAATTTCCTTTTGCAGACGAGCTACAACTTCATTATCATGATTGTTATGAGGTTGGTTTATGATATGTTGGAGTTGTTGTTTCAAACAGGTGATTTGCTAAAGACCATTGGCAAATTTTATTTTACTCCAAGTGGTAAGGGCAATTGAAACAACCTTGAGTTTCGCTGACATAGAAGGATCTGACCTTGGATTGGAAAGCCAGGATTCAGCTATTATGTGGTGGCACTCTTGATCTTGTAGCCAGAAAGCCTTAAAGGTAAATCTTCTTCTTCTCTTGATATGATTAGCGTCGGTTGTTAATAAAAGTGGGCTGTGATCTGAGCCCAGGGTAGGTAAAGCAAGATAGCTGTCCATACACTGATAAGAGATGTATGGATTCTCGAGAAGAGAGGAGCCGTGGGGGCCCCCCGGCAAAAACCTCAACCTCTGGAAAATTCAAACGCCAATCCATTGTACAAAGAGTGCGATCCATTTTTTCTTTAACCAACTCATACGAACCAGAGACTAAGGGTACGTAGACTTGATTACATTAGATTTCTCTAATGCCCTTTCGTTACCATTTCTTTTTAATTTTTTTTTTTTGCAGGCAGCTTGTATTCATTTTATCCTAAATTACTATCATGTCAAAGGTGATCACACATGTGCTCAACCATTATTAAAACACTCAATGAATCAAACAAATTGCATCAAAGAAATAAACACACAAAGCAAGCAATTATTTTTTTTTTGGGTTTTCTTTTATCTCAAAATTAAAATATGCACTCTAACTGACCTAATTTTACTAACAAATAGATTCTAATTGAATAAACCTATTATGCAAACTATGCACCTAATATTTTTGTATTTTTTTATTGAAATTCGGAATTAATAAAAACTCTAACTAAATTATCTAAAATGAATATTTTTCTAATTTATTTTAGGGATTAATTTGACTTAAACCCTATCCTATCTTAGAAAGCTATTTTTTTTTAAAAGAAAAATAGGATAATTAAAATGTGCCAACTTTATCCAAGACTCTATTTTTGAAAAAAGGTTATTTAGGTCCAACCCTAATCTATTCCAAAAAAATATCTAAAATGCAATCCTAAAAATATAATCCTAAAAAATTCTAATTTACTAACCTACATGCTCATGCAAGATTTTGATTTTTGATTTTGATTTTTTAGTGTTTTTTCCAAAAAAAGCAATATTATATTTAAAATAATAAACACATTCATCAAATAAATGATCAAAATAATCAAAAAATAACCTGTTGTCTTACATGTCAAATTAGCGACTACTCTAATCCTAAGCATCACGACATGGAGTTCAAATTAATTAAAAATCTGATCCGTAGTCTTATGGATCAAATTAATAATTATATTGATTCAACAATTTAAAATACTATCAACAAACCCCAAAAATTAATATAATTAAAAAAATGATCCGACATTTTACGGGTCAAATTAATAATTACAATAATTTTAGGGAAAACCCCTGTAGATAATGCCTACAATAAAACGAAAATCAATTACCAATATCCCAATTGGTACAATAATAGCAAAGCTTTAAAAAGGTAAATAAAATAAAACAACATAAAATAAATGAAAAAGAAAAGGAAGCAACCTAAAGGCAAATGGGGACAGTAGATTATTTCGCGTCGGGTGGAGGATGACCGGCGTCGGAGCTCCGGTGAGGGCTGGCAAGCAGCGATGGCGAGGGGCGTCACAGGCGGTGGTGTCACAGCAGCGGTCACGGAGCGGCTGCAAAATCGTTGCATAGAGGAGGGAGCGTCAGACACCGAAAGGTCGCGGACGGAGGTGTTGCAGAGGCGTCAGGCACCGGGTGGTCACAGACGAAGGTGTTGCAGAGGCGTCAGGCACCGAGCGGAGGCAGAGCAGCGTGGGCTACTAGTGCGATCGTCGGTAGAGGTGCAGGCACAGGCAGCACGGCGAGCAGCAAGTCGTGAGTGAGGTGCGGTGACGGTGGTGCAGGCGAGCAATGGAGCAGCTGGGTCGCGGACAAAGGGTTGCAGAAACCCTAGAAATCAAAATCGAGCTCGCATGATGGCTACAAGGCGAGCCTCGTGCGGCAAGAGTGATCGGCTGAGGAGTGTAGTGGTGTTACAGGTTTCGGGGATCGCCGGAAAGAGGACGGTGAGGAGGCACAGTAGTTGGTTTAGGGCTCTAGTGGCGTCGGATCTTGGCTGAAAACGAAATTGCAAGGGTGTTGGGTCACTGCTGTTGCAGATCGAGCAGTGACTAGCGAGCGAAGGCGTTGGCGAAGCAGCAGGGCGTCGGGACGGAGGGAAGAAGATGAACAGTATCAGCTTGTACTTTTCGCTTCTGCTTCTCCCCTATTTCATGGTTCCTTTCTCTCTGCCACATTTCCTTGTTGACTTTTTCTGTTCTTTTTCCTTTCGATCTCTCAGAAAACGAAAAAGCCCCCCTTTAAAACCCTACGTACACACCCTTTTATAGGCCAAAACAAAATGCAATCCTTTTGTGAATATTTCATCCGACAAAAAGATTGCCTATAATCTCCTTATCACAATATATATATATATATATATATATATATATATATATATATGGTGACCTAGGGAACCTCCGGGAGTAAACCCTGGAGCGAGTAGAGTCACCACCACCCTTGCTCCCCAGATAAGTTGTGGGTTCCTTTCCAACAAGGCAGACGACGCAAGGATTCGAACACTAGACTTCTCGTGAAAGGAATCAGCGCCCAACCACTATGCCGCCACCACGGGTGGTCCTTATCACAAAAATATTTTTATTCTCCTTATCTCCCGAATATCCTCTACTAATTTTATCACCTATTGCTGAAGATAAGATTGCAATGCGATTTTCTTAAATTTAAAAAATTCACCCTAATATCGCATCAAATCTCAATTTCTCATAAGATAATTAATTAAAAAAAAATAATGGGCTTGGGCTAATTTACTCCTTTCGTGGGCCTAGCTCAACCTGCCGAACTAGAGCTCAGAAACATAAATTTGAACCCATCCACCATCGGTTCAATAAGATGTAAAAAACATAAATTAATAATAAATGTACCTAAATCTATATGATATGCAATTAATATTTTTTTTTTCAGGGATAAAATTAACTCATAATTTTTTATGCAGTAAATAAATGACCAAATTGCCAAAATTTAGGTGTCAATATCCATAAAAAAAACTACATGGGGTTTTTCATGGGCCACTAGGGCCCTTAAGGCTCGAATGGTCGGGGATTGCCCAAATCCTGATAGTTCCAGCTTAAAATCTTCATTTGTGGTGAGGTGGCTTATTCAGGCTAGCCACCACAGCCCATCTGCCTGGTTCTTCGATAGCAAATGTGGGAGTATCCATCAGATTTGAGTCATCAAAGTCCTCTGGTCCATGAGATTTCAGCTCATAGGAAATGTACCGTTTAGCTTTCTTTGTAGGGCTAGCTTTGGGAAGTAATTGACGGTCCTTTATTTTCTTCTGTGTGGAAGCGCCAGCAGCTGCAAGTGAGTGAACTTCAATATGTGCTGATGTAGGGGATAGTGCAAGCAATGGTAAAATGCCTTCTGAAAGGCCAGATGGAGGTCGGCATTGAGGTGGTTCGGCTAAGGTGAGAATAGGTGGATCTGGTAGGGGTTCAATAGGTGCCTTACCACGTTCCTTACTCTGTTGATCAACGGGTATTAATTGGTTGGATGGCTGAGGAGTTTCCGGTATGATCTCATCCATATCCTCTTCGTTACTGTTTGACTCATAAAAAGCTACCCAAAAGGGGCTATGTTCCTTAACTTCAGCACGAAGCCATTGGCCATAATAGAGATTGTCTTTCTTGTCCATTTTTTCTTCGTCATAAGGAAATCTTTTACAGTGCATAGCATAATGACCAAGGACTCCACATGAATAGCAAAATGGGATAGTTTTTCATAACGGAAATCCAGCCATATATTCTTGCCTTCTAATCGAATCAACTGGCCAGGTTTTAAAGGGTCTTGAAGGTTGATTGCCACTCGAGCTCGCCCCGTTCTGAAGGTACCGTCTCTGCTTTCGACTTTAACATCTAGCATCGTTCCCACATGTCTCACTACTCTAGTAATCATATCCGCAGTGCACCTTTCTAGAGGAAGCCCAAATATCTGAACCCAGAAAGCACATGTTGTGAAGTCGTAACAGTGGAGGGGTGTATTTGGTAACCAAGGTTTGAGGATTACTAAATAGTGTGAGAATAGCCAAGGTCCGTTTTCTAATACTCTTTGCTTGTCGACATCCTTTGTAAATTTAGCCACATATAACCCTACTTCAGGTTGGGAAATGTCGACATTTTCAGTACGCCAAGCTCGTTTCATGGTATTTTGGAAAGCCAGGAAATCAATCGAGGGGTTAGATAGGATTTTACCTACCAATGTAAGTTTGCATTCTTCTAACTTTTCTGTTGGGGCAGCCTCGTCACAGACTTCAACTTGCTGTTCGGGCCAAAGGCGACCCAATCTCTGGCATAGAGCTGCCAGTCGAGCATCTTCATCCAAGTTGTTGTGCTCCATTGGTAATCCGACAGAACAGGGTAGCTTCAACTTGGATAAATTGGGTTGGATAGAAAGGCCATAGGTTCGAGATAAGAGGGTTTCAATGGAATCCTGTATTCGGCAATCAGACCATGGGGCGATGTGTCAAATGGTCGAGATGGATAGAGGAGATGTTGTAAACAGAGTGTTTGATGCATGCAGAACTGAAGAGTAGCAGACGAGGGGTACCCAGAGGTCAAGCATCTCCATCGCACGGGGATAGACAATGGCAAAGAAGGGAGGGCAATTGTGAGGAGAAGGAAAGAGGACCATGTGTAAAGGACGGAGGTCAATTGTAGTTAGGGATGGGGAGCGTGGTGAGATGAGGGATGCGATTGGGGATGGGGTGCGTAGTAAGAGGAGATGCAATTGGGTCGAAATTCAGGAGCCATGGCTTGGAAGATAGGTTACAGCTTCAAAAGTGCACAAGGCAAGTAACATGGAAAGGGAAAACAAGAGAAGAGGAGTGAAGAAGAAGGTCAGAGATTACGGATTGGAGATTAAACTACCATGGCGGTAGAGACTGCTCTGCAAAACGAGAGACTTGTTCTCTTGGGTTAAACTCCGCGATTTTCCACACTAATGTCTTTAAACGGTTATGGAAAGATGGTTGACAATTCAGTACATAATTTACTGAATAATTTACTGAATAGTTTTCGGTGGGAGATATCATTGTCACTATCGCTATGATCATCACATGGACTATTTTCCACATTCAAGGAGGCCAAATCAAAGACCGAAAAGAACAGAAGAGAAAAAAATAACAAATCAATCCGCGGAAATTCGTCCGGTGATGCCGCCCTTCCCATCATGGCTTTCTTTCTATTTCTCCAAGCTCGTCGAAAATGTTGACTTTTCTTTATTCCCACGAAACCCTAGGAACCCTAGTTTCTCGTTCTGACCGTTTCTTGTCTTTAACAATTATTTATTTTTCTGGAACCTTTTGAACTCCCGAATCTGATTGGCTCGAACCAAGAATTTTCACTTTTATATTTTAATAAGACCGTTATGTCGTTGGAATTTCATAACAGATTTGAAATGTTAAATTGCTTGTGATCTCCGGCAATCTAGCAAACAGACAAATTGAGGTCCCATACATAGAATCTGCGTCTCCTACGCCTCCAGTATTTCATCTTTTAGGTTCTATTGCGTATGCTTTTTCTTTCCTTTTTTTGCCCTAAATATAGCGAGAAAACCACAAATTACGACTCCATGAAATGTCATACTAATCTCAATAATCAAGTAAGATATAGATCAAAACACTCAATGGGTAACGCAAACATGAGATTATATAATGTCTTGCTTTTAATCCACGTGCTCATGCCTATCATTTACTACTAAGCTACGACAAGAATTGCATATAATCTTCTATACAATAAATTGTAATGTTATTCCTGAAATAGTGGGTCTTCGTGGGTTGTGCCCATAAAGCAAGTGGAATACATATTGAGCAAATTTCGGGGACACTAAAAAAGTCTTTTTTTTTTTTTTCTCTTGTTGTTGCAGTGGCATAAAGCTATCCATAATAAATTTTGAAAAATTATCTAAAAAGGTCCTAAACCTATCATACGACGGTAAACTTAAGCCTCAACTTTTTAATTTCATCAATTCAATCCTCTAACTTTTTTTCATTTATTTTCCAGCCAAGGGTTAAAATTTAGGGTTTTTGTCTATATATAATAATAATCACTGTAAGAGAAATAGAAAAACTTTTTGCGAGTGGCGTCAATTAAGGCGTGAAGACCAGTTTGTAAGTTAGGTTATTATCTATATGAAGACTCGTACGATAAACAAGGCCGCTTATAATTTTTTTTTCTTTAATAGTGGTTAGTACTTCATCATATATTGAATTTTATTTTTCTTTTATCGTGAAGGACTGGCTTATGGCTTCTTTCATGCATGGCACCGTATTCCATGAAAGCGAAACCCCTCACATGTTAATTCACCGTCACAAGCGCTGATTGCCAGCCGAAACTTATGACCTTATGATAATATATACCATGCTACGCACCCTGGAATTAATCAATTGACATTAGCATTGCTCTACTTTCCACTCTGAAACCGAACCAGCCGAAACTTATGCTACGCACCCTGGGATTAATCAATTGACATTAGCATTGCTATGCTTTCGACTCTGAAACCGATGCTTGTGGGTATGATTTCTATCTCAGAGAACTTGGATTTAAGTTGGAGTCCATAAAGGTGGATTGAGTTCCTTAAGCCGGCTAACTACGGTCATGCCTTTGTATTATTTTAAAAGAAAAAAAAAAGTGACGCCCGTCTATGTCTTTATTTTACTCGATAGATACACATCTATCTATATCTATATACATAAGTCAAAACACCCTTCGTCTCACTTTTAGAATCCCTGAATTACCTTTCCTTCTTTGTCTCATACCCACTCATTTCATAAATAACAATCTGATTTCTTTTGCCTCGTCATAATTTTAGACTTCTTTATTACCTTTGTTTTCTTTTTCTTATACTCACCTACTTTATATATAACCACTTTTTTTTTCTATGCATAGTTCCTATGACCCTAGTATATAATGGTGATCTGAATGACTTGCTGTTTCTATTCAAGCGAAGTGATTGTCATTTATAGTAATTTAAAGATATTTAAAGTAAAACAGCGAAGTGACTTGCTGTTCCTATGCCCAAAGATAACCCGGCATGCGCACAGCCAGTGGCTGCGCCCTGGAGCACTCGATGGGCCGGTTCGGCGAGAAGCTGGCGGAGGGCTATGGCAAACTGAGCGGTGAAGATGCTGTCAAGATGTGGGTGAGCGAGAGGGCCAACTACGACCATCGCTCCAATGCTTGCGTCGGCGGTGAGTGCTTGCATTACACACAGGTCATGTGGAGGAGCTCGATTCATTTGGGGGGTGCTAGGGGTAATGTAGCAACAGGTGGTAATTCGTGTGCATTGGTGACATATGATCAATGTGTACTGGGGACGCTAGGTAGGAGTTTTCAAGTTGAAATAGAATATCAATGGATTATATGTAGTTTACTTTCCCTTTTTTTTTTTTTGATCTGAAAAATAATTTCATTCAATTAAGAGTAGAGATACACCCCGCTTGTAAAGCATTAGAAAGTAGTAAGTTTAACCAAAATGGGGGGAGGTGGAAACACCACGTTCGAAGACAGAGACCCACGGGAATGGGCCTTCGCAGCCCATTTCGCTGGTGCATTGGCCTCACGTCGGCAAAACCTAATTCGGATATGAGAGAAGTAGGGGAGTAAGGCGGCCGTTTCAGCGAGCAACACTCGTCCTTCTGAAGGCGTTTTCTATGGATCCGATAGCGTTTCAACGACCGTGAGGCAATCCGTTGCGATGATCAAAGGTTCATTTGACTTCCCGATCTGTAGAAGATGGTGCAGAGCTATATTCAGAGCTTGGATCTCGATCTGCAAGGCAGATGAAGCTGCAGCTTCACAGGTGAAACCTTCTTTCATATTACCAGTATGATCTCGACATATATATGCAGTTGATCCCGAGGTACTACTAGTCTGAAAGGCACCGTCAATATTGATCTGTAGCTTGCCAGGGTCGGGGGGCCACCACAGAGAACCTGGATCAGGCAAAGATTGGATCGGGCCAGTCTTGGTGGTGGAGGATAGATGCTTTGCCAAGCTAGAGGAGGTATAGGCCGCTTCAACCACAAAAAGAGGATCTGGTTTTTGGCGATGAAAGATAAAATGGTTGCGAGCTTTCCAAACTTGCCAGAGGATAACAACAACATCAGCCATACCTGTGACATCACGATTTTCCAGTTCTATTTTCAATAAATTGAGACGGGCATTTCGTTGGACCACACATAGTTCTTTCCCTTGAGTCGGTCACTCATGTGAAAACTAGTCTATCGGGTGAAGCTGTTAAGAGTTTCTAATGCATCAGACTCGAGAATTTGGCCAGGAAGCGATTTTTCGACCGAGCTAATCTGCAAGGGTCATTACGGCACAATTAAAATCGATTAAAGATCGGAGATAGGTCGACTCGACAGAGGCATGTGATCAGGTGTGGGTGATTCCACCAGATCGCACAATTCTTGTCGATCTAAGACGGACCGACTTTTTTCATCAATTGGGTACTGTGTTCGTATTTGAAACCTTGAGATTTCCTTGACAACCGAAAGTCGCCAATGTTTCAAAGATGTACATCGTGGCTTGAGATGATCAACCACAGGTCAAATGCATGAAAATTTCTAAAGGCTACTCGGTAGGTTGGGTCTTTGTCTTAGTATCGTCAAAGTGAAATTAAGCTGTGGAATTGAGATCAATTCAGAAATTGGAAGTCTGAGCGTGTCACAAATCATTTTAGGATCATTGATTTATCTTCGGAAGATTTTTCATGCAAGCCGAGTTTTTCAGCAATTAAATCAGAAAATGGCTAATTTGGCTCGAGAAATTAGTAGGCCCGCTTTTGGTCGTACTTTTGGGACTTAAGTTGGTTCTATGGACAAGTGAAGATGTGAATTGAAGTGTGGTGACATCGGATTAATTTTATGGACTTCAATTTGATTCAATTGGAAGAGAATCAGGTGGAATTGAAGAATTGGTTGTACAAGAATTGGACCCCGGCGGAAAATGAAATTGCAACCATTGGAAAATGTTGTGGGAGGTTTAGAGATAGTGGGGTATGACATCACTTGATGATGTCATGGTGGGCCATTGTGTGGGATTAAAAGAAAGAGAAAAAGAGAAGAAAAAAGGGTCCCATCTCTCTCCTCCCTCTCTTCTTCCTCTCTACCGTGCGACTCCTCCATCTCCATCTTCTTCATCTCCTTCTTCTTCGAAAACCCAGCAACCAGCAAGCTGGAGAAGCCACACGCCTCCGCCGTCGTCGCTGCGCCATCGTGCGTCCGTCCCGCGCCGCCCGCGCGCACTCGCCGGCTCGCCGTCGCGCCGTCTTCGCCTCTTCGCTCCGCCTCAGCTCATGTCGCGCTGCTGCATCAGCTTGTGCCGGAGCCGTTCGGCCACCTCCGGCCACCGTTCGGGTCCCGCCTTGGTCCGGTTCGACCCCTCAACCTTCCCCGGTCCTTTTCCATCTCATCCAAGCCCGGATCCGCCCATTCTCGGCCTCAACCAGCAGTGGACAGCAGCTGGAAAAATGGGTATGGCAGCCCGGTTTTGGCCCGTTTTGGTCGGCTTCCCGACCCCGGATGCTTGGCCCGCTTTGAAGAAAGTTGTTCCCCTCGGCGTCCCCGTCGTTTTGGTCCGCTCGGCTCGCTAATCCGGTGAGTTTAACTCACTAAATCTTGATTAGAGTATTAATGATGCCCTAAGTGTGCTTAGTTTAAATTAAGTAAGTTTAGGTGTGTGGATTAGTGTATTTAATTATACATTGGATTAAGAGGTTGGTTTATATTAAAGTGTGTTTAAATTAAAGGTTAAAAGAAGTTATTTAAAGTTAAGCCTTGATGTGACATAAAATGATTTTAGTTTTGAATTACTTAAGTGCTTCGAAATTCTGGAAAATATAATATTATATTATAATCCGAAATTATTAAAATATTATTATTTATAAAAAAAAATCAGAAAAATTATTTTTGACCCGGTTCTTTAGAATTTCGTACAATCGCTCTTTGTGTATTTGGATTTTGAAATTGATGGTTGGATATTATAAATTGAGTGTGGATTACGAAAAATTATGGATATTATTATTTAATTAATTTTCGGAATAAATTTAATTATTTATTAAATTTCGAAAATTTCATCGGGACCCTAAACTCTCAGAATTTCGTGCCGATCGCTGTTGTGTATTTAGAATTTGAATTTGATGATTGATTATGGCAAATTGAGTGTGATTGCGATAGATAGAGATTCTTTATAAAATCACAAGTGTCGAAATTGATGGGAGATTGGCCATGATTAACCACCTATTAGAGGTCGTGCCCAGTGAGGCCGTGATGAACCACCTATTAGAGGTCGTGCCCAGTGAGGCCGTGATGAACCACCTATGAGAGGTCGTGCCAAGTGAGGCCGTGATGAACCACCTATTAGAGGTCGTGCCTAATAGGGCCGTGATGGACCACCTATGAGAGGTCGTGCCCAGTGAGGCCGTGATGGACCACCTAATTAAAGGTCGTGCCGAGTGGGGCCGTGATTGCCACTGGTTATTAAACCTTCCTATAGGGCCGTAATTGAGAGCAATGATTGATTTGCTAGAATGACATGTAATCGGCCAAGTCGATTGATCGCTGAGACGATCCAAGTGGTTGAATTGTTCTGATGATGTGATTGTGCCATATTTGTTTGGTTATCATAATTGCACATGGTTGAATTATATAAATTGTGTTAACCTGCAGATGAAGGCTAATGCGAGGTAAGTCTTCTGTGTGATGTGGCTAGGCCACCCGGGGCGTATTTTCTTTCTAATAGGGGTTTAGGGGGTTGAACTTGTTGAGACATCGTCTCATCCCGGTTGTGGGATTAAAATTTCAGGTCCCTAGTAGACGGAGCGACCAGATAGCTTTGGTTGGCCTTGGCAGTTGCAGAGGTGAAGTCATAAGATTGGAGAACGTGTCCGACTTGTAGGTCGTAGAAAAATTCCTTTTTAAGAGCCAGTCTTTCGTAGACTTTTGGCCGTAGACCTCTATTTGTAATTCTGTTGAATTATGAAAGTATTATGTTGTGGTTTTGCTTCCTGCTTTTCTATCCTGTATTTTGTTGTCAGGGGTTTTATAAATGAATGGGGTCGGCGACACTACTTGAGAATGTTGCATTTGATCGACCGTAGTGGGATGTGCGCGCGCTCGGGGTTCGGGGCGTGACAATACCTGGTGAGTTTTGTTTATCGCCAAATTTGTTGACAATCCAAGATTCCATGCGATTGATTCGAGTAGGTAGGATAGGTATACTAACTTGAGGATGAGACCATATGGTTGACGTCAACGGACAGAGAAGAAATAGGTGTTCCATTGTTTCTAGTGTTTGAGTATCACATATACTGCATGCTGAGTCTACCGTAATGTGTCAATAAAAGAGATTTACCTTAGTAGGAATAGCATTCTGACATATGGACCAAATAAAGAACTTGATTTTGGGTGGGATGTTGAGTTTCCAGATCTTCTTCCATAGGAGTTGAGGTAGTTGGAAGGATGACAATGGTCGGTTTGCATAATGTGGTATGTCCGTTTGTTTTATGGAATGGTAACCACTCTTTACTGAGTATTGGCCGTTACTATTCTCCGTTTAGATTAGTTGATCTGTGGTATAATTAGGTCTCACCGGAATGCTAAGTATTTCCTTTGTGATAGCTGCATCAAAGAATTGATGCAGCAAAGCTTCATTCCATTTGTTGTGTGTTGGTAAAATTAACTCAGCCACCAGTCGTGGCTCCGCTTTGTCTGCTGGTCCTCCTAATATTCCTTGGGGCAACCAGCAATCTTCATGGATGCTGATCCTAGACTTGTCCCCTACTGACCATTTTAACTTAGCTGAAATAGTGTCCCTCCCTATTAGGATGCTCTGCCAACCCCATGAGGGGCATGGACCTTTAGTAGCAGTACTAAAGTCTTGTGAATGAAAGTAGAGTCCTTTAAATAATTGACTCCATAAAGATAAAGGATGTTGATGAAGTCGCCACGTCTATTTGCCTAGCAATGCTTTATTATATGCAATAAGGTCCCTAAATCCAAGACCCCCATTTTCCTTTCTTTCCTTCAGTAGGTCCCAACTCTTCCAGTGTATACCCTGCTTTAGACTATCATTTTGCCACCAAAATCTCGCTATCTTCTGTTCAATGGACCAGCATAAAAGACACAGGAATTTTAAATAAGGACATTGCATAAAGGGGGATAGCTTGAACAACACTTTTTATTAAAATCTCTTTCCCACCTTTTTACATGAGTCTTTCTTTCCAGCCATCTAACTTCGAGTTCACTCTCCCTAGAGTCCATGCAAACATATCACACTTGGAACGACCCAAGTCAAACGGGATTCCAAGATACTTACCAGTCTTTTGAAGCAGAGGGATCCAAAACTATTGGGCTAGGTTGTCCTGTAGACTACTAAGACAATCTTTACTTAGAAAAAGACCAGATTTATTTCTGTTGATAGTTTGACTAGTAGCAAGGCAGTATTGATTCATAATACTAGATAGATTCTGGCATTCTAGGACAGTCCCATCTAAGAAAAAGATAGCATCATCTGCAAAGAATAAGTGAGAAAGAGTGGGACACCACTTGTTTAACTTTATGCCCTTAAGTGGTCCCATAGCAAGTGCTTGATGAATGAGAGTCGATGGTAGATTTGTCAGCAAAATGAATAAAAAGGGAGAAAGGGGATCACCCTGACGTAAGCCGCGAGTGGGGTGGAAATAGTTGAGCTAGTCCCCATTAAATTTGACACTGATAGTAGTAGTCGTGATACATTGCACGACCCACGTTACCCAAATAGAATGAAAACCCAGCTTGAGAAGGTAGTCCTTTAGAAAATCCCACTCAACTCTGCCGTAGGCCTTTTGCATGTCTATCTTTAAAATTGCTTGAAATTTTCTCTTTCTGATTCTAGTCTTGAGTTGATGTAACACCTCCTGAACGATTAGGATGTTGTCCTGTATCTGGCGGCCACCAACAAAGGCACTCTGTTCTGACGATATTAGTGAGAGAAGGAAGGGTTTTAGTCGATTAGTAAGGATCTTGGATATGATTTTGTAAGTGTAGTTACATAGGCTGAATAGAAACGAAAAGATCCTTGTGAATAATATCCCAGTGAGATTGATAGAAGAGACCATTCAACCCATTGGGGCCTGGGGCTTTCGTTTTCCCCATCTAGAAAGTGGCTGTATGTAGTGATTTCCTTAGTCAATGAAGCATTCATCGCTGGTGTAACAAGGCTCGAACACTAATCCAAAATAGGGCCATAATTCCGATATCCTGCTATCCTGTAAAGGTCAGAAAAGTAGGCTGTAGTCATGTCTTGAAGAGTATGTTCATCGCTTACCCAATTCTGATGATGATCTTGTAGGATACTAATTTTATTTCGCTGTCTGCGCTAAATAGTAGTAGCATGAAAGAAACGAGTGTTTTTGTCTCCCATTTTAACCAATGTAATCAAGATCTCATTGCCCAGTATTACTCCTCTTGTTGCCATGCTATTTGTAATTCTGCCTTTAACTTTGTCACTAGTTGGAAATCATAGGAAGCTTGGGTTTGATTTGTGAGGGCTTGTAATTGCTATTGCAACCCTGAAATATGTGACCGTGCATTAGAAAATTGTGCTCAACTCCACCTACGCAATACTACGCTGACTATTCTCAATTTATGTGGCAGATTATTTCCAGCACGCTTAGCTAAGTCCCAAGCTGTTGTGACAATGTTGCGGCATTCCGGATGTTGTAACCAATAAGCTTCAAAGACAAAAGGTTTGCTTCGTCTTGTCTGTTGAACTTCTGTATGTAGTAACAGATGGCTATGATTAGAGCCAACAGCTGGTAAAGCAAAAACCACAGCTTCGGGGAAGGTTAGACGCCAATCCAGATCCAATCGTTCTTTTACCAAGTCTTCACCGTGGCGATTATTCATCTAGGTAAACGCACAACCTTTACTCTCTAAATCCATCAGCGAACAGTCATGAATCATCTCTCTGAAGTAATGCATACGTTGCGAATCGGCTGATCAGATGCCAACTTTTTCCCATTGATATAGAATGTCATTGAAGTCGCCAGCACACAACCAAGGTAGGGTGTTGAAAGTGGAGAGCTAATGCAGAGCTATCCAAAGAAGTTGGTGAGAGTGGAAGTTGACAGGCGCATATACACAAGTTAGCTTCATCAAGATGCCCTTACTAGTGTCGGTACATACTATATCAATCATGTTTTGATTGTCATTTTCCACACTTATATGAATATGAGAATGCCAAAACAAGGCCAGACTCCCTGCCATTCCGGAAGGATTGATGACATAGGAATGCGAGTATTTTAATCTTCTTTGAATTCTTGTGACCACCTCCTCTATGTTCTTCATTTCCATCAAAAATATCAAGTCGGGCTTCTCTTTGACCACTAGAGTCTTAAGAGCTTGAACTGTCAGGGGAGAGCCCAGTCCCTGACAGTTCCAACAAAGGAGCCTCATTTTTCATGCGATGGCTTTTTAGGGTAAGCCACCTCGACCCACTTGCAGGCAGTTTCAACCGACAGGACAGGAGTGTCTAAGAGCGATGTGTCATCAAAATCATCAATCGCAGAGGTATTGATCTTGTATGGGTTGTACCTTTTAAGTTTTTTTGCAGTCCCTGCTTTAGTTGATGCTTTGGAATGTTTCTTCTTCTTCAGAGAAGCTAACCCTCGAGGCTGATCAGATAAGCTTGTCTGTTGTACCGTAGAAATAGTCAGAGCTGTAGTATACAGATTCTGTAGCGGAGGGACTGCCTTGTTGTATTGTAGAAGCGGCACTTCCTCATGAGAGGGAGAAAGAATAGTCTTGTTGTAGCACTCTAGGAAGCGTTATAGAATCAATAGGTATGACCACCTGTTTACCCTTCCACTTTGCTACAGCAGTGTCTGCACTATCGAATAAATTATTGCCCTGCTTAGAGCTAACAGGGTAATGTAGGATAGGTGGTGATTGAGGCGCACAGAAATGTAAGGGTAGCAAGGCTGGTCTATGTGCAGGGTCCTCTATGGTAACTTCTTTTGGGGGTACAACAGGTACAGTTGGCTTAAATTGCAAACCTGAGCGGGGTTGAAATCTCTCTGATGTCATGTCTGTGTGACAGCCCGATTTTCCAATTTTAATTTCAATAAATTTAGACGGGCATTTCATTGGCACGCATATAGTTCCTTTCCTTGAGTCGGCCACTCATGTGAAAACTAATCTATCGGGTGAAGCTGTTAAGAGTTTCTAATGCATCAGACTCCAGAATTTGACCATGAAGCGACCTTTCGACCGAGCTAATTTGCAAGGGTCATTACGGCATGATTAAAATCGATTAGAGATCGGAGATAGGTCGACTCGACAGAGGCATGTGATCAGGTGTGGGTGATTCCACCAGATCGCACAATTCTTGTCGATCGATCAGACTGGACGACTTTTCTATCGATTGGGTACCCTGTGTTCGTATTTGAAACCTTGAGATTACCCGGACAACCGAAAGTCGCCAATGTTTCAAAGATGTACATTGTGGCTTGAGATGATCAACCACAGGTCAAATGCGTTAAAATTTCTAAAGGCTACCCGGTAGGTTGGGCTGCGCTAGTATCGTGCCAAAGTGAAATTAACCAGGGAATTGAGATCGAATTCAGAAATTGGAAGTCTGGGTGTGTCACAAATCATTTTAGGAATATTAACTCATCTTCGGAAGATTTTTCATGCAAGCCGAGTTTTTCAGCAAAATAATCAGAAAATGGCTAATTTGGCTCGAGAAATTTGTAGGCCCGCTTTTGGTCGTACTTTTGGGAATTAAGTTGGTTCTACGGATTAGTGAAGATGTTAATTGAAGTGTGGTGACATTGGATTAATTTTATGAACTTCAATTTGATTCAATTGGAAGAGAATCAAGTGAAATTGAAGAATTGGTCGTACAAGATTTTGGACCCCGGCGGAAAATGAAAGTGCAACCATTGGAGAAGTTGTTGAGGATTTGAGTGAGTGGAAGATGACATGGGATGATGTCATGGTGGTTGAGGCCAAGGGTTGAGATCTTGACACGTGGACGGTGGAGATTTGAGAAAAGGTGACCCATCACCATCATCTTCCTCCTTGAATCAAGGAGTTGTCTTGGAACTTGGAAAGGAGAGAGAGAGAGAGGCGTGCGAACCCGGAAGCTCGGCCGGCCTCCCCCTTCACTCGTCCGGCCGCTCGGCCGCTCGCCGCCGGCCGCCCCTCCGCCCGCTTGCCGTCGCTCAGCCCGCGTGCACCTCCGCTTCTCTCCTCGTCCTCTTTCGCTGTTCGGTGCCCTTGTTGTGCGAAGATCGAGCAAACCGAAGCAGCATGTCCCGCTCGCCGCCGCAAAAACGACCGAAGTTGAAGTCGTCGCCGTCGCAGCTCGCCGCCGTCAACCGCTCGCTCGCCCGCTGGCTCTCGTCGCTGCCTTGGTCGCGCTTTCGTTCGCTCGTTCGGCGTCCCAGCAGCTCGTACGAGTAGCTCGGGCCTTCGCCGGAGCTCCTTCCGCCGCCGTGCACCCCCGCCTTAGCCGCCGGAGCTCCGCCTAGTCCTTACCACCCTTGCTCGCCCCAACCGACGCCGGATCAGCCCTCCTCGCCATGGACAGCAGCTGCAGAAATGGGTATGGCAGCCCCTTCTTGGCCCGTTTTGGCCGCCTTCCCGAGCCCGGATGCTCGACCCGCTTTGAGGAAAGTCGATCCTCGCGTCGTCCCGTCGTTTTGGTCCGCTCGGCTCGCTAATCCGGTGAGTTTAACTCACTAAATCTTGATTAGAGTGTTAATGATGCCCTAAGTGTGCTTAGTTTAAATTAAGTAAGTTTAGGTGTGTGGATTAGTGTATTTAATTATAAATTGGATTAAGAGGTTGGTTTATGTTAAAGTGTGTTTAAATTAAAGGTTAAAAGAAGTTATTTAAAGTTAAGCCTTGATGTGACATAAAAGGATTTTAGTTTTGAATTATTTAAGTGTTTCGAAATTCTGGAAAATATAATATTATATTATAATCCGAAATTATTAAAATATTATTATTTAAAAAAAAACAGAAAAATTATTTTTGACCCGGTTGCTCAGAATTTCGTGCCGATCGCTGCTGTGTATTCGGATTTTGAAATTGATGGTTGGATATTATAAATTGAGTGTGGATTGCGAAAAATATGGATATTATTATTTAATTAATTTTCGGAATAAAATTAATTATTTATTAAAATTCAAAAAATTTCGTCGGGACCTTAAACTCTCAGAATTTCGTGCCGATCGCTACTGTGTATGTAGAATTTGAGTTTGATGATTAATTGTGGCAAATTGAGTGTGATTGCGATAGATAGGGATTCTTTATAAAATCCAAGTGTTGAAATTGATGGGAGATTGGCCGTGATTAACCACCTATTGGAGGTCGTGCCTAGTAGGGCCGTGATGGACCACCTATGAGAGGTCGTGCCTAATAGGGCCGTGATGAACCACCTAAGGAAGGTCGTGCCTAATGGGGCCGTGATTGACCACCTATTAGAGGTCGTGCCCAGTGAGGCCGTGATGGACCACCTATGAGAGGTCGTGCCCAGTGAGGCCGTGATGGACCACCTATGAGAGGTCGTGCCCAATGAGGTCGTGATGGACCACCTATGGGAGGTCGTGCCCAATGAGGCCGTGATGGACCACCTAATTAAAGGTCGTGCCGAGTGGGGCCGTGATTGCCACTGTTTGTTAAACCTTTCTAATAGGGCCGGGATTGAGAGTAATGATTGATTTGCTAGAATGACATGTAATCGGCCGAGTCGATTGATCGCTGAGACGATCCAAGTGGTTGAATTGTTCTGATGATGTGATTGTGCTGCAGTTATTTGGTTATTATAATTGCACGTGGTTGAATTATATAAAGCGTGTTGCTAACACACGAGATGAAGACTAATGAGAGGTAAGTCTTTGTGTGATGTGGTTAGGCCACTCGGGCGTATTTTCTTTCTAATAGGGGTTTAGGGGTTGAACTTGCTTTGAGACATTGTCTCATCCGGTTGTGGGATTAAAATTTCAGGTCCCTAGATGGCGGTCGTGAAGGACACGAAGCCCTAAGTCTGGAAAGGTGGAGGCGAAGTGTCGGTGAACGTGTCTTGCTAGTTGGTTTTGGGATGGTTCCCTTTTGTCGAGCTGGTCTATTTTGTAGACAGTCCAGATTTGTATTTAAACCTATGTGTTTGTAAATGAGTGTTTGGTATTGTGATTGATTGCCTGCTTTTCTATCCCAAGTTAAATGTTGTCAGGGGATTTGTTTCGCTTCCGCATGCGTAATAAAATTTAATGGGTCGGCGACGTATCCTGGGATGTCGCATATTTGATCGACCGCAGTGGGATGTGCACGTGCTCGGGGTTCGGGGCGTGACATCCCCGTTTAAGTGGTATCAGAGCATGGTCTGTGTATGGAGTGATAAGGTGCGATGAGTCATGGGAGAGTTAGTAGGAAAGGCTTTTAATATGCCAATGCATGTGAATGATAGCTGATTGGTAGCTTGTTTGTGGGGTCACTCGAATTCTAACCTAATGTTGGAATCGGAAACAGGCATCGATAAAGAGCCTGTAGGATGAGTGACCAGGGGTGGTGAACTCCTTGGAGGAGGTCGATAGGACCTATACCTCGGTAGGATGCTGACGAGAGTTGGTACCCGAGGTAGAGCGTAAGTTTAGACCAGCGCGAATGTGAGAGTACCGTCGCAAGTCGGTACTGAGAGTGTAGTAGCACTAAGCGATCCTAAGTTTGATGGGATCGTTAAGGCGCTAGTGTTCCTTGGAAGCTTGTTGGGTCAGTGAGTTCAGGACCGAGCTGTTGCTGTTGCCGTTGTGTATACCGCTGCCAGTGTTGTGATTGCTGTTGTTGTTGCGCCTGTTGAGGCCTAATCTGGAGTTGTGATCGAGGATCAAGCCATTGTATCTGAGTCAAGGTTCAGTTTAGACAGAGATGGAAATCGATTGGGAAGAAATGCCGATGTCAGAAGAAAGGTGCCCTGTTTCACCCAACCGGAAGAGTGGAATTGGAAGGTCAGTGCTCAACTCGATCGATGTGTGTCGTGTCGTAATAAAGGACATGGATCTGTCCCGTGCTGTAAGAGGGAAAGGGCTTGTTACAAGTGTCGCCAATAAGGCCATTTGATCAGAGATTGCCTGTATAGACAGATGGAACCACAGCTGTTTCTGTCACCACCATTGATAAGATAGAACAGAGGAAGCACGCTTTGGGACATTCGATGGGGTACTTGGAACAGACCCCAGTGCAAAGAAGGGTGTATGATATTCCTTGATAGGAGGTAGATGACTCACTAATTGTGTGTCGAGTCTGTGGAAAGGAGACATGAGTCAGCCCAGTGTCAGAATAAAAAGGGAGCATGATTCGAATATGGCCAGCATGGCCATCGGGTTAGGACTTTGCCGCGTAAGTCCATGAGAGTGTAAGTACCGTTACTGCAGATAGGACGCCACTAGGATGGCTAGAGGAGCATGAAGGGATCGACCATGTATCAATCAGAAGAAGAATGTTTATGAGATGTTTTATGCAGAGTAATGCAGCATAATTTTCAGTGAAGGTTGTAGGGTTTTTGTTGAGGTAATAAAGTAATGTAAATATGAATCTCTGACTATAGTAGTACTTGAAGGGGTTTGCTTAAGTATGACTTGGAAGTCATTTATAAAAAGATTTGGCTCAAGGAGCTTTTGTTGTTTTGAATCGTGGTATTGATATAATTCAGTTTGTTCAGTTAGCGTGTGAAAGTTTTGAATCACTGAAAGTCGAAGAGGAACTTCGATCCTTGTTATTCGTCACTGAAGATAACTTGATTATGGTTGTTGGCTACTGGATCTTCATGGCAACTGTAATGGATGCGTCAGTTGATGAGCCAAATATGGAAAACATATTCGTGGTTCATAAGTTTTCTAAGGTATTTTCTAGAGAATTGTCAGGTTTGCAGTCAGAAAGAGAAATGGAGTTCGCGATTGAATTAGCACCCGAAACAGAGCCAGTCCCTAAGGCTCCTTACCGGATAGTGTTACCCGAGTTAAAAGAACTGAAGGTGCAGATGCAAGAATCGTCCGATAAGGGATTCATATGTTCCAGTGTATCGCCTTGGGGAGCATATGTTCTATTCGTGAAGAAGAAGGTTCGTTGTGTTTGTACATTGATGTTCCTCAAAGTCGATTAGAGGTCAGGGTATCATCAGTTGAGGTTCAGGGAGAAAGACATACCGAAGTTAGCATCTCGCACTTGATACGGTTGTTATGAGTTCACTGTAATGCTGTGTGGTTTGACTGACACCTTAGCTATTTGTTTGGGTCTTATGAGCATAATGTGTAAGGGTACTTAAATCAACTGTGATCATTTTCATTGAAGTTACCCTGAGGTGTTCAAAGAGTGCTGAGGAGCACAAGAGACATTAGAAGATGATATTTCAGACCTTGAGGACTCTTGAATCTTATGCTAAGTTTAGCAAGTGAGAGTTTTAGATAACTTGTATTGCGTTCCTAGGTCACGTGATTTTAAGAGAAGGAATCTCCGTAGACCCCGTCCAAGATTGAAGCAGTGATCAGTTGGCCGAGATTGACTGTAGTGACAGAGATCATAAGTGTTTCTGAGTCATAGCAGAGTGTTACAGACGGTTTGTGGAAGGGTTTTCAATGTCAGCGTTGCAGTTGATTCAACTACTGAGGAAGTAAGAAAAGTTTGTGTGGACAAGTAAGTGCGAGTGTAGTTTTCAAGGGCCTAAGAAGAGGCTGACTACCGCACTTGTGCTTACTATTCCATCTGGTCCTGGAAGTTATGAGATCTACAGTGATGCGTCATTTAAAGGATTGGGTTATATGGTGATACAGCATGATAGAGTTGTTGCATATGCGTCTCGTCAGTTGAGACTTTGGGAGTTGAATATGAGACAGCGTCGCTGGATAGAACTCATTAAGGATTATGACTATGATATTTTGTATCACTCGGGGAAGGTGAGCAAAGTCGCAGATGCACTAAGTCGAGAGTCCTTAGTTGCACAGTTGGTACTCCAGGATTGGATCCTATTTGAGAAAGTTCGAAATTCAGTTTTCAAATCTAAGGTAAGTCACTTTTGAATCTTATGACTACCCTCAGAATTGAGCCGAGAGTATAGATCAGAATTAAATCGCTTCAGTGGACAGATTTAGAAATTCAGAAGATTCTATAAGAGAATGCAGATGAGAGAGAGATTGATTTTCAGATTTCTGAAGGCAGAACGCTAAGTTTCTAAGGACGATTGTGTGTAATTGACGATGTAGAAATTAAAGAACAGATCTTATGGGAAGCTCATCATAGTAACTTCAGCGTTATCCCACGGTATGAAGATGAGTCGAATCTACATCATCGGGATTGGTAGATCGATATGAAGATAGATATTGCCGAACAAGTTGTAAGTGTTGGATGTATCAAGTAAGTGAGAATTTGGTAATATGAGCTAGGAAAGCTTTTTCAAGTAATCGGAGAGAGGTTTGTGTGGGAATGAAAGTATAACCTGATGGAATGTTATGACAGGTTATTAAGGAGTCAAGAAGAGCATTGATTCCTTATGAGGTTGTAGTCGACAGATGATTAGAGTCAACTCACCTTAGTGCAGCATGAAGAGAATCCCAATTAGAATAGGTATAACGAAGTGTGTATATCATATAATTCATCTGCATGGAGTGCCGGGGATGAATTGTTTTTCAAAAATAGATCAGATGTTCTGAGTTGGCAGAGCTTTCAGATGGTTCTTTCTTAATCAGTGCATAGCAGAGAGTGCGGAATTTGGTTGCTAAGATGAAGTCGGGAAAGAAAGATCGGCCGTGGTCGACTGATGAGTCGTGATTGCGTTGCGAGATCGTGTCGAGTTATATCGATCTTGACCGAGGTTCCGTTTCAGCGAGATCAGTCAAATAGTTTCTTTTTAATCAGTGTAGAGCAGAGTGTATAGGACTTCAGTCGGTTGAGATGAGATCAGGGATCAGAAAATCGCAAGTCCAGAGTTGGTTCAGAAATCAATGATTCAGTCGCAGTTAGCAGAGATAGTCTTGAGACCGCTCAGAATCGCCAGCTTAGCTTCACAGATTTTGTGTTGATGACATTTGGAATTTAAGTAGGCAAGCGTTTAGTATTTTGGAGCCCGAAGTGGTTTGGGCAAGATAGCAGTGATCTAGCAGTATTGGTACAGAAAGAGCAACTTGAGAAAGAGAAGATTATATGAGAAGACTGTACACCCACCTTTTTATTTAAGAATTGGTAAAGGTTTAAATTTCGAGGACGAAATTTTTATAAGAGGAAGAGTTGTGACAAGACGATTTTCCAATTTTAATTTCAATAAATTTAGACGGGCATTTCATTGGCACACATATAGTTCCTTTCCTTGAGTCGGCCACTCATGTGAAAACTAATCTATCGGGTGAAGCTGTTAAGAGTTTCTAATGCATCAGACTCGAGAATTTGACCAGGAAGCGACCTTTCGACCGAGCTAATCTGCAAGGGTCATTACGGCACGATTAAAATCGATTAGAGATCGGAGATAGGTCGACTCGACGAGGCATGTGATCAGGTGTGGGTGATTCCACCGGATCGCACAATTCTTGTCGATCGGCATCTGGATCGACTTTTCTATCGATTGGGTACCCCGTGTTCGTATTTGAAACATTGAGATTACCCGGACAACCGAAAGTCGCCAATGTTTCAAAGATGTACATTGTGGCTTGAGATGATCAACCACAGGTCAAATGCGTTAAAATTTCTAAAGGCTACCCGTAGGTTGGGTCTGCGCTAGTATCGTGCCAAAGTGAAATTAACCAGGGAATTGAGATCGAATTCAGAAATTGGAAGTCTCGGGTGTGTCACAAATCATTTTAGGAATATTAACTCATCTTCGGAAGATTTTTCATGCAAGCGAGTTTTTCAGCAAAATAATCGAGAAAATGGCTAATTTGGCTCGAGAAATTTGTAGGCCCGCTTTTGGTCGTACTTTTGGGAATTAAGTTGGTTCTACGGATTAGTGAAGATGTTAATTGAAGTGTGGTGACATTGGATTAATTTTATGAACTTCAATTTGATTCAATTGGAAGAGAATCAAGTGAAATTGAAGAATTGGTCGTACAAGATTTTGGACCCCGGCGGAAAATGAAAGTGCAACCATTGGAGAAGTTGTTGAGGATTTGAGTGAGTGGAAGATGACATGGGATGATGTCATGGTGGTTGAGGCCAAGGGTTGAGATCTTGACACGTGGACGGTGGAGATTTGCCCGAGAAAAGGTGACCCATCACCATCATCTTCCTCCTTGAATCAAGGAGTTGTCTTGGAACTTGGAAAGGGAGAGAGAGAGAGAGAGGCGTGCGAACCAGAAGCTCGGCCGGCCTCCCCTTCACTCGTCCGCCGCTCGGCCCGCTCGTCGCCGCCCGCCTCCGCCCGCTTGCCGTCGCTCGGCCGCGTGCACCTCCGCTTTCTCTCCCTCGTCCTCTTTCGCTGTTCGGTGCCCTTGTTGTGCGAAGATCGAGCAAACCGAAGCAAAGCATGTCCCGCCGCCGCCGCAGCAAACGACCGAAGTTGAAGTCGTCGCCGTCGCAGCTCGCCGCCGTCCAACCGCTCGCTCGCCCGCCGGGCTCGTCGCTGCCTTGGTCGCGCTTTCGTTCGCTCGTTCGGCGTCCCAGCAGCTCGTACGAGTAGCTCGGGCCTTCGCCGGAGCTCCTTCCGCCGCCGTGCACCCCCGCCTTAGCCCGCCGGAGCTCCGCCTAGTCCTTACCACCCTTGCTCGCCCCAACCGACGCCGGATCAGCCCTCCTCTGCCATGGACAGCAGCTGCAGAAAATGGGTATGGCAGCCCCTTCTTGGCCCGTTTTGGCCGCCTTCCCGAGCCCGGATGCTCGGCCCGCTTTGAGGAAAGTCGATCCTCGCGTCGTCCCCGTCGTTTTGGTCCGCTCGGCTCGCTAATCCGGTGAGTTTAACTCACTAAATCTTGATTAGAGTGTTAATGATGCCCTAAGTGTGCTTAGTTTAAATTAAGTAAGTTTAGGTGTGTGGATTAGTGTATTTAATTATAAATTGGATTAAGAGGTTGGTTTATGTTAAAGTGTGTTTAAATTAAAGGTTAAAAGAAGTTATTTAAAGTTAAGCCTTGATGTGACATAAAAGGATTTTAGTTTTGAATTATTTAAGTGTTTCGAAATTCTGGAAAATATAATATTATATTATAATCCGAAATTATTAAAATATTATTATTTAAAAAAAAACAGAAAAATTATTTTTGACCCCGGTTGCTCAGAATTTCGTGCCGACACAAGCAGTATTCGGATTTTGAAATTGATGGTTGGATATTATAAATTGAGTGTGGATTGCGAAAAATATGGATATTATTATTTAATTAATTTTCGGAATAAAATTAATTATTTATTAAAATTCGAAAAATTTTCGGGACCTTAAACTCTCGAATTTCGTGCCGATCGCTACTGTGTATGTAGAATTTGAGTTTGATGATTAATTGTGGCAAATTGAGTGTGATTGCGATAGATAGGGATTCTTTATAAAATCCAAGTGTTGAAATTGATGGGAGATTGGCGTGATTAACCACCTATTGGAGGTCGTGCCTAGTAGGGCCGTGATGGACCACCTATGAGGTCGTGCCTAATAGGGCCGTGATGAACCACCTAAGGAAGGTCGTGCCTAATGGGGCCGTGATTGACCACCTATTAGAGGTCGTGCCCAGTGAGGCCGTGATGGACCACCTATGAGAGGTCGTGCCCAATGAGGCCGTGATGGACCACCTATGAGAGGTCGTGCCCAATGAGGTCGTGATGGACCACCTATGGGAGGTCGTGCCCAGTGAGGCCGTGATGGACCACCTAATTAAAGGTCGTGCCGAAAGTGGGGGCGTGATTGCCACCGTTTGTTAAACCTTTCTAATAGGGTAGGGATTGAGAGCAATGATTGATTTGCTAGAATGACATGTAATCGGCCGAGTCGATTGATCGACGATCCAAGTGGTTGAATTGTTTACGATGATGTGATTGTCTTGCAGTTATTTGGTTATTATAATTGCACGTGGTTGAATTATATAAACTGTGCTAACTCGCAGATGAAGACTAATGCGAGGTAAGTCTTTGTGTGATGTGGTTAGGCCACTCGGGGCGTATTTTCTTTCTAATAGGGGTTTAGGGGGTTGAACTTGCTGAGACATTGTCTCATCCCGGTTGTGGGATTAAAATTTCAGGTCCCTAGATGGCGGTCGTGAAGGACCTGAAGCCCTAAGTCTGGAAAGGTGGAGACTGAAGTGTCGGTGAACGTGTCCTGCTAGTTGGTTTTGGGATGGTTCCCCTTTTGTCGAGCTAGTCTATTTTGTAGACAGTCCAGAGTTGTATTTGAACCTATGTGTTTGTAAATGAGTGTTTGGTATTGTGATTGATTGCCTGCTTTTCTATCCCAAGTCAAATGTTGTCAGGGGATTTGTTTCGCTTCCGCATGCGTAATAAAATTTAATGGGTCGGCGACGTATCCTGGGATGTCGCATATTTGATCGACCGCAGTGGGATGTGCACGCGCTCGGGGTTCGGGGCGTGACAGTCTGCTAGTGGTAAAGCAGGGTACTAAGGCAACATGAATAGAGTAGTTTTCGGGACAGTTTCAGCAGTCGCAACAGGGTCAACTTTATCCCCATAAAAGGTTAGCCAATATGGACTAAACGCTTTAACTGCTGCCTTAAGCCATTGACCAAATGCCATCTTTTCCTTCCCTTCCATTTTAGCTTTAGTAAATGGGATTTCTGGACAGTACATAGCATAGTGACCTAAATGAACACAGGAATAGCAAAAATGCAGGAGTCGTTCATATCGAAAATCAAGCCATAGGGTCTTGCCGTCAATACGAATTAGCTGTCCCATCTTGAGTGGTTGATGTAAGTCAATGTCGACTCTAACTCGACCAGCACATAGTGTTGTACCCTCCCTAGTATCAATCTTAACCTCCAACACCCTTCGTATACGTTTAACCGCTTTGCAGAGCATATTAGAAGTACACCATTCTAGTGGAAGTCCCAAGACATGGACCCAAAAAGCACAATTCGAGAAATCATAACAGTGTAAGGGGCTAGTGAGTATCCAAGGTTTTAATATGATGAGATGATGTGAAAACAACCACGGACCACCCTCTAATACACGTTGTTTATCACTTTCAGAGGTAAAGGTAGCCACATATATACCATTTTCTCGTTGGGAAATCTCAGCATGTTCTGCGTGCCAAGCTCGCTTTAAAGTACCTTGAAAAGCTGGAAAATTGATTGAGGGATTGGGAAGGATTGTACCCACTAACATTCTCTTGCATTCCTCGATTTGTTCCAGCGAAGGTTGTTCATCCCAGACATCAATATCTTGTGCAGACCAGAGACGGCCCATTCGATTGCAGAGAGCAGCCAAGCGCCAATCCTCATCTCGTTCATGAGTATCCATGAAATGAACCCCAAAGGAACCGAAGAAAGATGAAGGGGTCGGCAGTCCCAGAAGGTGAAGTCACAAAAGTGAGACATGCAAAGGAAATTGACGAAGAATAAAAAACAGAGGATGAGCAATTTGGATGATGAAGGAGTTGGACTAGTATTCACAACAAATTGATGGAGGAAAACAGGGTGGGGCATCCATCCAAAAGAGAATTCATCGCTATAATAAAAGCGGAAATACCCAGAGCGAGCAAAGAAACTAAACCAGGCGGAGCAACAACGAAGAAGGATGAAACGGAAAGACTCAGGAGGGCGATGCAGTTAGGAAAATGGTGGAGAAGTAACGAGGGAGTGGTGAGGTAGAAAACGACCATTAGGATTTGTAATGAAAACTACCATTGGTAGAGGAGAACTCTTCATGACGAGAGGTTTTTTTTTAGTACAGAGAAATTCCATCATATATTCTTGTAGTTTACTTTCCTTACATATGGAGGATTCATGTGGATTTATCGTTGCCTTCTTTCTAAAGGTGTAATGCCTTCTATATCTAGGCCTCTGCGCACTCTTACCTTTGATTATAAAAGCGTTATGATCGAATAAATGATTGGGGAAAATGATTATAAAAACATCACTACCGTCAAAAAGCCATGATAGTGTACCTTGGCTTCCTGCTAAACTTGATTGGGTCAAGACGACTGGGGTGAAGTCTGAAGGCATATGGTGTAATTCAGCTCCAACATCTGCCAAAATTGGTGGGTTCCAGATTCGAGTTGAGATAACGTTGGTGAGGAAGGAAAACCTAGATTAAAAGGGACAATGGATCTCGCATAAGAGGTTCACACGTGTGAAGGAGATTTAATGAAGTGCACACATGGAGGTGTTAGGCACAAAAAGTCTCACGTTAAGAATATGCTATGCGGTGAATCATATTAATATATCCAAGTCGAGATTTGTTCATAAGCTTGGATTTGAGTTCTTTCTTGGCAATTTCTCCAAATGTAGATATCAAGTTTGTGTTGCGCGGTCCTAACATTCAAGATTTCTAGAGCTTTACATTAGTCATTTCATCCTCTTAGTCATGTATAACAACGTCGTCTTGATTCCCACGATTGACTCTGTGAGCAATAAACTCATAAATTGGAATTCATTAAACTCAAACTGCGGTGTAATCGTGTGTCTATTTTTTTTTTTTTTTTTTGAACAACGTAATTTGAGACAAAATGAAAATATCTTTCTGGTCGTTATCCAAGCATCCAGATCCTTGCGGGAAAGAATATTCTAGCTATGAGTCTATGACCTTTCAAAGTACTATAATGGGCTGCCATGGATAAAAGGGACTGATATCGAACGCAAAGTTAGTCAAGTTTGACTAGCGCTATTGAGACCCAGTTGATTAATTAGGGATAATATTACTTACTCGGTCAACTAAAGGAGTTAAATTAATCAATTTATAGTAAATATCGACGAATATACCACCAATTCCAACATTATTCGCATTTTAATCTTTTTGCCGTGGATGTATCATCAATTCTATCAAATATAAATCTTATAAGCTTATCAAATGGAATGTATCCTTATATGATCGAGACGGCCATTGCTATGTACCAAAATTAATTGAAAGAGCTAATGAAACGAACTCGAGAGCGAAATGCGCCATAGAGATAATACGCAGCTTCTATTTCACAGTGTTAAGGGCTTCAAAGGATCGTGATGTGCTTGAGAGATGGGAGCTGAGGAGATTTGATCAAGGATCGAAATTCCTTCACTTAAAAAATAGAAAATTGCGAGAGAGAGAGAGAGATAATTATTGAAAGAGATTAACTATTTAATTGGCAAATAGATTGACCTCCATCATTCACATGACTATACTGAATTTTGACGCATAGAAAGCTCTTGCCTCATCCTAATGGGGCATTATTTTGACACGATAGTTCATCTCTTGACATACTACTTTTTGTCATTCAATAAGGCTTCTGGCCTATATAGTTCCCGGGCGGATCATAATTACAAGTGACCAAAGTACCACCAGTTGCACATTGGGCCTTTGCGCATCCAAGCCGAACCGAGTTGCGCCACACCACTTGAGTGTAATGCCCGCATGCCTTCCCTGGCACGCACGAGTTGGAATTGTAGTTGTAGTCCGGCTTTTCCCCAACCCACATGTTCACCGCTCTCGTGCCGGTGAGATCAGGGGAAGCCCACGCGAGATTCTCCCCATAGGGTCCGCCTGAGTGAACCAGCCGTGTGCAATCACTGGCGTGCCTTTGGGCGTAATCCCTGGCATAGCCAGCAACGTGCTTGTCCCAAGTGATTTGCCCGACGCCAACCTGAGAGCGGGCCGCGTTGTGGGCGGCGACGTAGTCTTGGGGAGAGTCCCGGGCGATGGACGGAGGGATCAGCGCCAGGGCTAGTGCGACGAGGAAAATGATATGGAGAGGAACCCTCATTCGGGAACTCATATTGAGGGAGACCTTAAAATTTGGCAAAGGAAGGTCTTAGTTGATTGATGAAGAGATAGGCAATAGCTAAGGGGGTGATTATGTGGAAAAATCTGTCCATATGAAAAAATTGAATGTTAAAAATGGGCGACCATGAATAAAAGAGTGCATGTCAAATTGATTGATGATAATGTGATAATTTTCATAAATAGTATTTTCTACAAATATTGATGACAAATATTGGACAATGTTAATTATTGTACCATATGCCTGATTATGCATGGAAGGTGGGGATTCCGACTAGCTTTTTCTGCTTTGACAAATATTCAATCTTGGTAAATGTGCACCAAATTACTAGCAAAAAGTTAAGAAATCCAATGAATAGAAGTCAAAATGGAAACCAGACCCAAAATCAGTGAGAATAATGGCTAAATTGATAAATCAATGTGATTGATTATGCATGGAAGGTGGGGATTCTGACAAGATTATGAATGGAAGCTGGCGATTCTAACTAGCTTTTCCTGCTTTGACAAATATTCAATCTTGGTAAATGTGGAGCCAAATTACCATCAAAGAATCAAGAAATCAAGTAAATAGAAAGTCAAAATGGAAACTAGACCCAAAATCGGTGAGAATAATGGCTAAATTGATAAATCAATGTCATTGATTATGCATAGAAGGTGGGGATTCTAACAAGATTATGGATGGAAGGTGGGGATTCTAACTAGCTTTTCCTGCTTTGAAAAATATTCAATCTTGGTAAATGCGGAGCCAAATTACTAGCAAAGAATCAAGAAATCAAGTAAATAGAAAGTCAAAATGGAAACCAGACCCAAAATCGGTGACAATAATGGCTAAATTGATAAATCAATCTGATTGATTATGCATGGAAGGTGGGGATTCGACTAGCTTTTCCTATTTTGACAAATATTCAATCTTGGTAAATGTGGAGCCAAATTACTAGCAAAGAATCAAGAAATCAAGTGAATTGAAAGTCAAAATGGAAACCAAACCCAAAATTAGTGAGAATAACGGCTAAATTGATAAATCAATCTAATTGATTATGCATGGAAGGTGGGGATTTTGACAAGCTTTTTCTGTTTTGACAAATATTTAATCTTGGTAAATGTGGAGCCAAATTACCAGCTAAGAATCAAGAAATCAAGTAAATAGAAAGTCAAAATGGAAACCAGACCCAAAATCGGTGAGAATAATGGCTAAATTGATAAATCAATCTGATTGATTATGCATGGAAGGCGGGGATTCTGACTAGCTTTTCCTATTTTGACAAATATTCAATCTTGGTAGATGTGGAGCCAAATTACCAGCAAAGAATCAAGAAATCAAGTGAATTGAAAGTCAAAATGGAAACCAAACCCAAAATTAGTGAGAATAACGGCTAAATTGATAAATCAATCTAATTGATTATGCATGGCAGGTGGGGATTCTGACTAGCTTTTCCTGCTTTGACAAATATTCAATCTTGCTAAATGTGGAGCCAAACTAACAGCAAAGAATCAAGAAATCAAGTGAATAGAAAGTCAAAATGGAAACCAGACCCAAAATCGGTGAGAATAACAGCTAAATTGATAAATCAATCTGATTGATTATGCATGGAAGGTGGGGATTCTAACTAGCTTTTCCTATTTTGACAAATATTCAATCTTGGTAAATGTGGAGCCAAATAACCAGCAAAGAATTAAGAAATCAAGTGAATAGAAAGTCAAAAAAGAAACCAGAACCAAAATCGGTGAGAATAACAACTAAATTGATAAATCAATCTGATTGATTATGCATGGAAGGTGGAGATTCTGACTAGCTTTTCCTGCTTTGACAAATATTCAATCTTGGTAAATGTGGAGCCAAATTACTAGCAAAGAATCAAGAAATCAAGTAAATAGAAAGTCAAAATGGAAACCAGACCCAAAATTGGTGAGAATAACGGCTAAATTGATAAATCAATCTGATTGATTATGCATGGAAGGTGGAGATTCTGACTAGCTTTTCCTGCTTTGACAAATATTCAATCTTGGTAAATGTGGAGCCAAATTACTAGCAATGAATCAAGAAATCAAGTGAATAGAAAGTCAAAATGGAAACCATACCAAAAATTGGTGAGAATAACGGCTAAATTGATAAATCAATCTGATTGATTATGAATGGAAGGTGAAGATTCTGACTAGCTTTTCCTGCTTTGACAAATATCCAATCTTGGTAAATGTGGAGCCAAATTACTAGCAAAGAATCGAGAAATCAAGTGAATAGAAAGTCAAAATGGAAACCAGACCCAAAATTGGTGAGAATAACGGCTAAATTGATAAATCAATCTGATTGATTATGCATGGAAGGTGGAGATTCTGACTAGCCTTTCCTGCTTTGACAAATATTCAATCTTGGTAAATGTGGAGCCAAATTACCAGCAAAGAATCAAGAAATCAAGTGAATAGAAAGTCAAAATGGAAACCAGACCTAAAATTGGTGAGAATAACGGCTAAATTGATAAATCAATCTGATTGACTATGCATAGAAGGTGGGGATTCTTACTAGCTTTTGCTATTTTGACAAATATTCTATCTTGGTAAATGTGGAGCCAAAATACTAGCAATGAATCAAGAAATCAAGTGAATAGAAAGTCAAAATAGAAACAAGACCCAAAATCGGTGAGAATAACGGGTAAACTGATAAATCAATCTGATTGATTATGCATGGAAGGTGGGGATTTTGACAAGCTTTTCCTGTTTTGACAAATATTTAATCTTGGTAAATGTGGAGCCAAATTACCAGCAAAGAATCAAGAAATCAAGTGAATAGAAAGTTAAAATGGAAACCAAACCCAAAATTGGTGAGAATAATGGCTAAATTGATAAGTCAATCTGACTTATTATGCATGGAAGGTGGGGATGCTGACTAGCTTTTCCTATTTGGCCAAATATTTAATCTTGATAAATGTGGAGCCAAATTACCAGCAAAGAATCAAGAAATCAAGTCAATGGAAAGTCAAAATGGAAACTTGACCCAAAATTAGTTAGAATTACGGCTAAATTGATAAATCAATCTAATTGATTATGCATGGAAGGTGGGAATTCTGACAAGCTTTTCCTGCTTTGACAAATATTCAATCTTGGTAATTGTGGAGCCAAATTACCATCAAAGAATCAAGAAATCAAGTGAATAGAAAGTTAAAATGGAAACCAAACCGAAAATCAGTGAGAATAACGGCTAAATTGATAAATCAATATGATTGATTATGCATGGAAGGTGGGGATTTTGACTTGCTTTTCCTATTTTGACAAATATTCAATCTTGGTAAATGTGGAGCCAAATTACCAGCAAGAATTAAGAAATCAAGTGAATAGAAAGTCAAAATGGAAACCAAACCCAAAATCGGTGAGAATAATGGCTAAATTGATAAATCAATCTGATTGATTATGCATGGAAGGTGGGGATTCCAACTAGCTTTTCCTATTTTGAAAAATATTCAATCTTGGAAAATGTGTAGCCAAATTACTAGCAATGAATCAAGAAATCAAGTGAATAGAAAGTCAAAATAGAAACAAGACCCAAAATCGGTGAGAATAACAGCTAAATTGATAAATCAATTTGATTGATTATGCATGGAAGGTGGGGATTTTGACTAGCTTTTCCTGCTTTGACAAATATTCAATCTTGGTAATTGTGGAGCCAAATTACAAGCAAAGAATCAAGAAATCAAGTGAATAGAAAGTCAAAATGGAAACCATGCCAAAAATTGGTGAGAATAACGGCTAAATTGATAAATCAATCTGATTGATTATGAATGGAAGGTGGAGATTCGACTAGCTTTTCCTTCTTTGACAAATATCCAATCTTGGTAAATGTGGAGCCAAATTACTAGCAAAGAATCAAGAAATCAAGTGAATAGAAAGTCAAAATGGAAACCAAACCCAAAATTGGTGAGAATAACGGCTAAATTGATAAATCAATCAGATTGATTATGCATGGAAGGTGGAGATTCTGACTAGCCTTTCCTGCTTTGACAAATATTCAATCTTGGTAAATGTGGAGCCAAATTAACAACAAAGAATCAAGAAATCAAGTGAATAGAAAGTCAAAATGGAAACCGGACCTAAAATTGGTGAGAATAACGGCTAAATTGATAAATCAATCTGATTGACTATGCATAGAAGGTGGGGATTCTTACTAGCTTTTGCTATTTTGACAAATATTCTATCTTGGTAAATGTGGAGCCAAAATACTAGCAATGAATCAAGAAATCAAGTGAATAGAAAGTCAAAATAGAAACCAGACCCAAAATCGGTGAGAATAACGGGTAAACTGATAAATCAATTTGATTGATTATGCATGGAAGATGGGGATTTTGACAAGCGTTTCTTGTTTTGACAAATATTTAATCTTGGTAAATGTGGAGCCAAATTACCAGCAAAGAATCAAGAAATCAAGTGAATAGAAAGTTAAAATGGAAACCAAACCCAAAATTGGTGAGAATAATGGCTAAATTGATAAGTCAATCTGACTTATTATGTATGGAAGGTGGGGATGTTGACTAGCTTTTCCTATTTGGCCAAATATTTAATCTTGATAAATGTGGAGCCAAATTACCAGCAAAGAATCAAGAAATCAAGTCAATGGAAAGTCAAAATGGAAACTTGACCCAAAATCAGTTAGAATAATCTAAATTGATAAATCAATCTAATTGATTATGCATGGAAGGTGGGGATTCGACAAGCTTTTCCTATTTTGACAAATATTCAATCTTGGTAATTGTGGAGCCAAATTACCATCAAAGAATCTAGAAATCAAGTGAATAGAAAGTTAAAATGGAAACCAAACCGAAAATTAGTGAGAATAACGGCTAAATTGATAAATCAATCTGATTGATTATGCATGGAAGGTGGGGATTTTGACTTGCTTTTCCTGCTTTGACAAATATTCAATCTTGGTAAATATAGAGCTAAATTACCAGCAAGAATTAAGAAATCAAGTGAATAGAAAGTCAAAATGGAAACCAAACCCAAAATCGGTGAGAATAATGGCTAAATTGATAAATCAATCTGATTGATTTTGCATGGAAGGTGGGGATTTTGACAAGCGTTTCCTGTGTTGACAAATATTTAATCTTGGTAAATGTGGAGCCAAATTACCAGCAAAGAATCAAGAAATCAAGTGAATAGAAAGTTAAAATGGAAACCATATCAAAATTGATGAGAATAATTATGCATGGAAGGTGGGGATGCTGACTAGCTTTTCCTATTTGGCCAAATATTTAATCTTGATAAATGTGGAGCCAAATTACCAGCAAAGAATCAAGAAATCAAGTCAATGGAAAGTCAAAATGGAAACTTGACCCAAAATCAGTTAGAATAACGGCTAAATTGATAAATCAATCTAATTGATTATGCATGGAAGGTGGGGATTCTGACAAGCTTTTGCTGCTTTGACAAATATTCAATCTTGGTAATTGTGGAGCCAAATTATCATCAAAGAATCAAGAAATCAAGTGTATAGAAAGTTAAAATGGAAACCAAACCGAAAATCAGTGAGAATAACGGCTAAATTGATAAATCAATCTGATTGATTATGCATGGAAGGTGGGGATTTTGACTTGCTTTTCCTGCTTTGACAAATATTCAATCTTGGTAAATATAGAGCCAAATTACCAGCAAGAATTAAGAAATCAAGTGAATAGAAAGTCAAATGGAAACCAAACCCAAAATCGGTGGGAATAATGGCTAAATTGATAAATCAATCTGATTGATTATGCATGGAAGGTGGGGATTCCAACTAGCTTTTCCTATTTTGAAAAATATTCAATCTTGGTAAATGTGGAGCCAAATTACTAGCAATGAATCAAGAAATCAAGTGAATAGAAAGTCAAAATAGAAACAAGACCCAAAATCGGTGAGAATAACGGCTAAACTGATAAATCAATTTGATTGATTATGCATGGAAGGTGGGGATTTTGACTAGCTTTTCTTGCTTTGACAAATATTCAATCTTGGTAATTGTGGAGCCAAATTACCAGCAAAGAATCAAGAAATCAAGTGAATAGAAAGTTAAAATGGAAACCAATCCCAAAATTGGTGAGAATAATGGCTAAATTGATAAATCAATCTGATTGATTATGGATGGATGGTGGGGATTCTAACTAGCTTTTCCTATTTTGAGAAATATTCAATCTTGGTAAATGTTGAGCCAAATTACCAGCAAGAATCAAGAAATCAAGTGAATAGAAAGTTAAAATGGAAACCAAACCCAAAATCAGTGAGAATAACAGCTAAATTGATATATCAATATGATTGATTATGCATGGAAGGTGGGGATTTTGACTTGCTTTTCCTGCTTTGACAAATATTCAATCTTAGTATATGTAGAGCCAAATTAACAGCAACAATCAAGAAATCAAGTGAATAGAAAGTCAAAATGGAAACCAAACCCAAAATCGGTGTGAATAATGGCTAAATTGATAAATCAATCTGATTGATTATGCATGGAAGGTGGGATTATGATTAGCTTTTCCTGCTTTGACAAATATTCAATCTTGCTAAATGTGGAGCCAAATTACCAGCAAAGAATCAAGAAATCAAGTGAATAAAATGTCAAAATGGAAATCAGTCACAAAATCGGTGAGAATAACGGCTAAATTGATAAATCAATCTGATTGATTCTGCATGGAAGGTGGGGATTCTGACTAGCTTTTCCTATTTTGACAAATATTCAATCTTGGTAAATGTGGAGCCAAATTACCAACAAAGAATCAAGAATCAAGTGAATAGAAAGTCAAAATGAAAACCAAACCCAAAATCGGTGAGAATAACGGCTAAATTGATAAATCAATCTGATTGATTATGCATGGAAGGTGGGGATTCTGACTAGCTTTTCCTATTTTGACAAATATTTAATCTTGGTAAATGTGGAGCCAAATTACCAACAAAGAATCAAGAAATCAAGTGAATAAAAAGTCAAAATAGAAACGAGACCTAAAATCGGTGAGACTAACGGCTAAATTGATAAATCATTCTGATTGATTATGCATGGAAGGTGGGGATTTTGACTAGCTTTTCCTGCTTTGACAATTATTCAATCTTGTTAAATGTGAGCCAGATTACTAGCAAAGAATCAAGAAATCAAGTGAACAAAATGTCAAAATGGAAACCAAACCAAAAGTCGGTGAAAATAACGGCTAAATTGATAAATCAATCTGATTGATTATGCATGGAAGGTGGGGATTCTAATTATCTTTTCTTGCTTTGACAAATATTCAATCTTGGTAAATGTGGAGCCAAATTACCAGCAAGAATCAAGAAATGAAGTGAATAGAAAGTCAAAATGGAAACCGAAACCCAAAATCGGTGAGAATAACGGCTAAATTGATAAATCAATCTGATTGATTATGCATGGAAGGTGGGGATTCTGACTAGTTTTTTCTTGCTTTGGCAAATATTCAATTTTGGTAAATGTGGAGCCAAATTACCAGCAAAGAATCAAGAAATGAAGTGAATAGAAAGTCAAAATGGAAACGAGACCCAAAATCGGTGAGAATAATGGCTAAATTGATAAATCAATCTGATTGATTATGCATGGAAGGTGAGGATTCTGACTAGTTTTTCATGCTTTGGCAAATATTCAATCTTGGTAAATGTGGAGCCAAATTACCAGCAAAGAATTAAGAAATCAAGTGAATAGAAAGTCAAAATGGAAACCAGACCCAAAATCGGTGAGAATAATAGTTAAATTGATAAATTGATAAATGAATTTGATTGATTATGCATGAAAGGTGGAGATTTTGACTAGCTTTTTCTATTTTGATAAATATTCAATCTTGGTAAATGTGGAGCCAAATTACCAGCAAAAAATCAGGAAATCAAGTGAATAGAAATTCAAAATGAGAACTAGACTCAAAATCGGTGAGAATAACGGCTAAATTGATAAATCAAAGGGAAAGTATCGATGAGTGATTCACATCGAGTGAATTGTTTGCAAAAATTAGGAATGAACTTGGATGCATTTTTGGTAATGTGAGTGAAAAGAAGTGCTAATTTGCGGTGGCAAATCACGATTGAAATCCGTTAATCCCCACGATCAAGAAGGCGTAGCTTCGAACTTTTTAAAAGTGGAGGTTTTCACTACGCGGAGAATGGCAATTCGAAAGACAATAGTGGGAGGGATTGAGAAAGTCGATAGAAAAAATTCGTGTGGAAAAAAAAAGAAAGCGTGAGACAAAAAGGAAGCAGGCGTGAGAGACAAAAAAAAAAAAAAGGAAAAAGAAGAAGAAAAGAAGCCTTTGTCCATTCAATCAGTCAATAAGGGGAGTCTTGGGTCCTGCATGGTAATGTTCTTTTTTTTTTTTTTTGTTTATGAACAAAAATTTTATTTTTTTGTTCCCAAGAACAAAAAAAAGAACAGAAACGTGTTTGTTTGCATTTTTGTTCAAAATCTGTTTTTTTTTTTTTTGTTTCCGGAACAAAATTGGAACGGAAATGAGAAACAAAAAAAGGTTATTTCTTTGTTCCAAAAACACTTTTGAAGAACATTTTTTTTTTTCTCTTTTCTCTTTTCTTCTTCTTTTCTTATTCTTTTTTCTTTGGTTGGTTGCCGGCCTTGGCCATGGCCGGCCACCGGCCGTCGAGGGCTAGTGACATCGTCGAGGGTCGACGACCTCGCCGGAGTGTTGCCGGCCCCTGGCGAGGCTCGGCCTCGCCGGATTTGGGCGAGGCCAAGCTTGCCCAACCACGGCAAGGCCGAGCCTCGCTCAACCACGGAGAGGCTACCGGCCCCCATCGGCCGGTCGGTGGAGGCCGGCGACCGACCAAAAGAAGAAAAAAAGAAAAAAGAAAAAATAAAAGAAAAAAGGAAAAATAAAATAAAAATATTAAAAAATTAAATGAAACAAAAAATAATATAAATTTACCAAACCTGTTTCTATTCATTTTTTATTCCCAGAATAAATTTACCAAACACATCTTTCTAATAAAAAATTGTTCCCGGAACAGAAATAGTTTTTTCTATTTCTGTTCCCTAGAACAATTTTTGAACAGAAACGTTACCAAACGCACCATTGCCTATTGAAAGAGTGCAGAAAAAAGTACATAAAGGTACGTGAGAGAGACGTGAGAGCAGCAAAGAGAGGGAAAATAAAAAAGAAAAAAAAAGAAAAAAAAGAAAAAAAGAAAGGGGAGTCTTCTCCTTCAACAAACCAGCGCTCGACGTCCATGCCTAGATGCTCACCACTGCTGCCGTTGCTCTGCCCGACACCTCTGCCGCTATTGCTTTCCCTTCACCGATGCTTCCGCTCGCCGTCTACAGGACCTCCTTCTTAGCAGCTCGCCTCTGCCGCCCCTCCGCCTGCCGTCCTCCGCTCAGAGCCCGACGCCGCCATGCCTCTGCAACCTGCGAGCCCCCCCCCCTCGCTGAGCCTCTATTGTGTCTCCGCTCACCACCGCGCCTCACCCGCGACCTGCAGCTCACCCTGCTGCAGCCCACTCGCCACTATCCTCCTTCCGGCGCACCACCGCCACCCAGCCGGTTCCGCGCGCGACATGCAGCACCGTCGCCCCGCGGCACCTCCCTCCACGAGCTGCTGCCTACAACCCTCTACCAAATGCCTCCGAGTGTCGCCGCCACCAGCTGCTCGCAACAACCAGCCCGTTGCCGTTGCTTCTGTTGACTGTTCCTTCATTTGTCGTCGTGCCGCACCTCTGTGCTAGTCCGTGCCACCGATGTCGCAAATGCCGCTTCCCTCGCTCGCCGAAGCCGTCGCTGGTCCACCTGTCAACGCATTTGCCGCGCGTCGTGTTGAGTTCCCCCTTAGGTAGTTTATTTTTATTTTTCATTTATTTTGTTTTGTTTTGTTTTTTGTTTTTTGTTTTTGTTAAGTTTAGTTATTTAAATTGGAACATAGGGTCGATGTTCATTTTACGAATATTGTAGACATTATCCGCAGGATTTTGCCCAAAATTATTGTAATTATTAATTTGATTCATAAGACGTCGGGTCATTTTTTAATTATAATAATTTTTGAGCATTTTGATAGTGTTTTGGTTATTAAATCATTATAATTATTAATTTGACCAGTAAAATTTTGGATTAAATTTTTAATTATTTTAAACTTTCTCATATATTATGATGTTTAGGGTTAAAATTATTGTTAATTTAATCTGTAAGATCACGGATTATTTTTTCGGTTATTTTAATCCTTCATTTAGTGAATATCTTGATTAATTTAGATATAATGTTTATATGATAATTGCTTGTCTTGAAAAACACTAAAAATTAAAAATTAAAAATTAGAAAAAACTCAAAAATCAAATCTTGCATCGGAGTGTGTTGGTTTAGTAAATTAGGATTGCACTTTTAGATAATTTTTGGAACAGATTATGATTGAATTTCTTTTCTTTAGATAGACTCTTAAATAATGTTTGCACATTTTAATAATCTCATTTTTCTAAAAAAATAGTTTTCTAAGATAAGATAGGGTTTAAGTCAAATTAATCCCTAAAATAAATTAGAAAATTATTCATTTTAGATGGTTTAATTAGGTCTCCTTTTTATTACGAATTTTAATTGAAAAATACAAAAATATTAGGTGCATGTCAAATAGTTTGCATAATAGGTTCATTTAATTAGAATTTGTTTGCTAGTCAAATTAGGTCATGTAGTTAAAGTGCATGTTTTAATTTCGAGATAAAAGAAAACCCAAAAAAATTATTTGTTTCGTGCATATAATTCTTTTGATGCAATTCATTTGATTCATTGAGTGTTTAATAATTATTGAGCACCCGTGTGATTACCCTTTTGTATTATAGAGATTTAGTGTAAAATAAATTTAAGCTACCTGTAAAAACATTTTTGAAAATAACAAGAATGGTGCCGGAAGGGATTAAAGAAATTTAGTGTAATCAAGTTCTCACACCCAAAGTCTCTGATTTGTAGGAGTAAAATAATTCTCTCATTATTTTACTTAGGTGTTTAATCGATCTACCATAAACTGATTAGTGACGATTCCTAGATAAAATCCATTTGCATGTTAAAAATTTGAACCAAAGCCGCGAATTGGTATGAGCTTGGGAGAACCCGAGCTAAGTTTAAAACGTAGTAGTTCATTAGCCTAAATCCTAGGTGGTGCACCCGAAATTTAGGTTGCGATAGCCCTCTCACTGACGAGACCCTAGAATGTATTGTCTGAGCCTACCATCGAGCTTAAAATTTTTAGCTAGAGTCACTCATTTAATTGATGGGCCTGCTAGTCACGGGGTCATAATCAAGTCTACACTTGATTTAGTTATTAACATCAATCGGCATTTCTATCGTAAGTATAATTAAAATGTCTAAACCAAAATTATAGATGAGGTGTTTTGATGTTAATGCAAATTAATAAGAAATAAAAGGCGAGTGTGCCAGCGCAATCCCCCTGCCGAGGTCAAAACTATCACAGAGGGAAAGGCGTGCCGCGATGCTACGTTACCGCGTCCCAAAGGGCAGTTCTTCTCCTAATAATGCTTGCTTTGTAAATTGCATTCCCCTAGATCGATGGTTATGAAAAATTCGAGGAATAAAAAAAGGAAAAAAACGAAATATTATTAATAAATTGTTCTCCTTTTGCAAAGACGGAACATTTTCCATGCAAAATGGCTAGTGTATATTAAAATTCTTCGGTGCGCACACTCAAGAATAAATATTAGTAAATTTAATTATTTTATCATTTTCAAAACATTATAAGAGATTTTCTAAAAAAGTACATGATATGATTTTTTTTACATGGGCTGTATTCACCTGATAAGCGTTTAAATTAGTGATTAGTCATCTTCCAATTTCTATCATTTAGATTTTATTGCTTACTTAGCTGCTGTCCTAAACCAGTACTGTTTTGCCACGGGGCAAGCAATCAACCTCAACAAATCAGGGGTTTGCTTTAGCAGGGGCTGTCCTCCAACTCTAAAAAGAAACCTCGTGCAAGAACTCCGAGTGCCGATCATCGACAAAACAGGAAAGTATCTCGGAGTCCCGACGGATTGGGGAAAATCAAAAAAAGAAATGTTTGCTTGGATCCTAGCTCGAGTAAACATGAAGTTGGAAGGCTGGAAAGAGAAAATTCTGTCCAAAGCAGGAAAATAAACGCTGATAAAAAGTGTTGTGCAAGCCCTGCCTAAATACGCTATGTCGATCTTTAAAATACCCATCTCAATATGCAAAGCAATAGAACGAAGAATTGCATCTTTTTGGTGGAAACAAAACGACAAAAGAAATGGTTTGCACTGGAAGAAATGGGAAGTCTTGAAACTGAGGAAAGATGAAGGAGGGCTCGGATTCAAGGATTTGACAATTTTTAACAAGGCAATGCTGGGCAAACAAGCCTGGAGGTTATCTCAATCCCCATCAGCCTTATGGAGCAGAATACTAAAAGGAGTCTACTTCCCTAACGGAGATATATGGAAAGCAGGGAAAGGGCAGCGCCCCTCATGGGGTTGGCAAAGCATTCGTGGGGAGGAAGCGATTGAACAGGAGGTGGAATGGAGGGTAGGAAACGGCAAGCAAATCAGAATTCGAGAGGATAAATGGCTAGCATATGGAGTGATAGGAGGGCCGGCAAACAAAAACGAACATATAATGGTGGCAGAACTTATTAGCGAAGAAAGCAGAGCATGGAAAGAAACAGAAGTCCAAAACCTGTTTGAAGACGGAGTGGCAAATGAAATCCTATCCATCCCTCTAAGCCCAAATCAGCAGGAAGACAAGTTAGCATGGAAAGGGAACAGGTCTGGAGTGTACATAGTAAAGAGCGGATACAACAAGGTGTGTGCGCAAACGTCAAAAACAGAACAAAACAGAGCATCAAGTTCATTCCGGCCCCCTCGAACACTATGGACACAACTATGGAGGTTATCCATCCCCCCGAAGATGTGCATATTTGCATGGAGCATATGTCAAAATGCAATACCAACTAGAGAAAACCTCTATAAAAGACAGGTGGTACCTGATCCAATCTGCTCACTCTGCAACGCACACCCGGAAACCACCGAGCACCTGTTCCTCCTCTGCAAGTGGACAAAGAAAATATGGACAGACCCACGGATTAATCTCATGTGTAAACCCACGCACATATCCAGGTTTGATAAATGGTTGAAGGAAAGCTTCGAAGGCAACCACCACTCACCCGAGAAGGAACTACTGGCGATGGTCCTCTGGTTTATATGGAAAGCCCGCAACGGTACCATCTTCAGAGCAAAACCGCCCGATCCGAACACAATCGTAGATCTCGCACAAGCAAACCTCCAGAATTTCAGAAGATGGCACAACACAAGCGAAGCTAAGAACCCCATGGACTTGTACTTACCGAGAAAGTGGAGACCGCCGGACAGAGGAACCCTGAAACTAAACGTCGATGGCTCGTGGGTACCAGGAGAACCGGTTGGATCCGTCGCCGGAATACTGAGGAATCACGCCAGACAAGTGGTGGATGGCTTTGTCAACGATACCCGAGCCTCTTCAGCCATGCAGATCGAAACCCTAGCTATTTTGAAGGGACTGGAGTTTCGCAGCGAGAAAGCTTTCGCACGTGGAAGGAGCCGGAATCGAACTAGTTGAAGCAGAGAAAGTGCTATGTGAGTCCGATCGTTTGACATCGTACAAAGTCTTATGGGCTGGGCCGAACACCCCGGAATGTGCAGACCATCCTTAGCCAATGCAACAAAATCCTGGCCCAATCAAGTGTGATGCAGGTGGTGTACTGCCCTCGTGAAGCCAATTCCGCGGCCAACTGGATAGCGAAGGGTAACAGAACAAAAGCACTCCCTCAAAACTAGATGTCTAATCCTCCTCCAGTTCTTTCGGAAATTTTGTGCTCGGAATTTTACTTGTCGTCTTCTTGTACTTCTTGAAGTTATGAATGAAAGTATCTACTATTCCGACCAAAAAAAAAAATTCTATACACGAAAAACAAATAAATTTGAGAAAGTATTTAATGAGCTTTATTTTTTGTAATACAACAACCAATCTAATAAATTAGATAAACATATAATTCATTTGAAAAAAATATACATAGTGAATTTAAGTAAATCCACTTAGAATTTCAAATACATCCTACTTTAGTACGTAATGAATTCTACTAATTTAAAGAAAAAGAAAAATTCTTTAGTTTAAATAGCAATGTTCAGAATCTGTAGTTATTGTATAGAGTTCCCTTAATTTTAACTTATTTAAATAAAAGTAAATAGAAAGTATAGCTTATACCATGAATCGAATAAGTTCCACTCTACTGATATTTTTTATTGAAAACAAATTTCTGTTGATTAAAGCATCACTGATTCTATCTGAGTTATTTGATTTAGCATATTAAAAATTTTAGAGTCAACGAAATAAATCCACTCAGTTTTTAAAAATGTATGAACTTTTTATAAAATTATATATTATTTATAACACATCATTAAGTTTATTATTTTTAATTTTGAGGGGATTTAAATGGAATAAGAAATTCCTTCTACTTTAATAAGACCAATAAAATTGATATTTATCTTGAATTTGAAGTACTTTTTAAGTAAAAAAAGATTAAATTGGAACTTATTTTAAATATAGAACATCCGAATTCCATTTGATTCAACTTTCTGCTTTCGGAATAGACTTATTTTAATATAGTTTCCATTATTGTAAGTACAATACAAAAGCATGAAGATTCATCTACCAGACCTAGCTAAAATTTTTAACAAGACCTAGCCACCTTCACCTTGGTGCGTGGCTATATAAATTATAAATCAAAATGAAGAATATGAGCTATGTGAATTTTAAGCATAAAAATAACTCAAAATTCTAAAAATTATGCATCATTATTTTGAATAATCATATCGTACGTATAAACTGACGAATCTGATTTTATTTCCTGGGTTTTTGAGTATTTGCAAGAAGGATATTAGCTTATGATATCAGAGTCGTGACTAATTCCCTAAATCAAAATACTTCAAAACATATATCTAACTTACGAGAATTTCATGGACAGTTTTGTCAACTTTAAAATTTATTAGAAAGTTTTCTCAACAGAACCTACCCTTGCATGCTTAAGAATCTTGAACCTACTATGTCACAGATTCTAGGGTCATTTTCAAGGTCTACAAAGATTATATATATTTTTAATTAAACGATTGCAATGAATTATCACCTTTAATTACCACTATTTGCTACAATCCATTAATTACAACTCATATTTATATACACGAAGATTAAGAAATATAAACAAAGCACACGTCTTAGTTATGGATATAGTTGTAATTGGAAGCCCAGACTAGTGGTTTCACATTGCAAACTCATCATTAGACGCCATAGAATGCCATAAAATCACGCTGAGACATTGAACAGGAGAAATACAAAGACTTGTTTTAGGTTCTAGATTCTCTAATTTTGGAACTTTTAACCTACTTTACATATTTTAGAATCTAGAACTTAGAACCTAGAATCGGGCCGGTTTTATAAGGTTTTCAATTCTACCCTAGAACTCTCGGAACCATGCTCTCCCTTGGTAAAAGCCACTAAAAACTCTAAACTATGCTCATTGCAACACATTTCATCTAAACATTTTTTCTATGGCATTAAAAATCTCAAACTTGTACCTGTGCAATACATTGACCTTCCATTAAAGTTCTGGTAGTGAGAATCATTAACAATACATCTATGTTGATGTCAGAAAGCAAACAATATTAATATGGCACCCACATGTCCTAAGTAAAATAAAAATGATGTTGTTTTGTTTGAAAAATCATTTAATGGAATTTTGACGGAGGGTGAATATGTCACCTAAGCACAAGTCTTTTTTTTTTTTTTTTACATATCACAAAAAAGTTTAAAGTAAATGTATAACATTATGCATTGGCTTTTTAATAGCACAAAAAAGTATAGAATAAATGTATCATAGTGGGCATAGTTTATATTTATTTGTGGCTTTTTTTTTTTTTGAAAAAGAAATCAAAGCATCTAGTCTTAGTGATTGATTTCCACTCAACTAGAAACATTGTTCAAACAATCAAAATTGCCCGTTGCTAAAGGTTGATGAACTTGGCTCCCCCATGACTAGAGCTGGGTTGTCATGGCTCAACTTCGGTAAAAAAATAATCAAATAAAAGAATATATCTATTGAGATTTTTTTTTAATTTCCTTTACCAGATAAAAAAATGTTGGAATTCGAGTCAGCGGAAGACGACTTACCTGATTCTGATGCGCAAACAGCAAATAGCCCCGGAACGAACGTTGAATTACGAATAAATCACAAACAACACTACCTCACGTTAGTCTGGATGCAATCACAAGGAAAACACCCAATTTCCACGGCGTAAATGCGGATTGTTCTTGCAAAGATGAAATGGAATGCCTTGATCTTCTTTGATGGAAATGGAGAGAAAATTTGGTACGAATGAATTGCCAACCACACCAACGGTTGTGTTCGGGAGCCTTTTATACGTCTCCCTTCGTACCCTTCCATTTGTGCCTTTCCATCGTAGCATATCAAGTCCAATTGGTGCGGTCCAATCGCACCCCATCATGGACGTACTAGCTAACTAGCTAAAGTACAACATCTCCCACTCGGACATGATGGGCTTGATAGCTCTCTATCAAGAATATAAGGCATTCAACATTCATCAACTTTACAAAACAATTCATACTGGCAAATAAGCCATGCGACCAGTGAGTACACCTGCACTTGAGAGCTCAAATTATGCACCTGTTAGGGATAACATAATGGCTACTACCCCGAAAAGAAATAAACAATCAATGTCTCACAGTGCCCCAGACATATTTTGTTACATCAGTCCAAGTATACCTATCCCTTAAAAGCTATACTTGACTATTCTCAAAAACACCATGTATTTACAATTACATCCGCAACCACATAGAGCGATATAATTGATCGACTAGTAAATACATGCGATAGATGTAAAACAACAATAGTCTTCCTTCGCAATCATGTCTCTCTCAATTTCAGAACAACTGCTTTCCTAGACATGTCCCATAGGCCATATCTATTCATGACCGCCCGTAACATGCTAAAGTAGCAACATTGATCTTTCACTTCGAGAACATAGTCAAAAGTAACATAGGGCACAAAGTTGAGGTAAATTATAAATTACCTCAAAAGCTCACACGATGAGTAAATATGGATAATTTTACTCACCTTTCCTTGTCGGTCGTAAATTGCACATGTAGTATGAATTACATGCTATAGTGGATTACTCTTTCTATAAGAGCGTATGTCAATCATCAAATATATCCACCATACAGATCTTAGCCTAAACATAGTCACGTGTTTCTCATGTACTCATGTTTAGCTCGAGTGCTATATCAGCTCGCTTTCTATAGCGCCCAATTAAGTACTCACATCCAACATCTTACAGGCATACATGATTGTGGGACTATCATGTTCGGTCTTGTTATAAACCAATCATAGACCTCATCTTGACTCCAATCAAGGCGACATATTTTATGTACCAAACTTGCTCTTTAGCATTTATTTGTACATAACGTCTCATCTTAATGTGCTAACTATAGCACTTGAGGTGATTGCTCGTGTGAGTGAGCCAATCATTGCCTATTGACATACTTTTCAATAATATGTGTGTTTGTGCTAGTCTCATAGTGGATTTGTACTTATTGATAAAACATCAAATCACTAATAAACAAACAAGTACAATACATCTGTCCACAAATACATAAACCAATGATCCTTTACAATAACAGATATCACATTCTACGCAATCCTAGTGACATCCTATGGGTCAAGAATATGTTTCTTGGAATAGCCTTCGTAAATGGATCAGCAACCATTCTATTGGTTGAAATGTATTGCAGGATCACTTCTTTCTGCGCTATAATATATCTGATGAAGTTATTCTTTATGTCAATATGCTTTGTCCTTCCATGATACTTGGGATCTTTCACATAGGCAATGGCAACTTGACTATTGCAATAAACTGTCACCGGTCTTGAAACTTCAGTGACATTGGCTAAATTTTCCAAGAAACGTTTTAGCCATAATGCTTCTTGCATTGCGGCAGAACATGCAATAAATTCTGCCTCCATCGTAGACAAGGCTGTGCATGTCTGTTTCTTGCTATTCCAAGAAATTGCACCTCCATTGAGCAAGAACGCATATCCAGAAGTTGATTTACGCTCATCCAAGTCTCCACCTCAATCGGCATTTGAATAACCCAATAGGCGTAAATCATTCCCTTGGTAACAAAGTCGATAGTCCATGGTGCCCTTCAAGTATCTCAGGATCCTCTTCACTGCTTTCTAGTGTGTTTGACCAGGATTTGATTGATATCAACTCACCAATCCCATGGCATAACATATGTTGGGTCGAGTACACATCATAGCATACATCAAACTTTCGACCGCACTAGCATAAGGAATAGTTTTCATTACATTGATTTCTTCTGGAGTCTTAGGACACAGCTCAATACTTAGGCCTTCACCTTGCATGACAGGGGTATCGATGTGATTACAATGCTGCATATTGAAGCGCTCAAGAATCTTCATAATATAAGACTCTTGTGATAAAGTAAGGAGTTTCCTTGATCGATCTCCTTCGATCTTAACTCCTAATATATATGCAGCTTCTCCCATGTCCTTCATCTCAAAATTGGAGGACAACCATTCTTTTATGATGATAACCAAAACCTTGTCATTTCCAGCCAACAAAATATCGTCCACATAAAGTGATAAAATCACAAATGTATCTTTGGATCATTTGACATATACACAGTGATCTTCTTCGATCATTGTGAAACCAAAAGTTATTATTGCTCAATGAAAACGAAGATACCACTGTCTAGATGATTGCTTAAGGCCATATATTGAGCGATGAAGCTTGCAAACTTTATGCTCTTGACCTTTAGCTATGAAACCTATTGGTTGTTTCATATAGATTTCCTCTTCTAATTCTCCATTGAGAAATGCTGTCTTTACATCCATTTGATGTAATTTAAGATCCAAATGTGCAACGATGGCTAGAATAAGGCGTATTGAGGCAAACCTTACAACTGGTGAAAAAGTTTCCTCATAGTCTATACTCTCTTGTTGAGTATAACATTTTGCCACAATGCGAGCCTTATACTTTTCAATGGATCCATCCGCCCTATGCTTAATCTTGAAGACCCATTTTTTTCAATGGCCTTACGATTTGGTGGTAGATTAACCAAGTCCCAGACATGGTTTGCCCTTGTAGACTCCATCTCATCTTCCAAAGCTTTTCTCCATTCTTCCTTATCAGAGGATGAGAGAGCCTCTTGAACAGTCTTAGGCTCGGCATCGTCCTTTTGAGCAATCATAAATGCTTCCATTTCAATCTCAAAACGACGACGGGGAATACTTTTACGATTACTTTTACGCAATTGAATTTCTCTTGAATTCAATTCATTAGGCGATGCAACACTCCCACTAGGTCTTGCGTGTTGAGGTAAATCTTCATTTCCCTTTACAACATCAATGGGTGTGTTATCAGGATCTTCCATCTCATATAATTGGAAGTCCTTATCAATCTCAAATGGTATCGGCACATATAAATTAATCTTACATGGTGGTCGAAACCTGTTCCTGCATGATGTCCTTTATGCTCCAGATATTCGACGAAACTTGGTCTTTGTAGTTGTTCTTCTTAGCTTAGGTTATGTATTGAATTTCCATTGCGATTGTGTTGACATTTTGTATGGAACGGTTTATTATGGTTCAGGTCATGTATTGAATGGTTTTATGGTGTTAGATATTGACTATGATGAGTATAATGCTATTGTTGATGGTTGTTTTTCTTTAATTGCGTCTTCTAATAACGTTGAGATTGATGCAAGTACTTGGCATGCTAGATTAGGTCACATTGGATTGCAAAGAATGCAAAGATTAGCTAGAGAAGGCCTTTTAGGGTCACTCACTAATGTTAGTCTATCCGTATGTGAACATTGTCTGATGGGGAAAACAACTAAAAAATCATTCGATAAAAGGACTAGAGATGAATTTCCATTGCATCTCATACATTCTGACATTTGTGGTCCTTTGAATGTGAGGGCGAGGCATGGAGCCTCATATTTCATCACTTTCATAGATGACTTCACACGTTTCGGTTATGTTTTTCTAATCTCCCATAAGTTAGAAGCATTGGACTACTTTAGACGATATATAGCGATGGTAGAGAATCAGTTGAACAAATCAATAAAAGGCATTGAGAACCGATCGTGGACGTGAGTATCTATCGGAGCAATTCAAGACTCTTTGTGATGAAAAGGGAATTGTACGACAATTGATTATTCCTTGTACTCCACAACAAAATGGGGTAGCTGAGAGAAGGAATAGAACCCTATTGGAAATGGTTAGGTCTATGATGGCATAAGCAAATCTACCTATCTCTTATTGGGGAGACGCGTTATTGACTGCTGTCTATATACTTAACCGTGTGCCCTCAAAATCGGTCACTTCCACCCCTTATGAATTATGGACTGGTAGGAAACCAGACTTGAGTAGTCCACGTCCATAGGGATGTGCAGCTTATGTTCATGATTCTTCTCATAAACATGGAAAATTAGGTCCTAGAGAAAAGAAATGTATCTTTATAAGATATTCCGAACACTCCAAAGGGTACATGTTCATAGGTGAACAAGTTGATGGAAGTGTGACCGAAATGGAGTCACGAGATGTCACGTTCTTGGAGAACAATTTTCCTAATAGAGGCGCCAGCCGCGTGCAATCCCTGGAGTGCTTTTGTGCGTAATCCCGGGCATAGCTAGCCACTCGCTCGTCCCGAGTGATCAGGCCTACATTGACCTGAGAGCGGGCTGCATTGTGGGCGGCGACGTAGTCCCGGGGCAAGTCCTGGGCAACAGACAGAGAGATCAGCGCCAGGGTTAGCGCGGCCAGGAAAATGACATGGAGAGGAACACTCATACGGGAACTCATACTGCAAGCAGAGGAAAGATCTTAGTTGGTTGATGTAAGGGATGGGCAATAGCTAGGGAGTATTTATGTGGCGATCATGTGGAAAAATCTGTCCATTCCGTGTGGAAAAATCTGTCCATTGGAAAAGTCGAATATTCGAAATAGGCCACGATGACTAGAAGAGTGCCCGTCAAATCGATCCATCGCCAATGTGATATTTCTCATACTCTGTACAACGTTAATTATTGTACCCCCGATAATGACCTCGTTGTCTTCTTCTTATTATTTTTTCTTTTTTGTTTCAATTCTAGCCATAGAAATATTGATGACAAATATCGACTTTGTACCAAGCCAACAAGTCTGTTGAAGACACTATGTGAAGCATAGGTTGACTTGGCAAGAAGCAAGATTTTGACAGGAATTTTCGCTGTAATTTGCCCTGCGCCAGCACCTAGCCTGAAGAACGCTTTATTTTAATGTATCAGTACTCGCACGTCTTATCCCCTCCTCAATTTCCGATATGAGTTATTTTTTCTTCCTTGTTGGGTCGAGTATACGGGATGAGATTAGGGAATCCCACTCCTCGATGGTCCTTCCCCCTCATTTCTTTCCCTCGAGCCTTTACGTGATCATTGGATGCCTTTAAACGTGGCTTATCTTAAAACTCTTTTTCTCTCTTTCCACAAAAATTGTCGTCTCTTGGGTAAAAGTTTTCTCCCCTACTTTTCACTGTTTCTTTTGGCGTTTTCTGCTAAATTGGTTTCGCGTCTTAAGTCAATTATAATTTGTGAGTAAAGCACCAAAAGCTGAAAGATCGAGCTCAAGTAGTCAAGATTGACGCATTCACTCTTTATTATTTTTTATTTTTCCTAACTTGTGTTTCAAGAAAGCTGAACTTGAAAATGTGAAACACATGAGCAAGATTTTTATTTTGGAATGTAATTAGAAATTCAATAACTACTCCCGAAAACATTAGATGATTTGACAAAGCAACTGTTGGTAATTAGAATTATGATGCCCATTTATTGAGGCTAAAGAAATGTAAAATATACTAAGAGCATGCATTAAATCCCCCCATCCATTCTTTGAGCGGTAGTGGCAATATTGCACGTGAGTTCATTCATATGACAAATATAGAGAAAAAAACAATTAAGTATAACGCGATAAGGTACACATAAGTTAATTAACCTTGCTCAAACCCATAAAAATGGGTTTTGGCAGGTGCCACCGTGCCAGGTCGCCCAATGAAAATTATTGGCCCAACCACACGGGCTATGTCTACTTTTTTCTTTTTTTTTTTTAATAAAAAAAGTGAGCTAAATAATAAATAAAATGGAAACATAAATAGAAAATAAATGAGTACTTTATTATAGATGAATTATAAAATAATTTTCTTTTTCTATTTTCAGCCTCCTTTCCTCTTCTAATGTTTATGAATTTTTCTATTTTAGAATGAACAAAAGAAGTACGCTCAATTTGAAAAATATGTGAATTTCAATGAAATTATATTTTATTTATAACACATCATTAAGTTTATTATTTTTAATTATGAGGAAATCAAATGGAATAAGAAATTCTTGTTACTTTAATAATACCAAAAAAGTGATATTTATCTCAAATTCGCACTATTTTTAAAGTAAAAGTAGATTAAATTGTAAAAAACATAGAACATCTGAATTATTTTTGATTTTATTTTCTACTTTCAGAATATACTTAATTTGATATAGTTTCCATTATTGTAAGTACAATATTGAGGCATCAAGATTCATATACCAGACCTAGCTAAAATATTTAACAAGACCTAGCCCTGCACCTTGGTGTGTGGCTATATAAATTATAAATCAAAATGAAGAATATGAAGTATGAGATGTTTAAGCATAAAAATGATCGAAAATTCTAAAAATTATGCTTCGGTGTTTTGAATAATTATATCATATGTATAAACTCACGAATCTGATATCATAAGCTATTATATTCTTTATATTCTTTAGGGTTAATACCTTGAAAAACCCCAAACTGGTACACTTGTGACAAATTTACCCCAAATTATTTTTTTGACCACCAAAAACTTCAAACTGGTACATCTGTGACAAATTTACCCCGACTAACTATAAAAAATCCTAAACTAGTACATTTATGACAAATTTACCCCAAACTAATTTATTCAACCACAAAAAACCCCAAACTGGTAAATTTGTGACTAATATACCCTCCGAAAAATTAGATTAATACCACAAAAAAATCATAAAAATTATAAACTGTGACAAATATAGTGTAAAATCCCAAATTGATATATCGGTCAATTGTCACGTGTTATTTAACTTTATAATTTAACAAGAAAATTTAACTAAAACTAACAAAGGGTAAAATTGTCACAAGTATACTTGTTTAGGGTAAATTTGTCAAATGTATACCAGTTTTGGGTTTTTGGTGGTCAAAAAAATAGTTTGGGGTAAATTTGTCACAAGTGTACCAGTTTGGGGTTTTTTAAGGTATTAACCCTATTCTTTATAATGTCCTAGTCTTGGATATTTGCGTTGATGTAGAGTGCTTGACTTGAGAATCCATTTTTAAAGAAGGTCGGAAAATGATCAATTTGGACTAACCTAACTATTTTGATCTTCTTTCTCTACTTACGAACATATTCTTTGACATTTAGTATGAACCTCTGCCTTCTCTTTCTCTATCCTTGGGAAGAGGAACAGTAAAGATAGGTGAATAACTCAATACTCACTGCCAAATGAAAAAAAATAAAAATTACATGTAAGGTAATATCTAAATAAAACTTTGTATTTCAGAAAGTAACTAACCAAATGCAAAATATGAAACTGGCACTGGTCGATGAAACAATTAGAGAAGCATCGAAAGGGATTTTTTTCTTGAAGAAGAAATTATTGGATGAATCAAATGCATACATCTTGAATTTATCTGGAACGTTGAATATGATGGATCCTACATATAAAGAAGGTGGGCCTTATTACATTAGATAATCTAGAAATATTTGGGTTCACACAATTGATGCATGTAATAACCTTTCTTCTCTAGAAGAGAGAATCAATGACACTTAAAATAAACCCTCTCAATAAGTAAGACAACTTTTACACATCTAATTGTTCCTCATATTGTTTGACCAACTATTGCATCCTCACCACGTCCCCAAATTTTGGTGGATAGAGGGCATGTGCTTGTCCCCAAACCATCAATATGTATGTGTTATCAAAAGCGGATGAAGTTCCAAGGAAATAAGAAAGTGAAATTTAAGGAGTGGCAAGTAAAAGTCAAGAACAATATGCAGATTACTTCCAGAATTTAGAGGGTTCATGTAATTTTCCCTAAATTGAAAGTGGAGATAAATGATATAAAGTGTGGAATAAGAGATAATTGTTGGGAGATAAATTAATAGCCAATCGTAATGCTTGTACTAACTTGAACTGTCTTATTTAAAAATAATGGGGCTTATGTATATAGGTTCCACCTAGGACTCACTAAATTCAATGGTTAATACCATAAAAAATTTCAAATTGATATATCTGTGATAAATTTACTCTGAATTAATTTTTTGACCATCAATAACCTCAAATTGATACATTCCGTCCGTTAGTTTCCACTAAATTAGATTAACACCATGAAAAATCACAAATTAGTACACTTATGATAAATGGAGGGTAAAACTCCAAATTAATATACTTGTCAACTGTCACGTCTAATTCAACTCCATAATTTGATAATAAAATTTAATGGAGGGTAAATTTGTTATAAATATATCAGTTTGAGTTTTTTGTGGTCAAAAAATTAATTTGTGGTAAATTTGTCGCATATGTACTAATTTGAATTTTTATGTTGTATTAGCTCTAAATTCAATTTAGTACATAATTTACTGAATAATTTACTGAATAGTTTTCGGTGGGAGATATCATTGTCACTATCGCTATGATCATCACGGACTATTTTCCACATTCAAGGAGGCCAAATCCAAGACGGAAAAGAACAGAAGAGAAAACGATAACAAATCAATCCGCGGAAATTCGTCCGGTGATGCCGCCCTTCCCATCTTGGCTTTCTTTCTATTTCTCCAAGCTCGTCGAAAATGTTGACTTTTCTTCATTCCCACGAAACCCTAGCAGCCCTAGTTTCTCGTTCTGACCGTTTCTTGTCTTTAACAATTATTTATTTTTCTGGAACCTTTTGAACTCCCGAATCTGATTGGCTCGAACCAAGAATTTTCACTTTTATATTTTAATAAGACCGTTATGTCGTTGGAATTTCATAACAGATTTGAAATGTTAAATTGCTTGTGATCTCCGGCAATCTAGCACACAGACAAATTGAGCTCCCATACATAGAATCTGCGTCTCCTACGCCTCCAGTATTTCATCTTTTAGGTTCTATTGCGTATGCTTTTTCTTTCCTTTTTTTGCCCGAAATATAGCAAGAAAACCACAAATTACGACTTCATGAAATGTCAACTAATCTCAACAATCAAGTAAGATACAGATCAAAACACCCAATGAGTAACGCAAACATGAGATTATATAATGTCTTGCTTTTAATCCACGTGCTCATGCCTATCCTTTATCACTAAGCTACGACAAGAATAGCATGTAATCTTCTATACCATAAATCGTAATATTATTCCTGAAATAGTGGGTCTTCGTCGGCCGTGCCCATAAAGCTAGTGGAATACATGTTGAACAATTTTCGGGGACACTAAAAAAGTCTTTCTTGTTCTTTTGTTGTTGTTGCAGTGGCATAAAGCTATCCATAATAAGTTTTGGAAAATTGTCTAAAAATGTCCTAAACCTATTATATGACAGCAAATTTAAGCTTCAACTTTTTAATTTCGTGAATTCAATCCTCAACTTTTTTTCATTTATTTTCCAGCCAAGGGTTAAAATTTAGGGTTTTTTTTTCTATATATAATAATCATTGTAAGAGAAATAGAAAAACTTTTTGCGAGTGGCTTCAATTAAGGCGCGAAGACCAGTCTGCAAGTTAGGTTACTATATATATGAAGACTGGTACGATAAACAAGGCCGCTTATAAATTTATTTATTTTTTGGTCAGTACTTCATCATATATTGAATTTTATTTTTCTTTTATCGTGAAGGACTGGCTTATGGCTTCTTTCATGCATGGCACCGTATTCCAAGAAAGCGAAACCCCTCACATGTTAATTTACCGTCACAAGCGCTGATTGCCAGCCGAAACTTATGACCTTATGATAATATATACCATGCTACGCACCCTGGAATTAATCAATTGACATTAGCATTGCTATGCTTTCGACTCTGAAACCGATGCTTGTGGGTATGATTCCTATCTCAGAGAACTTGGATTTAAGTTGGAGTCCATAAAGGTGGATTGAGTTCCTTAAGCCGGCTAATCACGGTCATGCCTCTGTATTATTTAAAAGAAAAAAAAAAAGTGACGCCCGTCTATGTCTTTATTTTACTCGATATATACACATCTATCTATATCTATATACATAAGTCAAAACCCCCTTTGTCTCACTTTTAGAATCCCTAAATTACCTTTCCTTTCTTTGTCTCATACCCACTCATTTCATAAATAACAATCTGATTTCTTTTGTCTCGTCATAATTTTAGACTTCTTTATTACCTTTGTTTTCTTTTTCTTATACTCGCCAAGTTTATATATAACCACTTTTTCTTTCTATGCATAATTCCTATGACCGTAGTATATAATGGTGATCTGAATGACTTGCTGTTTCCATTCAAGCGAAGTGATTGTCATTTATAGTAATTTAAAGATATTTAAAGCAAAACAGCGAAGTGACTTGCTGTTCCTATGCCCAAAGATACGCCGGCATGCGCACAGCCAGCGGCTGCGCCCTGGAGCACTCGATGGGCCGGTTCGGCGAGAAGCTGGTGGAGGGCTACGGCGAACTGAGCGGTGAAGATGCTGTCAAGATGTGGGTGAGAGAGAGGGCCAACTACGAGCATCGCTCCAATGCTTGCGTCGGCGGAAGGTGCTTGCATTACACACAGGTCATGTGGAGGAGCTCGATTCATCTAGGGGGTGCTAGGGTTAAGTGTAGCAACAGGTTGTAATTCGTGACTTGTAATTATGATCCTCCCGGGAATTTCTATGGTTAATATCGCTACTAATTTACTAATAATGAGCGTACTTTTCATGTGCGTTGGTGACATATGATCAATGTGTACTGGGGACGCTAGCTAGGAATTTTCAAGTTGAAATAGAATATTAATGGATTATTATATGTAGTTTACTTTCCTTACATATGGAGGATTCATGTGGATTTATCGTTGCCTTCTTTCTAAAGGTGTAATGCCGTCTATATCTAGGCCTCTGTGCACTCTTACCTTTGATTATAAAGGCATTATGATCGAATAAATGATTGGGGAAAATGATTATAAAAACATCACTACCGTCATAAAGCCAAGATACTGTACCTTGGCTTCCTGCTAAACTTGATTGGGTCAAGACGATTGGGGTGAGTCTGAAGGCAAATGGTGTAATTCAGATCCAACATCAGCCAAAATTGATGGGTTCAAGGTGGAGATTCGAGTTGAGATAACATTGGTGAGGAAGGAAAACCTGGATGAAAAGAGACAATGGATCTCACATAGGAGCTTCACATGTGTGAAAGAGATTTAATGAAGTGCATTCATGGGGTGTTAGGCATAAAAAGTCTCACATTAAGAAAAAGCTATGCAGCGAATCATATTAATATATCCAAGTTGAGATTCATTCATAAGCTTGGATTTGAGCTCTTTCTTGGTGATTTCCCCCAATGTAGATATCAAGTTTGTGTCGCGTGGTCCTAACATTCAAGATTTCTAGAGCTTAGCATTAGTCATTTCATCCTCCTAGTCATGTATAACAACGTCGTCTCGATTTCCACGATTGACCTGCGAGCAATAAACTCATAAATTGGAATTCATTAAACTCAAATTGCGGTGTGATCGTGTGTCTATTTTTTTTTTTTTTTTTTGAATAACGTAATTTGAGACAAAATGAATATATCTTTCAGGTCGTTATCCAAGCATCCAGATCCTTGCGGGAAAGAATATTCTAGCTATGAGTCTATGACCTTTCAAAGTACTATAATGGGCTGCCATGGATAAAAAGGACTGATATCGAACGCAAAGTTAGTCAAGTTTGACTAGCGCTATTGAGACCTAGTTGATTAATTAGGGATAATATCACTTACTCGGTCAACTAAAGGAGTCCAATTCATCAATTTATAGTAAATATCGACGAATATACCACCAATTCCAACATTATTCGCATTTTAATCTTCTTTTTTTTCCGTGGATGTATCATCGATTCTATCAAATATAAATCTTATAAGCTTAGCGAATGGAATGTATCCTTATATGGTCGAGACGGTCATTGCTATGTACCAAAATTAATTGAAAGAGCTAATGAAATGAACTTGAGAGCGAAATGCGCCGCAGAGATAATACGCAGCTTCTCTTTCGCAGTGTTAAGGGCTTCAAAGGATCGTGATGTGCTTGAGAGAAGGGAGCTGAGGAGATTTGATCAAGGATCGAAATTCCTTCACTTAAAAAATAGAAAATTGAGAGAGAGAGAATTATTGAAAGAGATTAACTTAATCGGCAAATAGATTTGCCATCATCATTCACATGACTTTATTGATTTTGATACATATAAAGCTCTTGCCTCATCCTATTGGGGCATTATTTTGACATGATTGTTCATCATCCAACATACAAGTTCTTTTTCAATAAGGCTTCTGGCCTACATAGTTGCCGGGAGGATCATGTTAGACGCATATTATGCAAACCCCAAGATCTCCATAACTAGAATAAGCACACGCATGATTGAGTAGAAAGACTTGACGCACCTGTTTTGGGATCCATTGTTCTTGAAGCGGAAGCGGAAACACAATGTTCCACGAGCAAGTCCTTCTCCTCTATTGCCCTCCGTATCACTGGCTCAATGAGGCGGCCCCCTCACGTGTAGCATTAGGTAAACGCTCTTTAGGTGAGGATATATGTGAGAATTGGGGTTAGAGGAGAGACTTGAGCACTATTTATAGAGTTTCCAGCCAGTCCCCCTCATTATGGGCCAAGCTCAACTCGGCCCACACTAGCCAGCCCATATTAGACTAATTAAGAAACCTACTATCTCACCTTAGACCAAACCCCGTAAAACGATAAATGTTAAACGGTAAATTACAATATCAATTAATGTAGTTCACAATTAGAAAAACTCTTACATTCTCCCACTTGAACTATATTAATTGAAATTGTACTATATGTGCGCACATTGGTCCAGAGATAATTCTTAATAGTCAATCATATCCCATAAAGTCTCAAACACCGAATCATGGCAGTAACTGCATGTATACATACAGAGCCTTCCATGGTCACAAGTGCTCTCGACTTTATTGATATGGATTCAATATGGTAATGTGGCAAATGGCTAACATCTCTCATAGAGAGATCCCATTTGTCAGTCACCATTCTCTTACCTTAGGCGACACAAAAAACTTGTGTCACAAGAGAATGCTTTATGGTTCCAATGAACCCACATATGTCTTGTCCTTATGGTTAACCTTTCTTTATGTATCACAAGACATATGCACAAGGCTAATAACCGGATGCCCGGATGCCCCTAACCTTCACTCAAGGTTTAAACAATACCCTGAGACTTTTAACAATATATATCAACATAATAACAATCCATTCAAAAACATTTTATTGAATGCAAAAGTTGACATATATGTATCAAACTGTTATTAAATTGTAACAAAACATATGTAAACTTTATTCAAAGAAGAATAAAACACAGCTCCCACTAAATAACAGCATCTCAAGATGCTCCTAGGCCCATACTAATGACATGTCGATCAAAAACACACGGGTGTAGGCCTTTAGTTAGTGGGTCTGCAACCATATCATTTGTATGAATATAATCTACTGCAACGTCACCATTCTGTACTAATTCTTTTATAGTCAAAAACTTGACCTCCATGTGTTTAGACCCCTTTAAACTTCTGTTGTTATTAATAAACAACACTGCAGAGTTATTGTCACAATATAACTGTATGGGTCTATCCACAAAATCATAAACTGATAACTCTCTAATGAGGTTTCGGAGCCAAATAGCTTGAGTAGCAACTGAAAAACATGCTACAAACTCCACTTGCATGGTTGAAGAAGATATAGATTTCTGTTTCTCACTCTTCCATGATACTCGCACCTCCGCAACATAAATATGTATCCAGTCGTTGATTTCTTATCATCTTGACAACCAGCAAAATCTGCATCTGAATATCCAACTAGTTGCAGGTCTAGAACATATCTATAAATTAGCATATAATATTTTGTTCTCTTTAAGTACCTTAAAACCTTCTTGGCAGCAACCCAGTGATCGTGTCCTGGATTAGACTGATATCTGCCTAGAAACCCTGTTGCAAAAGCAATATCTGGTCTAGTGCAAACTTGAGCATACATGATGCTTCCAAGCACACTAGCATAAGGTACATCCTTCATTTGAGCTTTCTCAAAATCTGAATTAGGGCATTGTGAAAGACTCAATTTATCACCATTAACAACAGGAGCAATTCCTGGTTTGCGATCCGCATTTTGAATCGTTCTAAAATGCGATCAATATACGCCCTCTGAGATAAACCCAATGAATGGCATGAGCGATCCCTATGGATCTCAATGCCAAGAACAAAAGACGCCTCACCAAGGTCTTTCATGTCAAAATTTTTCGATAACATCCGCTTTGTGTAGTAAACCAATGTCACTACTTGCAAGCAAGATATCATCTACATAAAGTATGAGAAAAATATATTTCCTCCCACTGACCTTGGTGTATATGCACTGATCTACTTTGTTATCAATAAATCCAAATGAAGTAACAACACTATGAAACTTGAAATACCACTTGTCTAGAAGCTTGCTTAAGGCCATAAATAGACTTTTTCAATCTACAAACAAGCTGACTCGAGTCATCTGCTACAAAACCTTCAGGCTGCACCATATAAACCTCCTCATCAAGGTCTCCATTTAGAAAAGCAGTCTTAACATCCATCTAGTGTAACTCCATATCGTAATAAGCTACCAATGCTAAGATCACTCTAAAGGAATCTTTAGAAGAAACTGGAGAAAATGTTGCTTCATAATCTATTCCTTCTTTTTGAGTGAAACCCTTAACTACCAGTCTGGCTTTAAACTTTTCAATCTTTCCTTTGGAATCCCTTTTAGTCTTGAATACCAATTTGCAGCCAATAGGTTTATAACCTTCAGACAATTCAATAAGCTCCCAAACACCATTATGTTTCATAGATTGCATCTCATCTTTCATCGCATCTAACCACAAATCTGATTGAGGACATGAGATGGCTTCAGTATAAGTCACGGGATCAACAACATAGCCTATGTCATAATCATGCTCTCCCAGGTAGACTAGATAGTCGGTGGTATAGCTGAACGTCTTTCTCTAGTTGATCTTCGAGTGGAGCTACGTCAACCTCATTCTGAATTTGAGGGGCTTGAGAAATTTCATCGGAACTGTCTCAACAATAGGATCATGTGCCACAATAGGCTCGGTTGTGGCGTAAGAGGCTCCATAATTGTCTGCACGGGATGAGATAGAGATCTAGTAATCCCCACCATACTATCATCTTCAATAGCTTGTGAGCAGCTACCATTTTCAGCTACATCAAATTCTAGAAATTTTGAAGTCTGAGATTCCACAATTCTTGTACCTCCATTAGGGTTATAAAAGCGATACCCCTTTGAATGGTCTGGGTAAGACAAGAAGTAACATCGAGTAGTTTTGGAATCCAGTTTACTCAATGTTGGATTATATAACTTCACTTCGCTGGACATCCCCAAACTCTAAGATGATTCAAGCTAGGTTTACGCCTAATCCACAACTCAAAAGGGGTCAATGGAACTGCTTTAGTAGGAACACGATTTAGAATATAAAGAGCTGTTTTCAAAGCTTCTCCCCATAAAAAATTAGGTAAATTGGTCCTACTAATCATACTTATCATCATGTCCATAAGAGTACGATTCCACCTTTCAGCTACACCATTTTGTTCAGGACTTCCGGGCATAGTAAACTGACCTATTATCCCAGAATCCTCTAAGTATTTAGCAAATCGCATTTTAAGTTGACCAGCATCATCATGCCTACCAAAATACTCACCACCACGATCAGATCTAACAATCTTTATAACTTTCCCAAACTGTTTCTCCACTTCAGTTCGAAAAATCTTGAATTTATCAAGAGACTCGGACTTTTCTTTAATCAAGTATAAGTATCTATATCGGGAATAGTCGTCAATAAATGTGATGAAATAAAAATTTCTGCACAAAAGTAGCGTATGGTCCACTAATATCAGTGTGAATAACCTCCAACAAGTCTGAACTTCGTACAGCAGATTTCTTCTTTATCTTAGTCATCTTACCTCTGCAACAGTCTACGCAAGTCTCTTGATCATCTTTAAGAGTAGGCAAGATATCAACCTTTATAAGCCTTTTCTACTCTGTCTTTAGAGATGTGACCAAGATGTTTATGCCACAATGCATAAGACTGTTCCTTAGGTAGAGGTCTTTTAGAAATAACCTTTTCAGCGGAATAAGCAACGTATATGTCGTTGGGAGATAAGCTCAATCGATATAATCCATCGGATAAATTGCAACACCCAATCTTATTTGAATCAAAAAACATGGAAATAGTATTACTCTTTATTTCAAAAGAGTATCCACACATGCCCAAACAAGACACAGAAACTAAATTCCGCCTAAAATAAGGTATGTAAAAAGTATTTCTTAACACCATCCGAAAACCAGAATCTAAAATCAAAATAACATCCCCCACGAACTCAACGTCAACTCCAACGCTGTTTACAACAGTGAGCTTTGATTCATCCTGAGTTGGCGTCCTTCGGTTTATGAACCCCTGTATAGTAAATGCAACATGATTAGTTGCACCACTATCTAGCCACCAAGAATTGGTCGGAACTTCAGATAGATTGGATTCATAAACTAATGCCAAAGAATCATTACCTTTAGGCTCTCTCTTATTTCTCTTAGACAACCAAGACTTAAACTTGCTACAACGTTTCTTCACGTGTCCTCTCTCCCTACAAAAGTAGCAAAGAACACCATCCTTCTTGGTGATTGCCTTCTTAGGACCCAGAGTGTTAAAAGGACCTTCTCCTTTAGAATTTCCTTTGTAGTTGGAAGGACCAGCAACTTCTGAATTGCTTTTATGGGTATAAGTTTTCACCTTCTTACCATTGTCACTAGCAGAACTAGAAGCATAAAGAGCAATATGTCCTTTATCTTTCTTTAATTTCTCTTCCTCTGCCACCAACCTTGCAATCAGGTCATTAACAGACCAGGTTTCATCTTGGGAATTATAATTGGTCTTAATAATCACAAAATCAGGAGAAAGAGTATTTAGAGCTTGATGGACAATGCAAGCAGTAGGAATTTCAACATTGAGAACCTGAAGCTTTGTTTGCAAATCAACCATCCTCAGAACATAATCTCTAACTCCACCAGAACCATCATACTTCATAGTAAAAAGTGTTTGCATATGTGTCCTTATCTCAGCATTAGGCGACACACGATTTCTAGCCATCAAAACTTCCATCATCTCCCTAGCATTGCAGTCTGCAATCAAACCACTTTTCAAGTGTTCCTGAATGGAACGCTTCATGGATAGCAAGCAAATTCTATTGCTCTTTTCCCATGCAGCAAAATTTGCTTTTTGAGCCTCTATACCCTCGGCAGTCAAATCTGCCAGCCGATCAGCAGTAAGAACCATATGAACGTCTGCCATCTCCATAGCAAACAAAAAATCCTCTCTCCATATCTTAAAATTCGAACCAGCAAGAACCTCAATGGTGACGGAGTTATCACTTACAGAAAAGGTGACTGAAAGACAAGCAATATATATAATTAGCATCATGTGAGCATTGTGTAACTTGACGCACAAGTACACATCCAGAGAGTTACATGCAAAATCACATAATCACCTTTTGACAGAATATATGACAAGCAATTGTACACTCCCCACATGATAAGGGTTATAAGAATATATTCCAATCATCGTGAATTCATCACCTTTGGGTATATGAATCATTAGAATCGGTCACTCCTCCACCACACTATCATGTATCCCTCCATGAACTAATACATAATCACCTCCTTTGGGAGTATGATTATGCATTAGACCAGGAGACATCCCAATCAAAATACGAGATCGAAATTTCTCAAACTCAACCAAGTGTGACACTTTGGCGGTCACAACTCAATTGAATCCTTGAAACTCTCTCATCTCAGGGATATAATCTTTACATCTCACATACATCATATACATGTGATTTAACTTTAGTGATAGGGGCATTATATCACTAAAATCACATGCCATGCTAATTACATTGCCTTATTCATTAATAAAATACAATAAAGTTTAATTTTTATTAATGAATTACACTTTTATAATGTTTATGTGATAACATACCTGTATCCCGGCACCTGTATTTTCTAAATCACAGAAAAATACAAGAAAAATACGTAAAAAAAAATACACTAAAAAGCACGTATTTAGGGTTTGCATGTATTTTCACATCCATAAAATCATTAAAAATATAAAATAAATACACCATGACGTAGGAAATAACCATACAAGTCCGTCGCCGCCAGCCACGCGCGAATTGGAGTCTCCACACGCCCGCACGCGCCGCCTGAGTGCGCGGCGCGTGGAGCACACGCGCTGTGCGTGTTCGACGCGCAGGAGGCGCGTGGCTGCACGTGGGGGCGCGTGCGGCATCCTCCGGTGATGCGCCGCCCACGGTTTTCTTCGTCTCGTCGAGCCCAATCCGAATATATAATTTAATTTAATTTTTATTGAACGAAAAGTCTCGAAAATCGTAAATTAGGGCAAGATCCGCACTAATTAGGGTTAATCCGTACAAATTAGGGCAAAATCAATTGTGTTCGTGTTTTAGGGTTATGGAGGCTCTGATACCACATGTTAGACGCATATTGCGCAAACCCCAAGATCTCCATAACTAGAACAAGCACACGCATGATTGAGTAGAAAGACTTGACGCACCTGTTTTGGGATCCATTATTCTTGAAGCGGAAGCGGAAACACAATGTTCCACGCGCAAATCATTCTCCTCTATTGCCCTCCATATCACTGGCTCAATAAGGCGGCCCCCTCACGTGTAGCGTTAGGTAAACGCTCATTCGGTGAGGATATATGTGAGAATTGGGGTTAGAGGAGAGACTTGAGCACTATTTATAGAGTTTCCAGCCAGTCCCCCTCATTACGGGCTGCCAGCTCAACTCGGCCCACACTACCAAAAGCCCATATTAGACTAATTAAGAAACCTACTATCTCACCTTAGACCAAACCCCGTAAAACGATAAACGTTAAACGGTAAATTACAATATCAATTAATGTAGTCCACAATTAGAAAAATTCTTACAGATCATAGTTACAAGTGACCAAAGTACCGCCCGTTGCACACTTGGCCTTCGCGCATCCAAGCCGAACCGAGTTGGGCCACACCACTTGAGTGTAATGCCCGCAGACGTTTCCTGGCGTGCACGAGTTGGAATTGTAGTTGTAGTACGGCTTCTCCCCAACCCACATGTTCACCGCTCTCGTGCCGGTGAGATCAGGGGAAGCCCACGTGAGATTCTCCCCATAGGGTCCGCCTGAGTGAACCAGCCGCGTGCAATCCCTGGCGTGCTTTTGAGCATAATCCCTGGCATAGCCGGCAACGCGCTCGTCCCAAGTGATTCGGCCGACACCGACCTGAGAGCGGGCCGCGTTGTGGGCGGCGACGTAGTCTTGGGGAGAGTCCTGGGCGATGGACAGAGGGATCAGCGCCAGGGCTAGTGCGACGAGGAAAATGTTATGGAGAGGAACACTCATACGGGAACTCATATTGAGAGAGACTTAAAGGTTGGCAAAGGAAGGTCTTAGTTGATTGATGAAGAGATAGGCAATAGCTAAGGGGGTATTTATATGGTGATCATGTGGAAAATCTGTCCATTTGGAAAAGTCAAATGTTCAAAATGGGCGACCATGACTAAAAGAGTGCCCGTCGAATTGATTGATGATAATGTGATAATTTTCATATTTTTATTTTCTCTTGAAAATAATAATATTTTCTAGAAATATTGAGGACAGATGTTGGACAACGTTAATTATTGTACCATTGATGATGACTTCGTCTTCTTCTTGTTATTGTTTTTCTTTCCTTTTTATTTCAATTTTAGCGATAGGAATATTGAGTACAAATAGCGACTCCATCGATTATTTACATGATCATTGGACGCCTTAAAAGGTGACTTATCTTGAAACTCTTTTCTCTCTTTCCACAAAAATTGTCGTCTCTTGGGTAATAGTTTTTCTCCCCCACCTTTGACTGTTTCTTTTGGCGCTTTATGCTAAATTGGTTTCGCGTCTAAGTCACTTATAATTAACCAATAGCTGAAAGATCAATCTCAAGTAGTCAAGCTTGATGCATTCTCTATTTTTTTTTTTTTTTTTTTGCCTTAACTTGTGTTTGCACGAAAATGATTTTGAAAAATGTTAAAACATGAATAAGATTTTCATTTCAGGTTATAATTAGAAATTCAATAATAACTCTTGAAAACATTATTTAGTTTGACAAAGTAACAATTGGTAATTGGAATTATGGTGCCTAGTTATTGAGGCTAGAGAAATGTAAAGTACACTAAGAGCATGCATCAAATCCTCCCATCCATCCTTTGAGCCAATAGTGGCACTATTGCATGTAAGTTCGTTCATATGACAAATATAGAGAAAAATATTCTGAGTATAATTACAATAAGGTACGCATAATTCGATATCATCATTGGATAGGTTCGGTTCAAATTTATAGGAGCCTTGCTCAAACCCAAACTAATGAGTTTTGGCAAGTGCTAGGCTCGCCCAATAAAAACTATTGGCCCAACCACATGGGCTATGTTTGCTTTTTTCAACAAAATAATTGAGCTAAATAATAAATAGAATGGAAACATAAATAGAAAATAATTTCTGGTGGTACTTTACTTTAGATGAGTCATTAATACTTTTCTTTTCTTTTTAAGCCACATTTTCTCTTCTAATGCAAACCAATAAGAATTAAAACGCGAGTGTGCCAGCCCATCCCCTTGTGGTCAAAACTATTATAGAAGGAAAGGCGTGCCGCGGTGCCACTTTACCATTCCGCAAAGTGGAATTCTTCTCCTAATAATTCTTGCTTTGTAAAATGTACTCCCCTAGATCGAAGGTAATTAAAAATTCTAAGAAAAAAAGAAAGAAATTGAAATATTTATTAATGACTTGTTCTCCTTCTGCAGAGCGGTAACTTTTCCATGTTTTACATGTCCCGTTGTTCACACCGTCTGCAAATGGCTAATGTATATATAAATTGTTCGTTCTGCACACTCAAATACAAATATCAGTAAACTTAGATTATTTCATCATCTCAAACATCGTGGGAGATTTTATAAGAAAATACACAACATGGTTTTGTTAGATGCGCCATATTCGACTAATAAGCGTTTAGATGAGTGATTTATCATCTTCCAATTTCTATCCTTCAGATCTTTACCTTTTATTGAGTTTAAACTTGAGAAACGGATGAATTAGAGGAGGTTTGATATAGAAGATAGTTCATGCGCATTATTTTTTGTAATATAACAACCGATCTAATAAATAGATAAAGATATAATATTTTTTTTTAAATATAAAATAGTGAGTTTACGTAAATCCTATTGGGATTTCAAGTACATCCTACTTCATTACATAATAAATCTGACAAATATAAAGAAAAAGAAAACTCATTTAGTTAAAACATCACTGTTCAGAATTTGTAGTATTATCTTATTACCTGGATATATTTCACTTACTTTAAATGTATTTAAATAAAAGTGAAATAGTAAGTGAAATAGAAAGAATAGCTTATACCATTAATTGAATAAGTTCCACCCTACTGATGTTTGTTATTGATAAACATATTTTGTTCGTTAAAGTATAACTGATTCTATTTGAGTAATTTGACTTAGCATATAAAAATAATTAGAGTGAACAAAATAAATCCACTTGGTTTAAAAATATATGAATTTTAATAAAATTATATTTCATTTATAACACATCATTCAGTTTATTATTTTTAATTATTGTGAAATTTAAATCGAGTAAGAAATTCCTGTTACTTTAAATACATATAAAATTAATATTTATCTTGAATTCGCAATATTTCAACGTAAAAAAAGATTAAATTGCAACTCATTTTAAATATAGAACAACTGAATTCCATTTGATTTTATTTTCTACTGTTGGAATAGACTTATTTCAATATAGCTTCCATTATTGCAAGTATAATATAGATACCAGAACTAGCTAAAATTTTTAAAAGACCTAGCCCTGCACCTTGGTGTGTGGCTATATAAATTATAAATCAAAATGAAGAATATGAAGTATGAGATGTTTAAGCATAAAAATAACTCAAAATTCTAAGCTACTATGTTCTCTGTATTCTTTATAATGTCCTATTTATAGATAATTTCATTGATATATACAGTGCTTGACCTGAGAATCCATTTTGATAGTGGGTTCTGCAAATGATCAATTTGAACAAACCGAACCATGTTGATCGTCCTTTTCTTCTTGGGAACGTATTGTTTGACATTTAATATGAACTCTTCCTTCTGTTTCTCTACCTTTGTGGAGAGGAAAAATAACACAGGTGAATAACTCTATACTTACTGCTAAGTGAAAAAGAAAAAAATTACATGCAAGGAAATTTCTAAGTGAGATTTTGTATTTCAGAAAATAACCAACTGAACGCAAAATACGAAACTAGCATCGGTAATTAACTAGAGAAGCATTAGAAGTGATCTTCTTTTTTTTTTTTAAGAAGAATTATTGGGTAAATCTGATGCATGCACCCTAAATTCATATGAACCATTGAATTTGGTGGATCCTATATAAAGAGAAGGTGGGCCTTACTACATCGAACAATTTACTTGATACGATAATAACTTGTCTTCTCTAGAAAAGAAAATTGATTGCGCTTAAAATAAACCCTCTCAATTAGTACGATAACTTATACACATCTAATTGTCGCACGTATTGTTCGACCAACTATTGCATCCTCACCATGTCCCCAAATTGTGGTGGATAGAGGGCATGTCTTGTCCCCAAACTTTCAATATGTATGTATTATCAAAAGCGGATGACGTTCTGAGGAAGTAACAAAGTGAAATTTTAGGAGTGGCGAGTAAAAGTTCAGAACAAAATGCATATTACTCCCATAATTTAGAGGGTTCATATAATCTTCCCTAAATTGAAAGTGGAGATAAATGATATAAAGTGTAGAATTAGAGAAAATTGTTGGTAGATAAATTAATAGACGATCGTGGTGCATGTACTAAATGGAACTGTTTTATTTTAAAATAATGGGGCTTATGTACATAGGTCCCACCTGAGACTTGTTAAATTCAAAGGTTAATACCATAAAAAAACCCAAAAAATGATACATTTGTGATAAATTTGCCTTCCATTAGTTTATACTAAATTAGATTAATACCACAAAAAATAATAAACTAGTACACTTGTAATAAACGGATGATAAAACTCAAAACTAGTATATTCGTCAACTGTTACGTATTATTCAACTCAGTAATAAAATTTAATTAAAAGTAACAGAGAGTAATTTTACCAAATATGTACTGGTTTAAGGTTTAGTTTGGGATAAATTGATCACATATGTACCAAATTAAGATTTTTTACGGTATAAGTCCTAAATTCAATTTAGTACATAATTTACTGAATATTTTTCAGTGGGAGATAACATTGTCACTATCGCTATGATCATCACATGCACTATTTTTCACAATCAAGCAGACCAAATCAAAGAAGGAAAAGCACAGAAGAGAAAAAGATAAATCAAACCGCGGAAATTCGTCCGGCGATGCCGCTCTCCCCATCTTGGCTTTCTTTCCAATTCTCCAAACTCGTAGAAAATGTAGACTTTTCTTTATTCCCTCGAAACCCTAGAAACCCTAGTTTCTTGTTCTGACCGTTTCTTGTCTTTAACAATTATTTATTTTTCTGGACCCTTTTGAACTCCTGAATCTGATTGGCTCAAGCCAAGAATTTTCCCGTATTATTATTTAACAAGACGGTTATGTCGTTGGGATATTATAGCACATTTAAAATGTTAAGTTGCTTCTAATCTCCGGCAATCTTGCAAATAAGACAAATTGAGGTCCCATGCAAAGATTCTACGTATCCTATGCCTCCAATATTTCATCTTTTTTGTTCTATTGCATATACTTTTTCTTTCCTTTTTTTTTCCCTAAATATAGTGAGAAAACCATAAATTCCGACTCTATGAATCAAACTCCAAATGAATAATTTAAACATAAAATTATTTGCACTCGTGACATGGGGAGCCAAACTAAGGTCTTGCTTTTAATACACGCAAACGAGTCTATTCTTTGGCCACTAAGCCTTGACGAGAATTGCCCGTACTCTTCTCTGCAATGAATTGTAATATTTTTCCTGAAATAGTGGGTCTTCGTTGTTTGTGCCCATAAAGCAAGTGGAATACTTGTTGAGCAGGTTTCGGCTCCTACTTTAGGACACCAAAAGCCAATTTCATTTTTTTTTTTCAATAACATAAACCTACTTCATAACAAGTTCTAAAAAAATATCTAAAAAAATCCTAAATTTATTATACGATGGTCAATTTAGTTCTTAACTCTTTAACTTGAACAATTTAATCCTTAATATTTTTCATTTATCTTTTAGCTATGGATATAAATTTAGGGTTCTTGTATATATAATAAATATTATCAGTACAATGAAAAAACCTTTTACCAGAGGCTTTAACCCAATACCAATTTAGTCCTTAGTTTCTTTAGCTAATTTTGACTAGATATTGCTAACGTGGACTTTGATCGACTTATTTGGCATGGTTGATGTTGATGTTGATAATTTTTAATAATATTTTAATTTTTTTTTTTGAAATTTGTATTCTTTTATTTATCTCTTATTTCCCTTCCTTCTTCCTTTAGCCAATCACTAAACCAGCGACCAGCTAGAGGTGAGGGCTAGCAAGGATCAACCCTTTCTAAACATTGTAAGGTCACGGCCTTCAAACTTGCAACCTTTGGCAAGGGACCCTCGCCAAATCTACCGAGGTCGACCGTCGTTCATTACGGGTGCCTGGCTCCTAGTTTAATCCGATTCCAAGGTGGAACTGAGACTAGACTGGTTGATTCTTGGACCAAGAACTAGACTACATCATTGGTCCGATCCAATCTAATAGAACCGGTCACTTATTTTTTCCAATATTTTTCCCCATTATTTTTTTCTTACTACTTAAAACTAGATCGAGATAGTGTTTTGTTCACATTATACTCTTTTTTTTTTTAAGAAATAATACAATAAAAAGTATATTTAGTTGTTCCAATCCAATTCCTCCTTGGAATCGAGAACTAGACTGCTTGGACACCAGTTCCATTTTTAGAAACCAGGAATTGGACCAACACTCTTGGGAACAAGATTAAACTAGTTGGTCTCGTTCAGTCTAAGCAGTTTTCTATTTAGGCAGTTCGTTTTATACATTCCTATCTATTATTTCATTAGATTCAATGGGGGTGAGCCTTAATAGAGGTTAGGCGATGTTGCCGGATTTGGCAAGGCTAGCCAAATGTTGGGAGGTCCTTGGAGGAAGAAGAAATAATGAAATAAAGAAATAAAAAATTTGAAAAATATCAAAATATTATTAAAAGTGGTCAACGTTAGCGCCGATTATGCCATATATGCCGACTAGTGTCCACGTTAGCAATTTTTGGCAAACAAATAGTCGGAATAATTGAATTGATTAAATTAAAAGATTTAGAATTGAATTGATATTACTAAAAAATTTAGAACTAAATTGGCACAACCATAATATGTTTAAGACTTTTTTGACACATTTCCCGTCTTTCACTATTAATATCATACACTTTATTAATACTTTTTTTTTATTTTTTTTTAAAAAGGTAGTTTGGGCCAAATTGGGCCATTTGGAGGTTGAGATATGGCCTGGCTCTGCTTGAGAAAAGGGGAGCTAGACTAGAACTAATGGGCCTGAAAATATGGGTTAGTGCAGTTTGGGCCTATTTGGGCTTTGCTCTTTTTTGTTCCCCTCTTAGAGGTAAGTGCCACGTGGGACATAGTGCTACACTTGAAAACCACCTTTTGAGTCCTGTAAGAGCAAAGTGGTACATGGTGGAAATCATTCCCTAAACCCATGTAGGCTCTACCTTTAGAATCCTTCACTTGTGTGCAGTTGGAGAATAGGATAGAGAATTTGAAAACTACTAGCATTGGGGAGTTTACCTTTATCTTAAAATACGAATATTCAGCATATTCTTTTGATGAAAATTTAGTTCAACGTTTATGATGACCAAGTTAAAACTCTAGACTGCCTTTTTGTTTTATAATCATTACCAAGATCATATATATAAAACAATATGTAATATTAAACCACAAGGAAATATGAGAAGCCGTATATAAATAGCTGCAACTTATGGATTTCTTTATAAATATGCTATCTTTTTTATTGTTCAGTATTTTTTTGGTTTAAGTTTAATTTTAAATGGATAGAGAAATAGGAAATAAAACAGTATGACTATTATTAAGTAACGCTCGATTGTCATTTTATCACTTAATGTGGTAGGTATACTTTATACTATACTTACTTTTTCATGTGGTAGGAACAATTTCTTCGGCATTTACGTAATTTATGTAAATATGAGCTACTTTTTAAATGTTTGTCAAATATCATATCTTCATGGTGCAACCGCAAAATCAATCCATCTTATTCCTATTATTACAATTTCATGGTGTCTCAAATAGACTATGACATGTGACTAGGTGTCAAATTTTGAGGATAGTACGGTTCTAGCATGCAACAATCTTAGTAAGTCAGCCTCAATGTTGAGGAAGCATATCACCAATTGAGCAAGTACTTGACCACATCTTCTAAGGATTAGAAGGTTAATAATTGTAGATCACACAGATGATATTCGATAATGCATTCCATGTAGTCAATCCTGCTGCATACCCTCATTTTTCCGTTTTAACCAAATTTTAATTTTGGAAACTTACATGCTGCCTTTTATTAACATTGAGCATGTTCCTTATTTTTGTATGTTAAAATTCATGAACAAATTTCTTTTAAAGTGTTTGTGCATAGGTCCAACACATTCATAAAAATAACATAAGTGAAAAAATTCTCGATATCATAAGTGACTACAATTATGTGCCAATTTTGATGAACATAACATGTGAAAGTACCGATATATGCTGTTAATAAAATGTATCCAAGTATGCACGCAGGTTTTGTAACTAGTTAAAAAAGAAAGGGCAAAAGTTAGGGGTAAATGGTGTCAATTTCGTCCAGCTTCCATTTAAAACTAGGAACCAGTTTTCTAATTTTGGAACTTGCAACCAGATGTAGCTAGCAAGAATTACATAGAGGAAGAGAAAAAGGGGGGGGGGGGGGGGGGGGGGGGGGGGGTTGGGGGTGTGAATAGTTGATTTAATAAAAAAAATTGATAAACTAAAGCGAAAATAGAAAAAAAGTCAAGAACTAAGTTTGAACTTATAGCGCAAAGTCCATATTTTGGAATAACGTTCAGAAATAGTTTTGCGATAGAATGAACTTCTGAAGCAGCTCGCAAGTATGCAATAAACTATAGCAATAACCAATAAAAATTTAAGGATAAAAGGAATTTGCACATAAAGCTTATAGTAGTTTGGCTTAGATTAAGCCCACATCTACTTTCTAACGCTGATAACCTTCTGACTGGATTCTACTAGATGATCAATAAGAGATTACAATCACATTTAGTGTATGATAGGTCACACTATCTCATTCAATCACACTTTTTGTGCTTCTCTTACGATCACAAAATTGAAGCTCACGAAATACAAGTATATGGTCGAAATACGCTTAGACTTTGAAATTTTAGATTTTGGCCTTTGTCTCTTAGATGCTCTTTAGCACCTTGGTCTCCTTATATACTCATTCACTTCCCAATTAGCCGGTGAACAGTCTCTAGAGGATCATCTCCCAATTTATCCATTGGATATATATGTATTATGATAATTAAGTAGCTGTTGAGTGACAAAAGTTGAATCTCCACTTGATTTTGGTCATCCATATAACTAGTATGGATTTCCATAAGTAAAACTTCTTCATTTAGAAAAAAACTTTTTTCAAGATTTATTTTCCAATTAAATAAGATTGAGTTAATAAAATCTTTTTAGGTGTGAAATCCAAGCTAGATCATTAGCTGTTATAGTACGTTTTAATTTGGTGTCATGTTCTGAAGTTATGTCTCGTTTTGAAGTTTTGTTAGGATGGGAACATAAATGATTCTCTCAGTTTGAAGATCTTTATAACTTCAATATAAAGTCCGAACCTATTCCATCTAAAGTAGATTCTACAATCTCGACTTGAATTTGAATAAGATTAAGATTGCTACTAACTTTTCTTTCAAGAGTAATTCCCTAAATCAAAATACTTCAAAACATATATGTAACTTACAAGAATTTCACGGACAGTTTTGCCAATTTTAAAATTTATTAGAAAGTTTTCTCAACAGAACCTACTCTTGCATACTTAAGAACCTAGAACCTATTATGTCATAGGTTCTAGGGTCGGTTCCATGGTCTACCAAGATTACATATATATTTTTAATTGAATGATTGCAATGAATTATCACATCTAATTACCATTATTCATTACAATCCATTAATTGCAACTCATATTTATATACACGAAAATTAAGAAATATAAACAAAGTACACGTCTTAGTTGTGGATATAGTTGGAATTGGAAGTGTAGACTAGTGGTTTCATATTGCAAACTCATCATTAGATGCCATAGAATGTCATAAAATCACGTGGAGACATAGAATAAGAGAAATGCAAAGACTTGTTTTAGGTTCCACATTCTCTAATTTTTGGAACTTGTAACCTACCTTGCATATTTTAGAATCTAGAACTTAGAACCTAGAATCAGGTCGGATTTATAAGGTTTCAGTTCTACCCTAGAACTCTCAGAACCATGCTCTCCCTTGGTAAAAGCCACTAAAAGTCTAAGCTATGCTCATTGTAACACATTTCATCTAAACTTTTTTTTTTCTATGACACTAAAAATCTCAAACTTGTACCTGTGCAATACATTGACCTTCCATTAAAGTCTTGTTAGTGAGAATCATTAACAATCTATCTATATTGATGTCTGAAAGAAAACAATGTTAATATGGCACCCATGTGTCCTAAGTGAAATAAAAATGATGTTGTTTTGTTTGAAAAATCATTTAACGGAATTTTGATGGAGGGTGAATGTATCACATAAGTACAAGTTTGGGTTTTTTTTTTTTTTTCATGTCACAATTTTTTTAAGGTAAATGTATAACATTATGCATAGGGTTTTTAATATCACAAAAAAGTATAGAATAAATGTATCACAGTGGGCGTAGTTTTTATTTTTATTTTTGGCTCTTTCTTTCAAAAAAAAAAAAGAAAAAGAAATCAAAGCATCTAGTCTCAGTGAGTCATTTCCACTCAACTAGAAACATTGTTCCAACAATCAAAATTGCCCGTTGCTAAAGGTTGATGAACTTGGGTCCCTCATGACTAGAGCTGGGCTGTCACTGCTCAACTTCGTCAAAAAAAAAAAATCAAATAAAAGAATATATCTATTGAGATTTTTTTTTTATTTCCTTTACAGATAAAAACAAAAATACACAATCGTGTAAATTGTTTTCCACCTCACTACACATCCTCGATATGGGACTTTTTTTCGTCTAACACAACATTGACCATATTTGCGTTAATATTTTATTGAAATTTTTTTTCTAAATCACTCTAATGAGTTTAGCTTTTGAATGAAAGTGAATCCAACTAAATATGTTAATAAATTTGGATTTGGGTTCTCTCTTGATAATCTCCCAAGGTGACGGATTGGGATTTGTTATGCATCCCCAACAAGTGATATCGGTGTCGATAGTTGATTTGTGCCTTACTCACGATATGTAACAAGGTCTGGTGATTATCTCAAAAAAGAATTTTGATTCTCTAATCAAGGCGACAGATAATGTCCACTGGCTTCTTGCTAAACTTGATTGGGCCAAGACAATTGAGGTAAAGTCCAAAGGCATATGGTGTGACTCAGCTCCAACATTTGGGAAACTCGGTTGACTTAAGGTGGCGATTTGAGTTAAAATAACATTGGTGAGAAAGGAATACCTAAATTAAAGGGGACAACAGGCCTCGCATAGGAGGCTCACATGTGTGAAGAAGATTTAATGAAATGCATGTGTGAGGGTGTTAGGCACAAATAGTCCCACATCAGAGATTTCTTTAGGGTGAATCATGTTAATATATCCAAGTTGAGATTTGATTACAAGTTTGAACTTAAGCCCTTTTTTTGGCGATTTTCTCAAAAGTAGGTATCAAGTTTGTGCTGCACGTTCCCAACAATCAATATTTCTAGAGCTTTAGATTAATTATTTCATCCACCTAGTCAGATACAACAACATTGTATCAATTCCCACAATTGACTCCGTAAGCATTAAACTCGTCAATCATCGGAATTCATTAACTGCAAATTGTAGCGTGTTTGTCTGCCTAAATTTGTTTGAACAACGTGAATTGAGACAAAATGAAAATGTCGTTGAGGTGGCTATTCAAGCATATAGATCCTAGTGGGAAAGAATATTCTAGTTAAAAGTCCATGACTTTCAAAGTACTAGGCTGCTATATAAAAAAGAATTGAAATGGAATACGAAGTTAGGCAATTTTGACTTGTGCTTATTGACACCAAATTTATTTTTTTCCCGAAGTTTATTGACACCTCGTTGATTAATTGGAGGTAATATCAGTTTCTTGGTCAACTAAAGATCTTCGATTTCAAAAAAAAAAAAAAAAGAAATTTGACCAGAAAAAAAAAAAAAACTAAAGGAGTTCAATTCATCAATCCATAATAACTATTGACGAATTTACCGCCAAGTCCAAGTTATTAGGTAAATATTGGTCCCACATTTTAATTTTTTTTTTCTGAGGATGTACTCCTCGATTCTAATATATATAACCTTATCGAACGGAACGTATTGTGATATGGTCGAGATGGCCATTGCTATGTACTTTAAGAAAGGGCTAATGGAATGAACTTGAGAGTGAAATTTGCCGTAGAGATCATACTTAGCTTCTCTTTCACAGTGTGAAGAGACTTCAGAGGATTGAAGTTTCTTTACTTGAAAAATAGGAATTGAGAGAGAGAGAGAGAAACGGAGAGAGAGAGAGAGATCTAATTGTTGAGAGAGATTAACTTTTTAATTAGCAAAGAGATTTACCTTCAAAACTCATACGACTTTATTTAATGTCGGTCCATTTAAAGCTCTTGCCTCATCCTAATGGTGCATTATTTTGACACGATAGTTCAGGTCCGACATACAACCTTTTGTAATTCAATAAGGCTTCTGGCCTATATAGTTCCCAGGAGGATCATAGTTACAAGTGACCAAAGTACCACCAGTCGCGCATTGGGCCTTTGCACATCCAACCCGAACCGAGTTGCGCCACACCACCTGAGTGTAATGCCCGCAGACCTTCCCGGGCGCGCACGAGTTGGAATTGTAGTTGTAGTTAGGCTTTTCCCCGACCCACATGTTCACCGCTCTCGTGCCGGTGAGATCAGGGGAAGCCCACGCGAGGTTCTCTCCATAGGGTCCGCCCGAATGGACCAGCCGCGTGCAATCCCTGGCGTGCTTTTGGGCGTAATCCCTGGCATAGCTAGCCACTCGCTCGTCCCAAGTGATCGGGCCTACACCGACCTGAGAGCGGGCTGCGTTGTGGGCGGCGACGTAGTCCCGGGGCAAGTCCTGGGCGACAGACAGAGAGATCAGCGCCAGGGTTAGCGCGGCCAGGAAAATGACATGGAGAGGAACACTCATACGGGAACTCATATTGCAAGAGACCATAAAAGTAGGCAGAGGAAAGATCTTAGTTGGTTGATGTAAGGGATGGGCAATAGCTAGGGAGTATTTATATGGCGATCTTGTGGAAAAATCTGTCCATTCCATGTGGAAAAATCTATCCATGGAAAAGTCGAATATTCGAAATAGGCCACGATGACTAGAAGAGTGCCGTCAAATTGATCGATCGCCAATGTGATATTTTTCATACTCTGTGCAACTTTAATTATTGTACCCCCGATAATGACCTCATCTTTTTCTTCTTATTATTTTTTCTTTTTTGTTTCAATTTTAGCCATAGAAATGTTGATGCAAGTAGCGACTTTGTACCAAGCCAACAAGTCTGTTGAAGACACTATGCGATGCATAGGTCGACTTGGCAAGAAGCAATCTTTTGACAGGAATTTCAGCGGTAATTTGGCTAGCGTTAGCGCTCAGTCTAAAGAACGTTTTATTTTAATGTGCCAGCGCTCGCACGCCTTATCCCTCTCCTCAATTCTTGGTCTGAATTATTTTTTCTTCTTTGTTGGGTCGAGAATACGGGGTGAGATTAGGGAATCCCACCCATCGAAGGTCCTTCCCCCTTATTTTTTCTCTTGAGCCTTTACATGATCATTGGACGCCTTTAAAGGTGACTTATCTTAAAACTCTTTTTCTCTCTTTCCACAAAAATTGTCGTCTCTTGGGTAAAAGTTGTCCCCCGTACTTTTCACTGTTTCTTTTGGCGTTTTCTGCTAAATTGGTTTCGCGTCTTAAGTCAATTATAATTTGTGAGTAAAGCACCAAAAGCTGAAAGATCGAGCTCAAGTAGTCAAGATTGATGCTTTCACACTTCTTCTTTTTTTCCTAACTTGTGTTTCACGAAAGCTGAATTTGAAAATGTGAAACACATTAGTAAGATTTTTATTTTGGATTGTAATTAGAAATTCAATAGTTACTCCCAAAAACATTATATGATTTGACAAAGCAATTGTCGATAATTGAAATTATAATGCCCGATTGTCAAGGCAAAAAAAATGTAAAATATACTAAGAGCATGCATTAAATCCTCCCATCCATTCTTTGAGCCGGTAGTGGCAATATTGCACATTAGTTCGTTCATATGATCAATATAGAGAAAAAAAAAACAACTGAGTATAACGCGATAAGGTGCCTGTAAGTTAATTAGCCTTGCTCAAACCCATACTGATGGGTTTTGGCAGATGTCATTGTGCCAGGTCGCCCAATGAAAATTATTGGCCCAACCACACGGGCCATGTCTACTTTTTAAAAAAAATAAAAAAAATAAAAAAGTGTGCTAAATAATAAATAAAATGGAAACATAAATGAAATAAATGAGTACTTTATTATAGATGAGTTATAAAATAATTTTCTTTTTCTATTTTCAGCCTCCTTTCCTCTTCTAATGTTTACGAATTTTTCTAATTTAGAGTGAACAAAAGAAGTACGCTCAATTTGAAAAATATGTGAATTTCAATAAAATTATATTTTATTTATAACACATCATTAAGTTTATTATTTTTAATTATGAGGAAATCAAATGGATAAGAAATTCTTGTTACTTTAATAATACCAAAAAAGTGATATTTATCTCAAATTCGCACTATTTTTAAAGTAAAAGTAAGATTAAATTGTAAAAAAATATAGAACATCTGAATTATTTTTTATTTTATTTTCTACTTTCAGAATAGACTTAATTTAATATAGTTTCCATTATTCCAAGTACAATATTGAATCATGAAGATTCATCTACCAGACCTAGCTAAATTTTTTAACAAGACCTAGCCCTGCACCTTGGTGTGTGGCTATATAAATTATAAATCAAAATGAAGAATATGAAGTACGAGATGTTTAAGCATAAAAATGACTGAAAATTCTAAATTTATGCATCAGTGTTTTGAATAATCATATCATACGTACAAACTCACGAATCTGACATCATAAGCTATTATATTCTTTTTATTCTTTCTAATGTACTAGTCTTGGATAATTCCATTGATGTAGAGTGCTTGACTTGAGAATCCATTTTTAAAGAAGATTCGGCAAATTGGACTAGCCTAATTATTTTGATCTTTTTTCTCCTCTTATGAACGTATTCTTTGACATTTAGTATGAACCTCTGGCTTCTCTTTCTCTATCCTCGGGAAGAGGAACAGTAGAGACAGGTGAATAACTGAATTTTCATTGCCAAATGAAAAAAAAAAAAATACATGCAGGTTAATCTCTAAATAAAACTTTGTATTTCAGAAAGTAACTAACCGAGCGCAAAATATGAAACTGGCACCGGTCGATGAATCAATTAGAGAAGCATTGAAAGGGATTTTTTTCTTGAACAAGAAATTATTGGATGAATCAGATGCAATCTTGAATTTATTTGGACTGTTGAATATAATAGATCCTATATATAAAGAAGATGGGCCTTATTATGTTAGGCAATCTAGAAATATTTGGGTTCGCACAATTGATACATGTAATAACCTTTCTTCTCTAGAAGAGAGAATCGATGTCACTTAAAATAAACCCTCTCAATAAATAAGACAACTTTTGCATGTCTAATTGTTCCTCATATCATTCGACCAACTATTCATCCTCACCATGTCCCCAAATTTTGGTGGATAGTGGGCATGTGCTTGTCCCCAAACTCTCAATATGTATGTATTATCAAAAGTGGATGAAGTTCTAAGGAAAAAAGAAAGTGAAATTTTAGGAGTGGCAAGTAAAAGTTAAGAACAATATGCACATTACTTCCAGAAATTAGAGGGTTCATGTCATTTTCCCTAAATTGAAAGTGAGATAAATGATATAAAGTGTGGAATAAGAGATAATTGTTGGGAGATAAATTAAGACAACCGTAATGCATGTACTAAATTGAACTGTCTTATTTAAAAATAATGGGGCTTATGTACATAGGTCCTACTTAGGACTCACTAAATTCAATAAATAAAAGAAATACCATTCCCGCCGCAAGCCGCTATTTAGACATAAATTCTCGGGGGCTAGCCTAGTAAACCACCCTTGGGACCCCCACTTAAGTGGCAAAAGCATTTGGAGATTCAAACTTGTTCCCTCAGCGATGAGGTAGTAAAGCCCAACCATCATAGCTACCTACAAGTGGGTTACTTTGAACTAATTTTTTAACTATAAAAAATCTCAAATTGATACATTTGTAATAAATTCACATTCCATTAGTTTTTGCTAATTAGATTAACACCACAAACTAGTACACTTGTGATAAATGAAGGGTAAAACTCAATACGAGTATATACTTATCAACTATCACATGTTATTTAACTCCGTAATTTGATAATAAAATTTAACGGGGTAAATTTATCATAAATATACTAATTTAGATTTTTAGTGGTCAAAAAATTAATTTGTAATAAATTTGTCACATGTGTATCAATTTGAGGTTTTTCGTTGTATTAGCTCTAAATTCAATTTAGTACATATTTACTGAATAATTTATTGAATAGTTTTCGGTGGGATATATCATTGTCACTATCGCTATGATCATCACATGGACTATTTTCCACATTCAAGGAGGCCAAATCAAAGACGGAAAAGAACAGAAGAGAAAAAAAATAACAAATCAATCCGCGAAAATTCGTCCGGTGATGCCGCCCTTCCCATCTTGGCTTTTCTTTCTATTTCTCCAAGCTCGTCGAAAATGTTGACTTGTCTTCATTCCCACGAAACCCTAGCAGCCCTAGTTTCTCGTTCTGACCGTTTCTTGTCTTTAACAATTATTTATTTTTCCGGAACCTTTTGAACTCCCGAATCTGATTGGCTCGAACCAAGAATTTTCACTTTTATATTTAATAAGACCGTTATGTCGTAGGAATTTCATAACAGATTTGAAATGTTAAATTGCTTGTGATCTCCGGCAATCTAGCACACAGACAAATTGAGGTCCCATACATAGAATCTGCGTCTCCTACGTCTCCAGTATTTCATCTTTTAGGTTCTATTGCGTATGCTTTTTCTTTCCTTTTTTTGCCCTAAATATAACGAGAAAACCACAAATTACGACTCCATGAAATTTCATACTAATCTCAATAATCCAGTAAGATATAGATCAAAACACACAATGGGTAACGCAAACATGAGATCATATAATGTCTTGCTTTTAATCCACGTGCTCATGCCTATCCTTTACTACTAAGCTACGACAAGAATTGCATGTAATCTTCTATACAATAAATTGTAATATTAATCCTGAAATAGTGGGTCTTCGTCGGTTGTGCCCATAAAGCAAGTGGAATACATGTTGAGCAAATTTCGGGGACACTAAAAAAGTCCTTTTCTTGTTCTCTTGTTGTTGTTGCAGTGGCATAAAGCTATCCATAATAAGTTTTGAAAAATTGTCTAAAAAGGTCTTAAACCTATCATATGATGGCAAGCTTAAGCCTCAACTTTGTAATTTCGTGAATTCAATCCTCAGCTTTTTTTCATTTATTTTCCAGCCAAGGGTTAAAATTTAGGGTTTTTGTCTATATATAATAATCACAGAGAAATAGAAAAACTTTTTGCGAGTGGCGTCAATTAAGGCGTCAAGACCAGTTTGTAAGTTAGGTTATTATCTATATGAAGACTCGTACGATAAACAAGGCCGCTTATAAATTAATTTTTTTTCTTTAATAGTTGTTAGTACTTCATCATATATTGAATTTTATTTTTCTTTTATCGTGAAGGACTGGCTTATGGCTTCTTTCATAAATGGCACCGTATTCCATGAAAGCGAAACCCCTCACATGTTAATTCACCGTCACAAGCGCTGATTGCCAGCCGAAACTTATGACCTTATGATAATATATACCATGCTAGGCACCCTGGAATTAATCAATTGACATTAGCATTGCTCTACTTTCCACTCTGAAACCGAACCAGCCGAAACTTATGCTACGCACCCTGGGATTAATCAATTGACATTAGCATTGCTATGCTTTCGACTCTGAAACCGATGCTTGTGGGTATGATTCTTATCTCAGATAACTTGGATTTAAGTTGGAGTTCATAAAGGTGGATTGAGTTCCTTAAGCCGGCTAATCACGGTCATGCCTCTGTATTATTTAAAATAAAAAAAAAAGTGACGCCCGTCTATGTCTTTATTTTACTTGATATATACACATCTATCTATATCTATATACATAAGTCAAAACACCCTTTGTCTCACTTTTAGAATCCCTAAATTACCTTTCCTTCTTTGTCTCATACCCACTCATTTCATAAATAACAATCTGATTTCTTTTGTCTCGTCATAATTTTAGACTTCTTTATTACCTTTGTTTTCTTTTTCTTTTCTACTTTATATATACTTTTTCTTTCTATGCATAATTCCTATGACCTAGTATATAATGGTGATTGAATGACTTGCTGGCGAAGTGAATGTCATTTATAGTAACTTAAAGATATTTAAAGTAAAACAGCCGAAGTGGCTGCGCCCAAAGTTACGCCGGATGCGCACAGCGATGGGGCCGGTCGATCGGCGGTTCGGCGAGAAGCTGGCGGAGGGCTATGGCGAACTGAGCGGTGAAGATGCTGTCAAGATGTGGGTGAGCGAGAGAGCCAACTACGACCATCGCTCCAATGCTTGCGTCGGCGGTGAGTGCTTGCATTACACACAGGTCATGTGGAGGAGCTCGATTCATCTAGGGGTTGCTAGGGTTAAGTGTAGCAACAGTTGGTAATTCGTGACTTGTAATTATGATCCTCCGGGGAATTTCGAAGGTTAACATCCCTAGTATAATGAGTGTACTTTTCATGTGCATTGGTGACATAGGGTCTATGTGTACTGGAGACGCTAGCTAGGAGTTTCCAAGTTGAAATAGAATATTAATGGATTATCATATGTAGTTTACGTTCCTTACATATGGATCGTTGCCTTTTTCTAAAGGTGTAATGCCGTCTATATCTAGGCCTCTGTGCACTCTTACCTTTGATTATAAAAGCGTTATGATCGAATAAATGATTGGGGAAAATGATTATAAAAACATCACTACCGTCAAAAAGCCATGATAGTGTACCTTGGCTTCCTGCTAAACTTGATTGGGTCAAGACGATTGGGGTGAAGTCTGAAGGCATATGGTGTAATTCAGCTCCAACATCTGCCAAATTGGTGTGTTCAAGGTGGACATTCGAGTTGAGATAACGTTGGCGAGGAAGGAAAACCTGAATTAAAAGAGACAATGGATCATGCATAGGAGGTTCAAACGTGTGAAGGAGATTTAATGAAGTGCACGCATGGGGTGTTAGGCATAAAAAGTCTCACATTAAGAATATGCTATGTGGTGAATCATATTAATATATCCAAGTTGAGATTCATTCATAAGCTTGGATTTGAGCTCTTTCTTGGTAATTTCCCCAAATGTAATATCAAGTTTGTGTCGTGCGGTCCTAACATTTAAGATTTCTAAAGCTTTGCATTAGTCATTTCATCCTCCTAGTCATGTATAACAATGTCGTCTCGATTCCCACGATTGACCTGCGAGCAATAAACTCATAATTGGAATTCATTAAACTCAAATTGCGGTGTGATCGTGTGTCTAATTTTTTTGTTTTTTTGAACAACGTAATTTGAGACAAAATGAATATATCTTTCAGGTCGTTATCCAAGCATCCAGATCCTTGCGGGAAAGAATATTCTAGCTATGAGTCTATGACCTTTCAAAGTAGTATAATGGGCTGCCATGGATAAAAAGGACTGATATCGAACGCAAAGTTAGTCAAGTTTGACTAGCGCTATTGAGACCTAGTTGATTAATTAGGGATAATATCACTTACTCGGTCAACTAAAGGAGTCCAATTCATCAATTTATAGTAAACATTGACGAATATACTACCAATTCCAACATTATTCTCATTTTAATCTTTTTGCTGTGGATGTATCATCAATTCTATCAAATATAAATCTTATAAACTTAGCGAATGGAATGTATCCTTATATGGTCGAGATGGCCATTGCTATGTACCAAAATTAATTGAAAGAGCTAATGAAATGAACTTGAGAGCGAAATGCGCCATAGAGATAATACGCAGCTTCTCTTTCGCAGTGTTAAGGGCTTCAAAGGATCGTGATGTGCTTGAGAGAAGAAAGTTGAGGAGATTTGATCAAGGATAGAAATTCCTTCACTTAAAAAATAGAAAATTGAGAGAGAAATAATTATTGAAAGAGAAAAACTTAATCGGCAAATAGATTTGCCTTCATCATTCACATGACTTTATTGAATTTCGATGCGTATAAAGCTCTTGCCTCATCCTAATGGGGCATTATTTTGACATGATTGTTCATCATCCAAGATACAAGTTCTTTTTCAATAAGGCTTCTGGCCTACATAGTTGCCGGGAGGATCATAGTTACAAGTGACCAAAATACCGCCCGTTGCACACTTGGCCTTCGCGCATCCAAGCCGAACCGAGTTGCGCCACACCACTTGAGTGTAATGCCCGCAGACCTTTCCTGACGCGCACGAGTTGGAATTGTAGTTGTAGTACGGCTTCTCCCCAACCCACATGTTCACCGCTCTCGTGCCGGTGAGATCAGGGGAAGCCCACGCGAGATTCTCCCCATAGGGTCCGCCTGAGTGAACCAGCCGCGTGCAATCCCTGGCGTGCTTTTGAGCATAATCCCTGGCATAGCCGGCAACGCGCTCGTCCCAAGTGATTCGGACCGACACCGACCTGAGAGCGGGCCGCGTTGTGGGCGGCGACGTAGTCTTGGGGAGAGTCCTGGGCGATGGACAGAGGGATCAGCGCCAGGGCTAGTGCGACGAGGAAAATGATATGGAGAGGAACACTCATACGGGAACTCATATTGAGAGAGACCTTAAAGGTTGGCAAAGGAAGGCCTTAGTTGATTGATGAAGAGATAGGCAATAGCCAAGGGGGTATTTATATGGAGATCATGTGGAAAAATCTGTCCATGTGGAAAAGTCGAATGTTCAAAATGGGCGACCATGACTAAAAGAGTGCCCGTCAAATTGATTAATGATAATGTGATAATTTTCATTTTTATATTTTCTCTTGAAAATAATAATATTTTCTTGAAATATTGAGGACAGATATTGGACAACGTTAATTATTGTACCATTGATGATGACTTCGTCTTCTTCTTATTATTGTTTTTCTTTCCTTTTTATTTCAATTTTAGCGATAGGAATATTGAGGACAAATAGCGACTCCATCGATTCTTTACATGATCATTGGACGCCTTAGAAGGTGACTTATCTCGAAACTCTTTTCTCTCTTTCCACAAAAATTGTCGTCTCTTTGGTAATAGTTTTCTCCCTTACTTTTGACTGTTTCTTTTGGCGGTTTATGCTAAATTGGTTTCGCGTCTAAGTCACTTATAATTAACCAATTGCTGAAAGATCAATCTCAAGTAGTCAAGCTTGATGCATTCTCTATTTTTTTTTTCTTAACTTGTGTTTGCACTGTGACATCCTGATTTTCAGTTCTGATTTCGATGAAATAAGTCGGGCATTTCATCAACGTGACTATAGTGTTTTCCTCTGAGATGGCCACTCATGAAATAACTGACCTATCTGGTGAAGCCATTAAGGGATTTTAAATGCAATAGACTTGAGAATTCGATCAGAATCGATTGCTCGACCGTGCTAATCTGCAAAGGTCATCATGGCACATATACAAATTGATCAGCGATCAAAAATAGGTCGGTTCGACTGAGATGTGTAACTAAACGTGGGTGATTCCACTAAATTACAAAATTCTCGTCGATCAGCATTAAACTGATTTTTTTGTCGTTTTGGCGCCCTGTGTCTGTATTTGAAACCTTAAGGTTTTCATGACAACCGAGAGTTGCTAATGTGTCGAAGGGGTACGTGTGGCTCGAAGAAAATCGACCACGGGTCAATTGCACTAAAAATTTCTAAAAGCTACCTGGTAGGTAAGGTCACACTAAAATCGCATTTAATTGAAAATAACCGCAAATTTGAATTGATTTTAGAAATTGAAAGTTTTGTCATGTCATGGGTCATTCTAGGAACGTCGATTCACATTTTGAGGAAATTCCTGTGAGTTCGGGATTTTTACAGAAAATCGTTGCGGACAATTCGGAAAATGAGCGGAAATTCGGATTGGCTAATTTGAAGAGACTTTTGGCATCTGGTGTAAGTGAATCGGTTAATGGAAGTTGTTTGGGCTTTTTTTTGAATTCAAATTGGACCTTAACCGGATTTGTTTGTTCAGAAAATCGGACTCCGAAAAGAAAATGAATTAGAATTCGGAATTGAAATAAATAATCGTTTTTATTGCCCGAGACTTGTTGTTTGGGAGAAATTTGGTGCAATAAAGCAAGTGAGGATCAAGTGCTCTAGCACGGGAATTTTTGGGGATCAAATTAGACTAAACAAATGCAAGTGTGACAAGGATTTTTTGACTATAGGATTTTCCTTTGATTTCTCTTTTTTATTTTTTCTTCTTTTCTTTTCCTTGGCCGAATGCCCCCTCCCTAGCCGACGTCACCTGAGGAATTGGGTCTTCAGTTTGCTTTCTTCGACTTTTTATTTCACCCTTATCTCTTTCCTTTTTTTTAATTCCTTTAATTAAAACAACACTGTTCAGAATTTGTAGTATTATCTTATTACCTGTATATATTTCACTTGCTTTAAATGTATTTAAATAAAAGTGAATTAGAAAGAATAGCTTATACCATTAATTGAATAAGTTCCACTCTACTGATGTTTGTTATTGATAAACATATTTTGTTCGTTAAAGTATAACTGATTCCATTTGAGTAATTTGACTTAGCATATAAAAATAATTATAGTGAACAAAATAAATCCACTCGGTTTAAAAATATATGAATTTTAATAAAATTATATTTCATTTATAACACATCATTCAGTTTTTTATTTTTAATTATTGTGAAATTTAAATCGAGCAAGAAATTCCTGTTCCTTTAATAATACATATAAAATTAATATTTATCTCGAATTCGCAATATTTCAACGTAAAAAAAGATTAAATTGCAACTCATTTTATAGAACATCTGAATTCCATTTGATTTTATTTTCTACTGTCGGAATAGACTTATTTCAATATAGCTTCTATTATTGCAAGTATAATATAGAAGCACGAAGATTCATATACCAGACCTAGCTAAAATTTTTAAAAGACCTAGCCCTGCACCTTGGTGTGTGGCTATATAAATTATAAATCAAAATGAAGAATATGGAGTATGAGATGTTTAAGCATAAAAATAACTCAAAATTCTAAGCTACTATGTTCTCTGTATTCTTTATAATGTCCTATTTATAGATAATTTCACTGATATATACAGTGCTTGACTTGAGAATCCATTTTGATAGTGGGTTCGGCAAATGACCAATTTGGACAAACCAAACCATGTTGACCGTCCTTTTCTTCTTGGGAACGTATTGTTTGACATTTAGTATGAACTCTTCCTTCTGTTTCCCTACCGTTGTGGAGAGGAAAAATAACACAGGTGAATAACTCTACACTTACTGCTAAGTGAAAAAGAAAAGAAAATTACATGCAGGGCAATTTCTAAGTGAGATTTTGTATTTCAGAAAATAACCAATTGAGCGCAAAATACGAAACTAGCATCGGTAATTAACTAGAGAAGCATTAGAAGCGATCTTTTTTTCCTTGAAGAAGAATTATTGGGTGAATTAGATGCATGCACCCTAAATTCATATGAACCATTGACTCTGGTGGATCCTATATAAAGTGAAGGTGGGCCTTACTACATCGAACAATCTAGAAATATTGGGTTCACACGCTTGATGCAGTAATAACCTGTCTTCTCTAGAAAAGAAAATTGATTGCGCTTAAAATAAACCCTCTCAATTAGTAAGACAACTTATACACATCTAATTGTCCCACATATTGTTCGACCAACTATTGCATCCTCACCATGTCCCCAAATTTTGGTGGATAGAGGGCATGTTCTTGTCCCCAAACTTTCGATATGTATGTATTATCAAAAGCGGATGAAGTTATGAGATAATAACGAAGTGAAATTTTAGGAGTGGCAAGTAAAAGTTCAGAACAAAATGCATATTACTCCCAGAATTTAGAGGGTTCATATAATTTTCCCTAAATTGAAAGTGGAGACAAATGATATATAGTGTAAAATTAGAGAAGATTGTTGGTAGATAAATCAATAGACGATCGTGGTGCATGTACTAAATGGAACTGTCTTATTGAAAAATAATGGGGCTTATGTACATAGGTCCCACCTAAGACTCGTTAAATTCAAGGGTTAATACCATAAAAAAAACCCTAAAATAATACATTTGTGACAAATTTACCTTATATTAGATTATGTTAAATTAGATTAATACAAAAAAAAAAAAAAAAAAACTAGTACACTTGTGAACTCCAAATTAATATACTCATTAACTGTCACGTATTATCTAACTCAATAATAAAATTTAATGGAAATTAACGGAGAGTAATTTTAACACGGGTATACCGATTTAAGGTTTAGTTTGGGGTAAATTTGTCATGTGTATCAGTTTAAGATTTCTCATGGTATTAGTCCTAAATTCAATTTAGTACATAATTTACTTAATATTTTCCAGTGGGAATAACACTGTCACTATCGCTATGATCATCACATGCACTATTTTTCACAATCAAGCAGACCAAATCAAAGAAGGAAAAGCACAGAAGTGAAAAACATAAATCAAACCGCGGAAATTCGTCCGGTGATGCCGCTCTCCCCATCTTGGCTTTCTTTCCATTTCTCCAAACTGGTCGAAAATGTAGACTTTTCTTTATTCCGTCGAAACCCTAGGTACCCTAGTTTCTTGTTCTGACGTTTCTTGTCTCCAACAATTATTTATTTTTCTGGACCCTTTTGAACTACTGAATCTGATTGGCTCAAGCCAAGAATTTTCCCGTATTATTATTTAACAAGACGGTTATGTCGTTGGGATATTATAGCACATTCGAAATGTTAAGTTGCTTCTAATCTCCGGCAATCTTGCAAATAAGACAAATTGAGGTCCCATGCAAAGATTCTACGTATCCTACGCCTCCAATATTTCATCTTTTTTGTTCTATTGCATATACTTTTTCTTTCCTTTTTTTCCTAAATAAAGTGAGAAAACCATAAGTTCCGACTCTATGAATCAAACTCCAAATGAATAATTTAAACATAAAATTATTTGCACTCATCACATGTGGAGCCAAACTAAGGTCTTGCTTTTAATACACGCAAACAAGTCTATTCTTTGGCCACTAAGCGTTCACGAGAATTGCCCGTACTCTTCTCTGCAATGAATTGTAATATTTTTCCTGAAATAGTGGGTCTTCGTTGTTTGTGCCCATGAAGCAAGTGGAATACTTGTTGAGCAGGTTTCGGCTCCTACTTTAGGACACCAAAAGCCAATTCCATTTTTTGTTTTCAATAACATATAGTTACTTCATTACAAGTTCTGAAAAATTGTCTAAAACCCTAAGTTTATTCCACGATGGTCAATTTAGTTTTTAACTCTTCAATTTGCTCAATTTAATCTTTAATATTTTTCGTTTATTTTTTAGCTAAGGATAAAAATTTAGGGTTCTTTTATATATAATAAATACTGTCAGTAAAATGGAAAAACCTTTTGCTAGCGGCTTTAATGAAGGTGTGAATATTAGCTTTTAAGTTATCGTGTTATCTATATGAAAACCTGTACGATAACCAAGGCCGATTATAAATTATTATTTTTATTTAATAGTGTTAGTGTTTCATTATATAATGGGTTTTATGTCTTTTCCGTGAAGGTGCCTCATGGTTTCGTCCATGAATGGCACTATATTCCTTGAAAGCGAAAGCCCTCACATTTTAATTCACTGTTAGAAGCGCTGATTATCAGCCGAAACTTATGACCATATGATAATATATACCATGTTACCTACCCTGGGATTAATTAATTGACAATAGCGTCACTATGCTTTCGGTTCTGGAACCGCTTATTCAAGGTTTGATTCCTATCTCGGAGAACTTGGATCTAAATGTAGGCCATAACGATGGGCTGAGTTTTTTGAAGCCGGGTAATTAGGGTCGTGCCTCTCAATCATATATTATATATAAAAAAGCCATATGCATCTATGTCTTCTTCTTTTATCCGACACATGCACACCTATCTATATCTATATACCCGCGTCAAAACACCCTTAGTCTCACTTTTAGATCCTCAAAATTACCTTTTTGTCTCATACCCACCAATTTCATATATAACCATCCGGTTTCTATGTCTCCTCATAGTTTTAGACTTCTTTATTACCTTTGTTTTCTTTATCTTTTACTCACCTATTTCATATATAAACTTACTCATTTTCTTTCAATGCATAATTATCGTAAACCAGTATATAATAACAATGTGGATGATTGCCATTTGCATTCAAGCCAAGCGATTGCATTGTTAGTAATTTCAAGATATTTTCAAATGGACTATATACTTTCTTTGGGAAAATAGACGATGGTTCTCAAAGGTAGTGATATTACTTTGCCTCTTTCCACAAAAAGAGATGCATCCTCAGTCAAGGCCTGATTCACCGGAGAGATGATTAAGGAGATCGACGTTTTCAATTATCATAAGGTAAGCTACAAGTCCATATAGTGATGTCACCCATCTTTAAATTCTCTTTCCAAGATGAAAGCAATCTGATAGTCAGTATGATAGGTTCTACAATAGTTTTTACATTTTTTCGAATCTCTCAACAGTTGCATACAGTTGATTATATCTTTTTATATTTCAATTTTCTTTTCTATACAAGCAAAAGTTGTTAAGTGAAAACCCTCCCATTTTTTGCCTATAAATACTTCACCCTGTTAGTGCTCGTCGTCGTCATCACATACGCTCTCAAACCTTTCATACTGGCTCGTTATGGCTTCTTTTAGTAAGTCCTCACTAGCAATTACATGCCTCGCCTTCCTCTTAGCCATTGCTGAAACCTCATTAGCCCAAAGCACCCACCAGGACTTTGTTGATGCGCACAACGCAGTCCGCGCCCAGGTCGGGGTGACCCCGCTAGCATGGAATGACACCGTTGCTGCCTATGCCCAGACATACGCCAGCAAGCGCGCTGCCACTGGCTGTGCCCTGGAGCACTCGACGGGCCCGTACGGCGAGAACCTGGCGGAGGGCTATGGTGAGCTGAGCGGCGAAGATGCTGTCAAGATGTGGGTGAGCGAGAGGGCCAACTACGACCATCACTCCAATGCTTGCGTTGGCGGTGAGTGCTTGCATTACACGCAGGTCGTGTGGAGGAGCTCGATTCATCTCGGGTGCGCTAGGGTTAAGTGTAGCAATGGGTGGTGGTTTGTGACTTGTAACTATGATCCTCCAGGGAATTACGAAGGTGAAAGTCCCTATTAATTAACTAAGAATGAGCGTACTTTTCATTTGCATTGGTGACATAAAGTCAATGTACACTAGAGACACTGACTCGCTATAGCTAGCTAGGAATTCTCCTAGTTGAAATTGAATATTGATGGATTGTCATATGTAGTTTGCTTTCCTTACACAAGAAGTTTTTATGTGGATTAATAGTTGCCTTCTTTCTAATGGTGTAATCACATGTATAGCTAGATCTCTGCGCTCTTATATCCGATAATAAAAACAGAAATATGGAATAAAAAGATTATGTTAACAAGTGATGGTGCGGTAGCGGTGCCATAGGGCCTTCTCGAGGAAGAGAAGAAGGAAAAGGAAATGAAAAATGAAAGAAAAGAAAGAAATAGGAAAAAAAAGGGGAAAAGGGAAAAAAATGATGAGGGCACATCTAAGTGATTGAATGTTGAAAGTGCTTATATATTCTCATCTGAAGGGAGAGTAAATTGAAAACGTAAACTCATCCCCATAAGCGGAGAAGCACCCAGAAAATATACTAGCATCGAATAATAATTAACTTGATCAAAGCAGGTGCCAAACAAAAAAAATTATCCTAAGGAGCAAATTTATATGCACTAGAAAGTCCTACTACAACATTTTGTTTTTACTCTGACGTGGTAATTTCCTAACAGTTATTGAAAGACACTATGATGAGTCAATGCATGAGTCTCGCTCATTTCATACCCAATTGTAAATAGCCATATAAATTAGTAAATATGTTCTAGCAAAAGTTCTCATTAGATTTTCTATAGAAACACTCGTACTTTAATTATCTAATGAAATTTATGTTATTTTTTTCCGGTGAAAGAATGACTTTTGAATTCTTTCATGCATGGCACCGTATTCCATGATAGTGACACCACTCACATGTTGATTCACTGTTAGAAACGCCGATTATCAGCCGAAATTTATGATAATATACACCCACTTATGGTTTATCCATTAAAAATGGCGTTTCCATATTTTCGATTTAAGAAGCGATGGTTGTGGATTTGATTCTTATCCCAGGAAATTCAGATTTACTTTGGGGTTCCATAATGGTGGGCTGTCCTGCTAGTTTCCCTTTGTCCGCTTATTGCGGTCTTGTGTTTGGATATAGAAAAGACACCCACATGTATCTTATTTATTTATTTTTTTATATCCAATACAAACGCATCAATTTATATCTATATAAATAAGATAAAACACCCTTTGTCTCCCCTCTTACATTTCCTAAATTACCTTTCCTTTCTTTCGTCTTATACCCACCCATTTCATAAATAACCATCCAGTTTCTTTATGTTTTCATCAGGGATAATTGTGTAAAAAGTTTTAAACATGTTATATGGCAGCCAATTCAGTCCTAGAATTATTAATTATGCTAATTTAGTTTTGAACCATTTGATGATTTGCCAATCTAGGCCTAAACTTTTTGATAATTTATCAATGAAGTTATTCGGGCCAATTTTGGCATGAAATTATTGGCATGGTAGTTGTCCCACATAGGATGATCAGAGTCCACTTCAATAATTTATGGTCAAAATTGACCAAAATGATTATGTTGGCAAATATTCGACATTTTAAGACCAAATAGGTAAAATAAAAAAGTTTATGACTAAATTGGCTGTTGTACAATAGGTCTAAGATTTTTGAACAATTCTTCCTTCTTCATAGTATTAGGCTTCTTAATTATGCTTGTTTTTTAATCTCATTACATATGATGATAATACGGATGAATCGATATTTGCGTTCGGGCGAAGTGATTGCCTTTATTTTTAATTCGAAGTTATTTTCAAATGGACAAGATACTTTCTCTGGTAAAATAGACGATAGTTCTCGACGGCGGTGATGTTGCTTTACCTCCTTCCTTATGCACAAAAGACATGCTTCCTCATTCAACGCCTGATTCGCCGGAGAGATGATTAAGGAGATTGAGGTTTTCAACTATCATAAAGTAAAGTACAAGTCTAGCAGACGGTATAATATATCCATAAAAAGTTTTTTTTTTTTAGTCAAAATATCCATTATAAGTTAAGTCACTCACATGGCGGTGAACATGGGCGCTATTCACACCTAATTTTGGTAACATATTTAGTCATTTGCTGGATAAAAAGTTAAGGATTGACCCTGACTCTAAAATAAAAACATTAATCGAATTGCATATAGACATTAGCATTATTGGGCAAATGCGAAACAAATTCAATCAAGGAGCTCACGGACATGATTGAAATAGCAAGAGTCATGGATGGCCAGGAGTCATCGGATATCAGAATATGTGCGGAGCAAAAGAAAAAATTAAAGGAATATACTCTGGGGATATACTCGCTAAGGCATGTGAATCTCCGAAGAGAGCACATATCCACGGGTGATCACAGAATATATTTGGTCAAATATCTGTTTGATTCTGCACAAACGCGGAATTTTTAGAGGGAACCAATCAATCTTAGCATATTTTAGTTAGTCCAGAGGAGAAAATCGTGGGGGTATCTTCTCATTTTAAGGCACAGCAATTGAGGAGGGTAAAATAAAGGAAGAAAGTAAAATGAAAGGAAGGCAAGAGACAAATGGGCAATGCTTTGCCGAAAATCATTCAGCTGAATGAAATATGAAAGGAAAACAAGAGGGGATCAATTTCATTGATAATGCAAGGAAGGTGGGAATTCTGGCCAGCCATTCTTACTTTGACATATATTCAATCTCGGTGAGTGAGGAGCCAAATTTCCTGTCAATCTTGAACACTAAAAGATCAAGAGCTAGGAAATCCGTTGAATATGAAAGTGGGAAATTTGATAAAAAGGAAGGAATTAAAGAGTTTGAGGCTGATTAGAATACCAAAGAGGAAATGATTAAGCCAGCCATGAAATGGTGCACAAATTTCCCAGACCATGAATTAAGGCAATGGGGAAAGGAAACTACGATAATTGCCCATAGAAAGAGATGCTCGGAGCCATAACAAAAGGAGGGGAGAGAAGCACAGTGGGATCGTGAGTTTTCTCACATTATTGTATCACTGTACTAAGCTTTCCAGCGATCTCACGATGTTGTCGTCTTCCAGCGATCTCACGATGCTGTCGTCCCTTGGCACATACCACAAGGCAGTCCATTTCTTGAGTCCTCGGTCCTCAGGTGAGTTTCCAGCAGCGTCTGCAAAGCCCTGCCATCACTAAAGACCTCAATTGCTACTACTTCCGAAACATTACACTTGCTGTCGCCGTGCTGCCCTTCCTCGTCGCTTCTCACTGTTCCGGTGCTGCTGTTCACTGCTGCGTTACTGCTGATTGTTGTCAATTTCTGCTGTTTGTTGCTGCGTTACAGCTGCTCGTCGTCAATTTCTGTCGTTTGCTGCTGCCGTTTACCACTAATCGCTGCTGTTTATCGATGCTCGCTGTTATTTATTGTTTTTTGCTGTTGTTCGTCACTGCTTTGCTACCATTTGCTGTTGCTGCTGCGCTATCATCTCCATTATTTGCTGTTGGTTACTACTGCTGCATCCTAGTTGCGTCCCGCAACATTTTGCTTCTGGTTCATGCCAATCTTCCTTTGTTTACTCTAACTATGAAACCTTGCGGAAACAGATAATAACATGTTTTTTTCAGTACGTCTAGGTTATTGAATTTTTTCTATAATTTATTCAAGGTTATGAACATTTGATGTCATTTTCTCATTTGTGCATTTGCATAGTCATATTTTATATGTTAGTAGCGTAATATTACCAAAATCAGCAAAATGCAAAATATTTTCAAAATAAGGAGAAAATGTTCTGAGTCCCCGTACTCATGAATTTTTGGTTTGCTATGGTAAATGTACTCCCGCAATTTACTTAGAGTGTTCAATTGACCAAAAATCAATTAGTTCCGTCTCCGATAGGTAAGATAAATTGGGTGGGGAGTTCATGCTAAGCATTGTGCTTAGTAATCCATTCAATTCCTCCGGGAATGTCGCAATAGGCGTTGTCATTTATAGTGGCAAAAACAGCAAAAGAGGAGGGCCAGATAATGAGGTTGAATTAGGACAAACTAATAGCGATACATTGTCAAAGGAGGTTGACGATTTTACTGGTCATTACGGTCAATTGGGTTAGGTGATGATGGAGGAGGGATCGGTCGAAAGGTCAGTTATAGTGGATGCTCCGTTTCAAGTAATCGAATTGCGCGGACGTTTCGGAATTGCAATCGTCAAATGCAAACAAGAGCTAGTTTTTCTTCTTTTTTTTTTTGGTTGAAAAAAGATGATATTCATTCATTCATATAAGGGAAACTTCAGTACACAATAAGTCCAGAAGACAAGAAGGAGGATAATAAACCCAATTAGCTGGGAGGGCTTGCTTTTCGTCGGTGGGCCTTACAAACCCAGTCTGCGATGGTGTTGCATTCTCTTCGACAGTGTTTTATTTTTAACCGTGTGAAAGACTTCACACGTGCCTGGAGTTCGCTGAACAGCGTGTCAAGATCCCACGAGACCAGAGTACTTGCCTCCAAAGACTTCACCAGTTCCAAGCTATCTGACTCCACCTCTATCTCTTTTTCCTCTTTTCCCTCAAAGTACTTTAGGGTTTGCAAGAAAGCTTGTGCTTCCGCCTGAAGAGCTGAAGACACTCGGACTGTGCACACAAAGCCATCGACAAGAACTCCTCTGCTGTCTCTGCAGACACAAGCCACGGCTGCTTCCCTTCTTTTTGGAAGAAAGGAGCCATCCACGTTTGCCTTTAGCACACCCTTCGCTAGGGGAGTCCAAATCTGAGGGGAATCGTTCACCGGAGGGTTGCGGATCTGAGGCGAATCGTGCGTTGTAGCAGTTTCAGTGTGGTGAGAGTTGTGTTGCAGGGGTATCTTGTCTGAAACGGCACGATTTGGTGGGATATCCCCAGTTCGAAGGGGGTTGGGCAGGGGAGGCGTCACTGTCCGAGGCGAGTGGTGGCTCGGAGGGGGATCTATCGGAGGCGAGTTGTGTCTCAGTTGGAGATTTGTCATGGCGAAGCTTGTTGCCTATTACTCAAGGAAGTCTCGTTCGAACTTGCATGATTTGGTGGAATTTCCCTACCTGAGGGGGGCCTAAACAGAGGAGGCGTCTCTGTCTGAAGCAAGTTGTGGCTCGGAGGAGGATCCGTCGGAGGCATGTTGTGGCTCAGAGGAGGATCTGGCGGAGGCGGGGCTTGTTGCAGAGTATGCCGAGGTTGCGACAAGCCATGCATTGAAGTGGGCGAAGTCTAGGCCGATTGAGGCGTCGAACTCTGAGGTGGGTATTGCTGCGCGTGAGTTTGTTTGCTCTGTTTACCCACCCACCTATTAAAGTTATCTTCCATGGTTTGTGCTGAGATGATGATGTGCTGAGGACTCAGTGGTTTTGCTCTAAAACACCAATCAATGCGGGATTTCCAGATTTGCCATAGTAAGGGCGAGTCGCTCAAAAGAGATGGAGGTATGCTTGAAATTGGTTAGTCATTCCTCTATTCAAGTTATCCCCTGACCTGCTTTCTGTATTTTCACATCAACAGCAACCCATATTTGGTGCGTCCATGGACAGAGGAGGAAGAGATGCTCGATTGATTCCGGATTTCTGTTGCAGATCATGCATGTTGCCTCAGGTATGATATGTCTATGATACAAGTTTTCCTTTGTTGCTAAGGCATTTTGGCAGATTTGCTATAGGAAAAATCGCACTTTAGGCAGAGTTGGGCATTACCATATTTTGTTCCAAAATGATCTTGGCGTTCGATATGATGATGAGGCCTGGTTTTGCTGCTGTTTTGCTTCTTGTGCCTTGAACTGATTATATGCACTTGATTGTGAATTGCCCTGTTTTGGTTGGCTTCCATACCAGTTTGTCCTTCGGAAGTTGGGGGTTAAGGTGAATTGCTAGAATTTCGTTGCTCACTTCGTGGTCGAATAGATGTCGTATCCTGTCTTCCTTCCACGTAGCAGAATCTTTGTTTATAAGTTCTGAAACCTGTGTTGGGTCATCCCTATTGGCAGGGCCTCCTATTAATCCTCATGGTAGCCATTGATCATTTCTTATACTTATTTTTTCACCATTTCCAACAACCCACTGAGATAGGGGGGTTGATAGCATTTCTACCCAAGATTAGACTTTGCTAACCCATGATGGCCTTGAACCTTTTTCAGCATGTAGTAGGTCTGTGTGGGGGAAATATAGGCCTTTGAAAAGTTGGCTCCAAAGAGAAGTTGGATCTGCATTAACCTCCAAGCTTGCCGCCCCAATAATGCCTCGTTGAATTTAATGAGATCTCGGAAGCCTAGCCCACCTTCATTCTTTCTTGACTTAAGAGTGTCCCAGTTTTTCCAATGCAAGCAAGCTCTATTCTTATTATTTTTCCACCAAAAGGATGCTATTTTTCGTTAAATTGCTTGGCAAATAGATAAAGGGATCTTGAAAATGGACATTGCATATTGCGGTAGAGCTTGAACCACCATTTTAAGAAGAATTTCTTTCCCTGCCTTCGATAAAAAATTCTCTTTCCAGCCCTCAAGTTTCATGTTAACTCTTGCAAGAATCCAGTCAAACATTTGCTTTTTAGATCCACCCTAATCAGAAGGTATTCCAAGGTATTTCCCTGTCTTCTCCAGTTCCGATACCCTCATTTCTCTAGTCAAGTTACTTCTCAATGCTTGTGGACAGTCTTTACTAAAAAGCATCCCAAATTTGTTTAAATTTATAGCTTGTTTAGACGCAAAGCAATATTGATGCAGGGTCATTGCTACATTTTGACATTCGACTAACTTGCTTTCCAAGAATAAAATTAAATCATCCGCAAATAGTAGATGAGATAGTGAGGGGCAATATCTATTAAGTTTAATTCCCTTAATGTTGTCATTCTGCATTTCTCTTTTCAGCAACATAGATAGAACATTCGCCACAATTATAAATAGATATGGAGATAGAGGGTCACCTTATCTTATCCCGCGAGTAGGCTTGAAAGACTCTGAAGGTTCGCCATTTACATTAACCTTGAATGACACTGTAGAGACACATTCCATGACCCATGAGACCCACATATCACAGAATCCCATCTTTTGCATGCTGGCTTTGAGGAAGTCCCATTTGACACGATCACATGCTTTCTTCATATCAATCTTCAGCACCGCATGAAATTTCTTTTTCCGTTTCCGAATACGTAGCTGATGAAGTACTTCCTGCACAATCAGTATATTGTCTTGTATTTGTCTCTCGCTTACAAATGCACTTTGCTCCTTTGCAATTAAGTCAGGTAGCCACTATTTAAGTCGATTTGCCATGATTTTTGAGATAATTTTATATGCAAAGTTACACAAGCTGATAGGGCAAAACTGTTCCAACCTCTCCGGATTACGTACTTTCGATATGAGGGTAATATAGGTTTGATTCAGCTCAGGGTTGAGTTTTCCTAAGTTAAAAAAAGATGTCACCTCTGTAAAAACTTCAGCATGAATATCTGGCCAATGATGTTGATAGAACTTTCCACACAAACCATCCGGCCCAGGAGCTTTGAGAGCCCCTAATTGAAAGATTGCTATAGTTACCTCTTGTAGCGTTACATCTCCAGTTAGGCTGTGGTTCATCTCCTCTTTGACTATGCATGAAATTTGATCTATGACTGGTTGGAAGTTTCTTGGCCCTGTTGAAGTATATAGCTCTTTGAAATACTTGGCTGTCATCTCCTTTAATTGTATGGGGTCTTGACACCATTCATTTTGGTCATTTTGCACCATTACTATTATGTTTCTGTGACGCCTTTGCACTGTGGTTGCATGGAAATATTTAGAGTTTTTATCTCCCCATTGAAGCCAATTGATCCTAGATCTCATGCCCCAATATATTTCTTCCTGTCTCCATAACCTCTCTATCTCCATTTTTAGCCAATTCATCCTGTGTGTGTCATAATGTGAGGTAGAATGATTTGTGATGGTCTGCATCTCTCTTTTCAGCACTGAGATTTGTTTTTCTGCATTCTTAAACTTTCTTCTACTCCAGCCCATCAGCTCATCAGCCACCTTTTTTTATCTTATTGATAGAGGTACGGTCTCCCCTCCAAAAGATTTCCAGGCTTCCAAGACAATATGTTTATACTCCTCATCATCTATCTACCTAGAAAACTTCAAATTTAAATTCTTTTTTGCGTTTGAGCTGTTGGGGAAATAGGGTTAATAAAATAGGGCTATGATCCGATCCGATAGCTAGTAAGGCTAAGACTTCCGCAGAGGGGAAAGAAACTCTCCAATTCATACTGCACAGAGCTCGATCTAGCCTCTTCCTAATCAACTCATCCCCATCTCTGTTGTTTGCCCATGTGTAGGCACAACCCTTACCTTCTAGGTCCATGAGGCCACTTTCATTAATAAAGTCTTGGAAGGCTTTACATCTGTAGTATTCAGCCACTCTTCCTCCTACTTTCTCCCATTGATATACGATTTCATTAAAGTCCCTAACACACAGCCACGGATCTCGATTTAGCCTGGTCATCTGATAAATTTCCTCCCACAGCTATATTCTTTGTTGAAAATCAGTTGGTGCATAAACAAAAGTAACCCTCATTTGCTGTTTTGTCTCTTCCAAATGGCAAATTAAGTCAATATAAGACATAGTAGTAGATATAATGGAAATGGTAACCTGTTCATTCCATAACAGTGCTAAACACAGAACCGTAGGACTTATAATGAATCGATGCTGAAACTTGAGTCTCTTCTGCATCCTTTTAACCACATCTTCTCTATTCTTTGTTTCCAATGAACACAGAACCGTAGGCTTTTCTTGAGCTACTAAAGCTCATAACGATTGAATTGTCAGGGGGAGCCTAAACCCTGACAATTCCAGCATATAAGTTTCATGTGTAACCCGGTGGCTTATTATGGCCAGCCACCAGAGCCCATTGTTGCACTTCTTCCCATGTTTGAATAGGCATCTCCAGCAATTAAGTCGCATCTAATATTTCATTGTTTGAGTGCTGCACTTCATATGGAGAGTATCGCTTCTGTTTTTTATTGACATGCATTTTCATTTTTTTGCATGCTTTCAGGTTTCGATCTTCTAGAGGTTCTGGTTGGGTGCCCTCGAGGGAGACTCCTCTTAATTTCAGTGAGTGGTGCTGCTCATCCATGTTCTCTTCCCAAACCATGGGATCCTTCAGCTTTGCCTTTCCACGTTCAGTTGCCCTGCTAGTGCTGGTTTTTTGCAAATATGTTGGTGAGCCCTTATAAACCACAATTGTGGCTGCATCCATTGGTGTTTCAGGTATGACTTCTTCTTCCTTCAATTCCTCTATGGACTTTCCATAAAAAAAATCCCAATAAGGGCTGACTTCGTTAACTTCCGCTTTCAACCATGGGCCAAAGGGTAGCTCTTTCATGTTTCTAGATTTTTCCTCATTAAAGGGGACCTTTGCACAGGTGTGAGAGTAATGTCTTACCTTCCCGCATCAGTAACAATAGTGAGGTAGTCTTTTATATCGAAAATCCAGCCATAAGTGCTTTCCCCCGTTGCTGAAAATTGACCCTGAGAGCAGAGGGTTTGTAAGGTTTATCTTTACCCTGGCTTTCCCTATCTTGTAGGACGTATATCCCTTAGATTCAATTTTGACCTTTGAGACACTGCCAATTTTGTAAGATCTATCTTTACCTTGGCTTTCCCTATCTTGTAGGACGTATATCCCTTAGATTCAATTTTGACCTCCGAGACACTGCCAATTTCCCTAGCCACCTTATCGATCACTTTCTCCGAGATCCATTCAATTGGCAGACCATGTATGTGCACCCAAAACTCACAGGTTTTAAAGTTGTAACAAGCCGGAGGTATATTAGGCTCCCATAAATTCAGTAAGAGTAAGTGATTTGCAAAAGACCAGGGACCCTGGTGAAGAACCCTATCCCTGTCTATTTCCGACCCAAATCTGAACTGATCAATTGGAGAGGATGTCTGTTAGATGCATCACTCCATTGTTGAAAGTTAATATTATTTGTTAAGTTTTTTTTTTTTTTCAATGTGAATTTATCCCATTCCTATCTCAAATTTCTTATCTAATATTTTGTCTGAGTATATCTGGTCTAAAGGACATCTCTAAACACCAGATAATTTTTTTTTGTTATTCTGTTTGAACTCAAATTCATACTACTAAATGCAACTACTTCATATATATGACTCTTTATATACGGTCTCTTACTTTTGTAGAATTTTCCCATTTCTATTTGGCCTGAACAATTTCCTCTTTCTATGATTCACAATTTTGATCGAGAGAGGTGATCTATGTTGCCGCCTACAATGATTTTAACTTTTGTATGTTTGTTTCCTAAAACTAAGTTTGTAGAACCTCTGTTTCAATTGGTAATATATAAGGATTACCTTTTGCTTGCACATGGATTCTAGATTCTTTAATCATTTTAATAATTTGTTTATCGTTTGGATTATTGAGTACTACACTCTCGTTTGTGCACATGCATAATCATTTCTCAAACTTTAGTGGTTTACGAGTAACGTCGATAAAGGAGAGCATGTAAAACATTTTAGAAAATATAGAGAAAATGCATTGAAAGTGTGTTAGATTAATCTACATAAAAAAGTCCCTGCATTTATAAATGTTTAGTTTGTAGAAGTAAAATATACTGCCTCATTTGATTTGGTGTCTAATTGATCGATAATTGACTAGTGGTGGCTCCTAAATAAATTGAATGCCTTGTAGAAATATTGAGAATCCAAGTTGCAGTTGGAAGCGTTTGTGAGAATTTGCACTAAGTGATAGCGGTTGCCTTGTGAGGAATCTTTGGTCCTATTTAGTAAATCCGTTAACTTTCTTTTGATAGTTCCCCTTGACTAAGGTTGCAACACATTTAAGATGAAGTTTGAAGATGATTGAACAATAAAGACTTAGTTAGCTGAGTCAAAGGTTTCCAATTTGAAGTTGGTTTCCTATTTTGAATAGATTTCCTAATATGACTAGCTTTCCTTTTTCTTTTTCTTTTTTTTTTTTAATTTGATATTTCCTAACTTTATGCTGTCTAGTTAATATTTCATGGTTTAAGGTTTTCTAATTTTAGTTGTTTCTAATTCAAGAGTCCTAGTCCCTTTTTAATAGAGGTGCTTCTCAATTGCAATAGGCAGATTTGCGCTTCTCAATTGTACTCATCATCATCATCACCATCACCATCATAGACACCCCCAATCCCTTGGTAACATGACATTAAAAGTGTCAAAAGTTTCTTATGGTGCTCACTTTAATGTTAAACTTTTTTTCGAATTACTTAAGTTCAGCTTTTTTGAGAAAAATTGATCATTTCAATGCTAATATTGATTTGGGTCACTGGAAATCCTACATGGTCATATTTTATTGATATCGCCAACTGACATGACTCGTTGGCATGCCCAGTCAACATATTATTCCCTAAACGACACTGTCTACAAGATTTGCCCCAATTTCAAACCCTATATTGCCAATTCAATGAAATTCCCAAATTTGAAACCCTAAGTCACAATTTCAACGAAATTCATAAATTTCCAAAGATGAAATAGGGGTCGAATTTGAGTAAGGAGATCACAGGAGCAACATTGTGGATTGGAATCGTCGAATGAGGCAGTTTGACTGAGGTTGGAAGACTTTGGCAATGGTGATTAAGAAATAGGGGCAAAGAGTGAACGAGAGGAATCAATTTGGGAGAGGAAATTCATGTTGAGCTATCTTGAGTGTAAATGTGCTCTGTTCTGTGTAATAACCTGTGGTCATTCGATGGTGAATGAGCGGTAGCTGCTAGTGATCATAGATGGTGTGACTGAGAAAGGATCAAAGATTTGGAAGCCTCTGGAAATCGATTATCCGAGAGATTTTCCTGACCGTTTGAAATTTATTGAGTCCTTCCCTTCCTAAACTCCCTGTTTGTTAACGTTCTTTATTTCTGTTTATGAACAAAATTTTTGTTTTTTTTGTTCTAAGGAACAAAAAAAGAACAGAAACGCGTTTGTTTGCGTTTTTATTCCAAATCTATTTTTTTCCCAGGAACACATTTAGAACAGAAATAAGAAACAAGAAAAACGTGTTTCTTGTTTAAGAACAATTTTTAAGAACAAATTTTCTCTCTCCTCTCTTTTTCTTCTTTTTTTTCTTCTTCTTTTCTTTTTCTTTTTTCTTTGGCCGATCGCCGACCTCGGCCATGGCCGGCGACGTTGTCGAGGGCCAGTCACCTCGCCGGAGCGTCACTGGCCCCTAGCAAGGCTCAACCTCGCCTTGGCTGGGCGAGCTCGGGCTCACCCAGATCCGGCGAGTCTGAGCTCGCCTAGCCAACATGAGGCCGAGCCTTGCCCAACCACGGTGAGGCTCAACCTCACCGGGGGTCAGCGGGCCTTGCCATGTTTGGCGAGACCTGTCGGCCCTCGTCGGCCGGTTGCTGGTCATGGCCGAGGTTGGCGACCGGCCAAAAGAAGAAAAAAGAAAAAGAAAAAAGAAAGAAAAAGAAAATAAAAATATTAAAAAATTAAAAGAAACAAAAAAAGAATACAAATTTACTAAATGTGTTTATGTTCATTTTTTATTCTCGGAAAAGTTTATCAAACGTTTTCTTGTTCAAAAATTGTTAGGAGAAAAAATAGTTTTTTCTATTTATGTTTTAGAATAATTTTTGAACTAAAACGTTACTAAATGCGTCCTATATTTTAACTCGAACACACGGGAGCTCTTGTGGCCAACGATGGTGGAGCGATAATAGCTATTGGCGGACTGACAGTGACGGAGAAGAAATTCATGGTGGATTTGACGTCTTGGCTCTTGGGAGTCGTGCAATGTCATTTTAGGCAAGCTAACCACGTCGACTTATACGACGTCATTTTACAAGTCCATGTGGACTTAATTTAAAATAAAATAGGCCAAATCATATTAAAATTTCAATTATGAAAGTCACGCAATCATTTTGATCAGAATTTTTCATTAAAGACATTTAAATAGTTATTTTTTCCTCATTTGGTACTTAAGTAAGCCGACAAAAACTTTTTGGGACTAAACTGAGTATTATACGAAACTTTTAGTACTTCCAATATCTTTTTGTCCCGTTAAGTTGGTCTATTATGGCTTCTTTTATCGAGCCCTCACCTCACCTTTTATCTTTGTCACTATCGAAACCTCACTAGCCCAAAGCATCCACTAGGACTTTGTCGACATGCAAAACGCAGCCCGCGCCGTGGTCGGGGTGGGCCTGCTCACGTGGAACAACACCGTCGTGGTACGCCCAAGGATATGCTAGCAAGTGTGCTGCCAGTGGCTGCGAACGGGATCACTCGATAAACCCATATGACGAGTACGTAGCCGAGGGCGACGACGAGCTGAGTGCCGTTGGTGCCATGAAGATGTGGGTGAGCGAGAGGGCAAACTACGACTAACGGTCCAATGCTTCCGTTGGCGGCGAGTGCTTGCATTACACGCAAGTATACCGATAAGATGTCAATTGATGTTAGTAATACATCGTGTAGACTTGATCATAAATTTGATGACTCGCAAGTACACCGGGTATGACTGAATATTTTGCACTCATTGGTAGGCTCGGATAATACATCCTAGTCCTACGGCCTCGTCGCTGAAGTGGGCTGGACCAAGGGCTTTGAGGCTCAATGTAGTCCGCCCAATAATTCATTATAGTTAATTTGATCAAATAACTTTTTTAGTTTATCTACCTTGAAATACAAATTTTGTAAATATTGGAAGAGAAAATGAGGCTCAAAACAGATAAAGAAAAGCATCTTATGACACGTTTAAAGTTAAATACTACAAAATTGTGGAATTATTTTCTATATGTGTTTCCAATTTGTCTATTATTTAGCTCAATTTTTTTTGCTTAAAAAAATAGACATAGTCCACGTGATTGGGCCGCAAAATACCAGAGGGCAACTTTGGCACTGGCCAAAACCCGCCAGCTTAATCTTTGATGTTTTATCTCATGGAGCATTCCCATCATATGAAATTTGCAACTACTAGTTCTAAGAATGGATAGGACGAGGTCTTTTGACCATAATTAAAGTGGGGATTGGGACTAGGCGCCCCTTATTCCCTCCACTAGCAAGCGATTGCATTAAAAGTTTATTAAAAATGAACGATGCGATAATACTCCAGGAGATAATTTGAAAGGGATACAAAAGTGTGAGGACTCGAAATAAGCTTGTAGGTTTCATTCAGTCGACCAATGAAAAAGTCACGGATCATTTAATAAAGAAGATTTAATGCATATTCCTAGTATATTTAGCATTTCTCTAACCTCAATGAAGAAGGCACCATAGAATATTTTTGGAAGTTATCAATAAATTTCCAATCGTAACCCATAATAAATATTTTACTCAAACATTATATATTTTCGGATTTGGCTATCATGCAAACATAAGTTAAAAGAAATTGCAGCTTGGCTACTTGACCTTGATGTTTCAGCTTTTGGTGCTTGACTTACAATTGACTTGGACTTCAAAACAATTTCGTTTGAAAAGCCAAAAGAAACAATCAAACGTAGGGGAGAAAACTTTAACCCAAAGCATAAGCGAATCAATTAGTCTATTCTAATGCGAAACTCGCTCCTAGTTTTCTTGAATCGAAGTGCACGGGATGCAATCTCTTTTTCCTATGGAAGCAAAAAAGCTTTCCCCATGATTGACGTACATTTCTTTTAAGGGCTGGAAGGAAATTCCCAAGTGCTTTTTTGATGACTTGACCATGAAAAGCATTGGACTAACTGCACGATGCATCGCACTTAAGAAAAACAAAAAATGATTTTCGCCTCAGATAAAGATCATGATCCTCGCACATCACATCGCGATTAAAGAAATTATAATTTTAAAATCCTTTTGCTTTGCTTTCACATTTCTAGATTGAAAAGATACCAAAACTTATTTCATTCGGCCGGAAAAAAACAAGCTTGTTGGATGACTTTTCAAAAAGAGATTTTTTGGAAAATCTTTTCCTTTTGGAAAAGGAGAAAAACGATATTATTATACAAAAAAAGTTAGTTGATTTGTGATAATGATTTGTGTGTCCATATTGACAGAGTAAATATCATTAAACTGTCATTAAAGGAGGGTTTTATTCATTTTTCTAGAGGTCATCCGGAGGAGGGTCATTGTTAATATGAGGCACCAACTTATCCGTCATGTGACCCCAGACATTTCAAAATAGTTTACTATAAATTTTATAGTATGAAAATGAACCCCTTGAATCATTTGGAAGTTGTATGTAGATCATCTTCAAAATTTAAATCTGTTTTATCATCCTTATAAAGTTCAAATATCTTCAATACCTTTATGGCCCCATCACTTCTTGTGCTTGCATTCGAAAGATGTGGAGCTTTAAGGAGTGTCGACCATATTTCAGTGGCAGCTTGAGAGGATGTTTGAGAGGACATTTCTTACAACATTGAAAAGAAAGATAACAATATATGAAGTTAAATTTTGCTTTATTGATCCTCCCCCATTTATGTTTATTTCACCTTTTTAATATAATCTTTAGTTTGATTGCTGACTTCACACCTCTTTGATGATATGGCGTAAGCTACATAGCCACCATGTCATTTAGTATGAAATTTCTAGTGAAGTACATGTAGCATTACTTTTGAAATACTTGTTTCACCATGCCCACTAAAACATTACATTTGTACACACTTTATATTAGGGGTGAGCAATTTTAGATTCTGTGCATATTCTACCTGAAACTTGAAACATATCCGTTGGAACAGGTTCTTCATTTTCCAAAACCTAGAACCTACCTTGTCATAGGTTCCATAGTTGGTTCCAAGGTTTAACTGGGTTCATCTTTATTATTAATTGAACAATTGTATTGATTATTAAATTATCCATTATTTATATTTAGACACATGAAAAATATGAAACATCAACAAAGTAAAAGTCTTAGTCATATAATAGAAGTTCAGACTAGCTGTTTCAGATTATACACTCATTATCAAATATTATGGAATATCGCAAGATCGCTCGATTATATAGACCAAGAAAAATACTAAGACTTATTTCAAGTTCTAAGTTCTAGGTTCTTGACTCTAGGTTCCACCAACTTAGAACCTGGTACTTACTAATCGAAATAGATTTCCCAATTTTTGGAATTTGAAACTTACCATGCATATCTTAAGATCTAGAACCGGACAAGTTCCCACTAATTCGGTTATTAGATTTCAAGTTCTACTCAAGAACCATGCTCATCTATACTTAATATGTTGGGGCAACATTGTAAAATGCATTAGATTCATGTCAATCTAGTGCATCATAATTCTCGACTGAAGTAGTTAATTTCCATGTGGGACTTACATAATCTAAACTTGATTAGACTCATAAAAGTCCAACGGACATACTACCATGGTGATCATATTGGCCAAGAACTCTTGAAGTTTCCTAATTAGAATGTTTTTTATTAAAAGGTTTAACCGTTTCTTAGAATTGTCACTTATCTTAGAGATTTCGTCCCAAAAGTCTCTAAATTTATGCATCCCTTGCAAAAGGTCTTGAAGAAGAGTCCACTCCCGTGGAAAAGAGAGCATACTAGTGCAGTTGAGGTGTCAAAGGAGAAATTGTTGCATCCTTCCCCATTACAAGTTCCATTTGATGGCAAGTGAATCTTGCGAATGAATGCTAGTGAAAAATATTGGATAGCAGTTTTGCTCTAAGAAATTGACGGAAAGCATTTCATTTATGAATATAAAAGGGACTACTTTTGCTTGTCGAACTTCACTACCACTCTACATTCAAAGAAACCTTTGCCATCAAATATGAAACTAAAAAATTTGAATTTTAATTGTTTGGCTATCATTTCTCTGTTGAAATGAAAAGTCATCATTTTTCCCATGTGATGAAGTTTAAAGCTAAAAAGCAGTTGCTCATCCTCAATTTGTTCAATGGGTAGAATGGTTTTTAAATTGCTCTTTTGAAACCAAACATATCAAAGGAGAGAAGAACATCCTTGTAGATCTTCTTACAAGACCCAAATACTTCTCATCCTTTTACATGTTCACATTTGACCAATTTCAAAGTAGTATCGTGAGGGAAGGGTGAAAAGAACCCTCCTAGGGAGATATGCCACTTAAAACACTTCAGCTTGTCCTTCCCAGATAAATCTATAGAAATACGAATCCTCTCTTTGGCGAATGTCAATTGAAGATAGCCATATGAAGATTTAAATCTCATAACATTTGAGATTAATCCATACTGTCCGCGTATCCGTGTCTTCACATTCAACATCACCAATTTTCCAGAGGAAGATGGTTCAATTGGTATCCGTTTTATAGTTATACTTCAGCCATTGAAATCCCTATAGCCACTGTCTGTAGGATCATTACTGCCATTCTTATTGAAGGTTTTTAGTAACATTATTGTATGCATTTTGCAGAAGTTCTTGAGTGCTTTCACCCTATTCCGAGTTGGCAAAACCTATTCTCTACCGAATTGAAGTCAAACTAAGTTAATTTTACTATTTTTCTTCAACAGAAATGGTGACTTAAAACCTCAGGACTACTAGGACAAATCAATTGTCCCTATCCCATTGTTAAATTATAAAAATATTATGGTTGTAGTTTCAGGGAAATTCATAGAGAATAGCAAGGATTTCAGAGGATCCTAAGTGAAGAGAATCAAACTGTTCCGAAGTTTTTGCGGCTTAGTACTTATCAAGAAGAAATGCCATGGGATGGTTCCCATGGATATCGTGCTGCCAAGGATGCCATCCACTAGGCATTAGATGAGTATGAGAGGACTCAGCCAAAACCTAGGGAACTTTGGAGAATCTTATCTTGAAGACACAAGGTGACCGGATATTTCACTCTGACAAAGATCCCAATCTCGACCTAAATCATGAACCCGTCAATAAGTAAATGAATCTATCAGAGTTCACATGACCACTATGTTAAATTTATAAGCTTTGTCGTGCGATTGAGTTTGTACCGTGTATTATGTATTATATAGTTTGTACTGACCTTTTTCAGCTTTTGTTAATCCTGTAATATTCCCTTCTTGGTCATGAAAATGTTTGTATTATTATCCTTAATCTTAGCTACATAAGGGGATGTGATGTTTTAATAAAAGACAGAGTCCAGAGAAGAGAAAATTTCCCAAACTTCTACTCTCCAATGTTCTTATAAATCTTTCTCACAAATACCTGTTGATATTGGAATTGTAGAATTCCGATCATGATCAGATAAGATGAATTGATTCAGTAAATATACTCTCCACTTGTCACTCTAAATCGATACTCTAGATCAATTTTTTTTTCCTAAGGCCAGAGAGCCCTCAGACGACCTAAGGCCAGAGAGCCCTAAGACGAAGGCTAATGTTATTTGGGAACTAAGGGCGCGTTTGGTTGTGTTTCTTTTTTTTGTTTTTAAACACTTTTTCTGTTTTTTTGTTGCAGGAACAAAAAGGAACAGAAACGCGTTTGGACGCGTTTGTTCCTTTTGTTCTTTTGTTCCAGGAACAAAAAACGAAAACAAGAAACACAAATTTTGTGTTTCTTGTTTCGAAAACACTTTTGAAACACTTATTTATTTATTTTTTTCTCTTATTTTCTTGTTCTTTTTCTTTTGGCCGGTCGCCGGCCTCGGCCATGGCCGACGAGGGCGGCGGCCTCGCCCGGCCACGGCGAGGCTCGCCGGCCCCGGCGAGGCCGAGGCTCGCCGTCCCCGGCGAGGCCGAGGCTCGCCGTAGGCGGGCGACGGTCGGCCTCGCCATGGCCGGGCAAGCTCGAGCTCGCCCGGCCATGGCGAGGCCTCGCCCCGCCGGCGGGCGAGCTCGATCTCGCCCGGATCCGGCGAGGCCGAGCTCGCCCGGCGGCCGCGCGAGCCCTCGCCTCGCCGGATGCGGCGGCGCGTCGGCGTCGGCGCGGTGGCCGGCGAGGCCGCGCCTCGCCCGCCGGCGGGGCGAGCTCGGCCTTGCCGGATCAAAGGCGAGGCCGACCCTTGCCGGCCGGTCGCCGGCCAAGGCCTTGGCCGGCGACCGGCCAAAAGAAGAAAAAAAAATGAAAAAGAAAAAATAGAAAAATAAGAAAAAAATAGAAAAAAAATAAAAGAAATAAAAAAATTATCCAAATTTACCAAACATGTTTATGTTTATTTTTATTAGGAACAAGTTTACCAAACGCGTTGTTTTGTTCAAAAATTGTTCGAGGAACGAAACACTTTTTTTTATTTGCATCCCCGGAACAATTTTTGAACAGAAATGTTACCAAACGCGCCCTAAGAGTCAGTCCCATTTGACGGCTGAAAGAGAGAAGGGCCCGAGCTCTGGGATATCATACTTGTCTCGAATTTTGTTAGTCTTCCTTATAATTATGGTTATTTATGTCATTAGCTTGTTCATCTTTCTGTTATTCTTTTTCTTTTCGGGATAATTGCCGCCAGCTTACATGACGCATTTGACGGAATGTTCGGTCTTCGTTTCCATGGACTTCTCAATCCTCTCGTAATTGACGGTGAACTTGAGGCACCAATTCCTTCAGTCTTCGGCCTTCGGTCTTCAGGAAAGAGAAAGCAATATTTAAGCTAATAAGCAGCATTCTCTTTTGTTCAGTCTTTAGTTTTCGTCTGCATGGACTTCGTGGAATATGGGGCACCAACTTGTCCTTTATATGGAACTTTCTCTTTTTGTTATTTATTTAGTGTCCTCCTCACTCTTCTCCTTCTCATCGCCTTCAATGTTGCTTTATTCAATAAGTAAAAACAAAATATCAGATCAATCATTATACAGAATTTATTAAACAATATTAGGATCCGTTCATTTCGCGAAAAATTGACTATTTTTGGAAAATATTTTCCTAGAAGTCATTTTCCAGGAAAATGATAATATTTTCTAGTGTTCGGCTAAAATTTGAAAATATTTCGAAAAACATTTTAAGATGTTCAGTAAAGAAAATATTTTTTAAGATTTCACCACTTAGGCATGCATCACTTATCGACTTATAAATCCATCAAATATGAACTTGCCTTTAAATCTGGGCAAACTTGCTTCATATCTTTGTTCCCTCATTGTTGCCAAACGCTCATCTACTCTAAAAAATGTTCGTATGGGTTTTAAAAATAAGCAAAAGAGAAAATAAGCAAGGCATATATAACCCTAATGAGAATCTTTCAGTTGAGTGGCCTGTTATCCTCTTGCGTCTTTTGTGTTCTAATAAACAAAAGAAAAAAGAAGTAAATCATGTAAAGTCCTTTACTTGAGCAATGTGCAATTGCAGGGTAGAGTAAATAAAGAAAATGATAAGCAAGAGTGCAGAGCATGAGCTTGAGATTGATGAGCTCAAGGTTCACCTAGCAACGACTAATGACTAGCCAAGAAAGAAGAAGATGGGAAACAAAGAAAAGAAAAAAGAAAACAAAGAAAAGAAAAGAAAAGAAATAGAGAAAAAAAAAAAAAGAAAAAAAGAAATAGAAAAGAAAAAGGAAATTAAAAATAATTCAAATTAAAAAATAATTTGAATAAAAAAAAAAAAAAGAAGAAGAAAGGAGATGAGAAAGTGAGGATTTGTAGATGTGTGAGATAAAAGAGATCAAGTGAGGAAAATGTTTTTCACTTTTCATTTTCCCCTAATTTAGAAGACTTTTTCTATTTCATGGAAAATATTTTCTCCAAAGAATTGATTTTCCATGAAACGAACACCAGAAAATCCGAAAAACGTTTTCTCGAAAATTATTTTTCGCAAAATGAACGGAGCCGTAGTCTGTTTGACATTTCTCTTTCATTGTTTTGGGGGTAAAAGTGAAAACAAGCAAAGACGTTGAAATGTGAACAACACTTCACACGCAAAGACTTTATTAGAATTTCTTACCAAATGAAATGGCACGCTATGTGGCACGCACCATGTCATCAAATAATAAGCGTGGAGTATTATAATAAAGTTTGTAAGAGGGGAAAATAGATAAATGTGGCAAGATCAATTAAAGGAAATTTGAATTACTATTCCACCATTATTTCTTCTTAAGATTACACAAAACTATATGGCAAATATATATTTTTTCATATTGATCTTAATTATTCATCCATAGTTATTTAATTTCCATTAATTTTGATAATACTAGATTTAGCATTCATACGAAACAAATTGTTAGTCAAAAAGTGAGTTGTGCATGGGACGGAGGTTTTAAATGGAGCTAAGATTGAAAGTGGATAACTAGAGAAGATGGGGAAACTACTATTTCTTATACTCAACTCTGCCCTCTTGTGGGTAATTGCCGCCAGCTTACATGACGCATTTGACGGAATGTTCATTCTTCGTTTTCATGGACTTCTCAATCCTCTCGTAATTGACGGTAAACATTTGGCACCAATTTGTTCAGTCTTCGGCCGTCGGTCTTCAGGAGAGAGAAAGCAATATTTAAGCTAATAAGCATTATTCTCTTTTGTTCAGTCTTTAGTCTTCGTGGAATATGGGGCACCAACTTGTCCTTTATATGGAACATTCTCTTTTGTTATTTATTTAGTGTCCTCCTCCCTTCGTCCGCATGGACTTCTATGGAGGGGTTGAATCAAATCCCCTGTAAATTGGGTTAACTAGGGGAGCAGTTTAAGGACTTGCTCAGGTCCACAACTTGTCCTTTATATGGAACTTTCTCTTTTTGTTATTTATTTAGTGTCCTCCTCCCTCTGTTCCTTCTCATCGCCTACAATGTTGCTTTATTCAATAATTAAAAACAAAACATCACATCAAAAGTGAGTTGTGCATGGGACGGAGGTTTTAAATGGAGCTAAGATTGAAAGTGGGTAACTAGAGAAGATGGGGAAACTACTATTTCTTATACTCAACTCTGCCCTCTTGTGGTGTTGGAGCTCAATGATAAGCCCCAGTGCTTGCTTACAAAATCAAACGGATCGGCTTGCTTTAGCCTCCTTCAAAAATGCGATACACAAAGATCCATTTGGAGTTTTGAGCTCTTGGAATGATTCTACCCATCATTGTGAGTGGCATGGCATTTTGTGCAGCAAAAAGCATCCAGGCGGGGTCACATTCCTAGTCTTAAGATCGCATGGCTTGGGAGGCTTCCTATCTCCTCACGTAGGTAATCTCTCTTTCCTGAGGGTTATGGATTTAAGGAACAATAGCTTCATTGGCGAAATCCCATCACAAATTGGCAACTTGCTTCAGCTCCGTAATCTCATTCTCAGTAACAACTCATTTGGTGGGCTGATACCCTCAAATCTTTCTCGCTGCTTGAACCTTTGGACCTTGAATCTCATAGATAACCAACTTGTGGGGGGAATTCATTCCAAACTTGGTTCTTTACAAAGGCTTAAAATTTTGGATTTGGCTAAGAACAGACTTGTAGGTCCTATTCCACCTTCGATCGGAAACCTCTCGCAGCTACTAGAACTCTCCCTAGGAGAAAATGCATTTCATGGAGAAATACCTAAGGATTTTTCCGGACTCAAGAGGTTGGAACTTCTCCAACTAGGAGTGAACAAACTCACTGGCGAGATTCCACCAGGGATTTTTAACATCTCCTCCCTTCGTATCTTCTATGTTGGTTGGAACCAATTGTGGGGAAGCTTTCCCTTTGATATCGGCACCACTCTTCCTTCTTTGCATTACCTTGGAGCCTCCCATAACTTGTTGACTGGGACAATTCCGTCATCGTTAACGAATGCCACCAGCCTTGAGAAACTTTTGCTTTACAACAATAGTTTCCATGGCCCAATACCTAAAACCCTGGGAAGGCTTAAGGGCCTCAAATTTTTTGTCTTGGGTCTTAACCAATTGCAGGATGACTTAAGTTTTATTTCTTCTTTAGCTAATTGTTCTAGTTTAGATACTCTTACGGTGGAATCAAATTTGATCCATGGATGGTTGCCGACATCCATCTCCAATCTCTCCACCAGCATTAATCGGATTTTCATGGCAAATAATCGCGTCCAAGGAACTATTCCTTCAGCCGTCCGAAATCTCTACAACCTGTCCATCTTGAGTTTAGAAAATAATCTTCTAACTGGTTGCATTCCCGATTCCATCGGAGCACTTTACAGCTTGCAGAGGCTTTTTTTGTCCAGAAACATGTTTACTGGAGAGGTACCGTCTTCGATTGGTAACATAACATCATTATATTTCCTTGATCTTGCCACCAACAATTTCCATGGCTTCATACCGCAAAGTCTCGGGAACTGCAAGCAATTAACCATGCTCGATCTTTCGAACAATAGTCTAATTGGCTCGGTTCCAGTCGAAATTATGGGTCTTTCTTCCTTGTCGATCATCTTCAGTTTAGCACATAATAAATTAAGTGGATCTCTTCCATTGCAAGTCGGCTCTTTAATAAATCTCGCTGAGTTAGATCTGTCTTATAATAGATTGACCGGCTTAATTCCAGCCTCCATCAGTTATTGCTTGAGATTAGAATGGCTTTACTTAGAAGCAAATTCTTTTCATGGTCAAATCCCCAAAGATTTACGTCCATTAAGGGGTCTACAAGAGCTGGACCTTTCCAATAATAATTTTGCTGGTCCAATCCCGAGCTTTCTTGTAGAGCTCTCACTGCTCACGTACTTGAATTTGTCCTTCAATGAACTAGAAGGACAAGTTCCGGAGGGTGGAGTTTTTCTTAATGTAAGTGCTGTATCGGTTTCCAAAAATAGTGAACTCTGTGGAGGTGCTCCAGGTTTGAAGCTTCCTCTTTGTAAATTACCAAGCTCTAACAAGTCTTCTACAACAGTGATATTTGTGGTAGCTATCAGCTTGTTATGTTCAGCTTTTTTGTTGCTGTCTGTCTTCTGGTACCACAAAAAGAAGCAGACAAGAACCGATGCCTCAACGTCATTTTCCTTGGAGCACCAATTCTTGAGGATTTCTTATGAAGAACTCCTTAGAGCTACTGACAAATTCTCTGAAACCAATTTAATTGGTAAAGGAACATATGGCACAGTTTATAAGGGGATTCTTGATGGCAATGCCACGGTAGCAGTGAAGGTGCTCCATTTAACCCAAAGAGGTGCTTTGAGGAGCTTTTTCTCAGAATGTCAAACTCTAGGAGCCATTAGACACCGAAACCTCGTGAAAATACTAAGTGTCTATTCAGGCATGGACTTTCGTGGCAATGACTTCAAAGCTCTAATATATGAGTTCATGGCTAATGAGAGCTTGGAGGAGTGGCTACATCCTCAAACTATAGGACAAGATGATGAGCGTGGTGAATCGAGAAATCTAAAACTAGTGCAAAGGTTACACATTGCCATTGACATAGCTACTGCAATCGAATATCTCCACAAGGGTTGTTATCCAGCAATTGTCCATGGAGATCTAAAGCCAAGTAATGTGCTTTTGAACAACGACATGGTGGCTCGAGTTGGAGATTTTGGGCTGGCAAAGATCATTTCAATGATGTCTGTTGAAGCCATAGGAGTTCAGGACCAGGGTAGTTCAACTTCAACCGCAATTAGAGGATCCATTGGTTATGTGCCTCCTGGTACGGATCTATCATATTTTCTCGATTAGTTTTCGATTGATAGTAATATGATTGATCGTGATAGTAATATGACACAGTGCTAAAAGTATTGAATAAACAATATCCTTGATGTTATTTTATGCTTTGTATACTCTTAACACCTCTTTCTCACAACACAATTTCCTCTTTCTTCTATTAATAGCTTCAATGAAAAAGAAAATACATATCTTTGTGCACGAAAATAATAATAGTAGCATTTTGTAATCGTATTTGAAATTAAGACAAGAATAAATCATCTTCAATTTGATCATTGAGTGGAGTTTTTTTTTTTTTTTTAATTATCAAAACTTGTGAATTTGTGCCAATAAATAGATTAAGCATGTTGTGTCCTATCATATTTACAATTTCTTTCTATAATTTGTAATCTATCTCATGCTATGTTGACGCTGTGAAAATGGGTTGTGTCTAACATTGTCATAAAGTCAGTTATGGTACGAGAAATTGACGAAAACTTGTGATTCACTTGTGGTAAGCCATGACTTGAGGTCTTGCCAGTAAGTAATTGACCCCTCATGGTGGACCCATTCCTTTTAACTTGACCTATAATTCTATATTTCTAAAATTTGTTTAGATGACATGACATTTAAGTTAGAATCCGCTGGAGTTCTTAAACCCATAAATGCACAATAATATCACACAACATACACTAATTTACGACATGATGGACTTTATCCAACTTTCACTCCCCTAAACTTCTTGTTCAGAGCATATTTAGACAAATTTACGCATTTAACAAGTATAAATCCATTAGCAATAACAAATCACTCCAAGTCTCTTCTTTTTCCCCAGTCTTCTAGGCATTTTCTTCTATTCTTTCTTGCAGAAAAGAAATAGTGTGGTATAGGTATTAAACTGAATTCGGAACATGAAAATGATGAGCCTCGTGTCCATTCTATGTGTGTCCAATCAAAACCAGCGGTTCAAATTCAATTAATACATTTACTAAGTGCACTAAATAGTTTCCGTTGAGGCCTCCATTGCATATATTTTTCTTCTGTTTTCTGTTTTCCCCTATACCCTATTAGAGGAAAAAGTCACTCTTGATGTTTAGGCAATTTTTTTAGCAAACATGTGACAACTTTGGCTGCACATGGTAGTTTTGGAGAAAGAAGAGTTCATATGTTGTTAACTAGTATTTGGTGTGCTCTATAAATCCTAACATCTCATTTCTCTACGGTTGATGCATTCCAACTTTTATGACACCACTTTAGCATCCGACAGGTGATAAACATCGGCCATAGCCAATAAATTAAACAAAAGTCAAACAAAGAGATATGAAAGAAAAAACTAGTAGGGCATTTTAGGACCCTTTACCTTGCTTCGGCAAACGATTTCTTGGCCTCTGCCATGCATACTGAGCTCGACTGTGATGTGAGTGAAGGCTTGCGAGCCATCACTTTATGTTGGGTGCAACTGATGCAAGCCTTCACAACTATCCTTGGCAAGCTCTTGCAAATGGACATCAAGCAAAAATCCTTGTGATTTAGAAACGTTTTCTAAACAATTAACTTCAAGAAGAAGTGTCTATTCCTTCCCTTTTAATGTCTATTCCTTCGTTTTTAATGTCTTGAGGAAATTTTCAGAGTACGGCATGGGAAACAAGGTTTCCACATTGGGGGACGCATACAGTTATGGCATTCTATTGTTGGAGATGTTCACTGGGAAGAGACCGACTGAAGAGGCCTTTGGGCACAGTCTTAACCTGCATAGTTTTGTCCAAATGGCTCTTCCAGATCGAGCAATGGACATTGTAGACTTAAGGCTTTGGAGTGAAGTTGGTGATCAGCAACAAGAAATCAAGATCAAAGATTGCATTACCTCCATATTCAAACTTGGAGTTGCATGTTCAATGGAATCACCACCGGATCGAATGGACATGACCAAGGTGATCGGGAAATTATACTCAATCAAGGCAAGTTACGAAGGACAGGTATGTGGCTAAGTCAATTTTCTTGTTTCATCTTGGAACTCCTTCACTACTAGAGAAAATCATTGTGCAAAGGTAGTGCTAGCAAATAAACATGAATGTCTCCCTATCTAGTATGCCTACCCATACCTATTATGTGTATTTTTAATGATGACACCAATATCTATATTTAAAAATCATATAAAATGGATGTATGGAGTTGTTGCCATCTACCTTTTTGCCTAGAGGGGAAAAGACGGGTTTATGGATATTGCCTAAAAAATGGGCCTACAACCCTTAATTAAGTGTCGACTCTCCTAGGTTTATACCATCGGATTGTTCAATTTTAGTTTCAATTGATACTATAAGAATTTTTTAATGAAGAGTCACCACCAACCTATTGGGGTCAGCTAGAAACCAAATAAGATATGGGAGTATATCTCATTTTCTACATAACTAGAGAATCTAAGAATGAAGAACTTTTTACATTAATTGATCACCAGTGCCCTTGCACGGTACCTAATCTTATTTATTTCAAAAAGATGTTTGTCAAGGCAGTTTAGATTGATTTTAAACATTTTCACTAATATATGAGATGGTCATGTGGGTGCACAATAATTGAAATAACAATTAGCAACTAAGGAAGTATAAAATAAATTGCAAAGAAAAGTTAGGATCTAATACTAAGAAATAAGAAAATATGTCAATCCTAATTAGGCTATAGGGAAACCAACTTCAACATCTTGGAAGTGCGCAACCAATTGGCAATTGAAATAGAAATGCACAAATAATGACCTAGTATTCATCTTTAGAATATTCAAATCTTGTGTAAAAGCTCTAAGAGGTCGTTCAATTTTCAGCACAATTTTTGTTAAGGATTTTAACACATTTTAAGAAGAAACTACACAAAAACCGATTTTAAAGCTTTTTCAAAAGATTTCTGATTTTTCTGAATTTTTCTGAATTTTCTAAATATTTTATGATGTTCTTTTAAAAAAGATATTTCGCAATAATCCGACCCCGGTATAACCAACCAGGTTCGTCGGCCCGGGTTCACTGTTGGACTGGGCTCAGCGATTGAGCCCAGTCCGGCGAAACCCAAAACAAAATAAAATATAAAAACTAAGCCCAACTCACAATGAAATAAACCAAAGTCGAAGCCTCATTAGACCCACTGAGCCCATATCAAGACTCAAGCCCAGCCATTTGATCCGAATTTTTGTTTCTATTTTTTTTTTTTATTCTTTTATTTCTTCCCTTCTTCTCCACGACGTCGTCTTATTCACGACGTCCCCTTCTCGAGCGATGGCCTTCACCCGAAGCTCCGAATTTCTTGGACAAGCCTCGGGCCAAAGCTCAAGGCGCCGCCGAGCCACCACCCTTCATCGGTCGTCCACTCTGACCGCCACTCGTTGGCCGAGGACCAAGCACAACAAGAAAAACGACAGGGCGAAAACGAACAAAGCCACGGGCGGCCCCCGAACAACGTCAAGCTCGAAATCGCAGCAAAATGATAAGATTAACAACACACGAGAACGTCGATTCAGCCCCGAACCAAGAACACGAAAGCTGATCTAACTTAAGCATTTCATCGAGCACTTAGGACGCACTGTCTAAAACGACAGAAAAACGAACCGGCCGAGCTCAAATCGCGCCAGGACTCATGACAATCAACATACATGAACACAGAGACAAGACACATGGACGACGTGGGCCGGAGCTCGCTTGAGCCGGACGGCCGCGAGCTCCGGTCCGGCATGCCCAAAAACAGGGCAAAAACAGGGTCATGCTTACTGGAGTTTTGGCGCGAGAAAGGAGGCACGGCGGCGGGTCGTCGGCCACGATTCAGGCGCGTTGGCGGGCGGTCTCTCCCTCCAACCTCTCCTTCCTCGCTTGGACTCTCACTCGCTGCTCTCTCTTTCTCGGATCTCTCTCTTCTCTCCCCCCCAAAAAATTCCCCTCTCCTTCTCTCCCTTTTAAGCTCTCCAGCCGGCGCGCATGGCGTCCTGCCATGCCAGCTGTCGCTGCCGGTCTGCCCCCGACCACAAACTCCGGTACGACGCTTGCCCTTGTCTCCTCTGCCTCCGTCGCGTCCGCCGTCCTTTCCTCCGCTCTCTGTTCTCTGCAGAGGCGTGAAGGAAAAGGGAAAAGAAAGGAGAAGGGGGCGGGGCCAGGAAACGAGGAGCGGGCCAGCCCAGGTGGAGAGAAGTGAAAAAGGAAGGGAAAAAGAAAAAGGGGCCGAGCAGGCCCAGCCTTGGCCCGCCTCCGCTCTTTCTTCTTCTTCTTCTTCTTTTTTTTTTTTTTTTGGATCAATAATTTTTAATTTTAATTTTTCTACATAAATTTTAGTACTGGCAATGCGAATGCTCTTAATACCTTTATACTATGCAATTTAATAAAAAATATTTTTGCTATGGGTTAAAATTTAATTCCTAATTTTCCAATGCAATTAATAAATAATTAAACGGATTATCAAAATTTAGGTGTCAACAATCATCTATCTATGTCCACCAAGTAACCATGTAAAAATATGATGAATTTGCTTGTTTGTATGGTTCTCTTCATTTTCGATGATACTATATACCATAGGACTGATGTGCTAATTAAACATGGCTGGGCCATTGCCCTTGCTTGCCCTCAAGCCAACCCCCCCTCCCAAAAAAAAAAAAAAATCTTGATCTTCTCTATGCTTTTGCGCTTGTGCACTACAACACGACCTCATCGTGAGTTCACTAGCTCAAGCCCGACTCTTAATGTTGCGCTTAACTATGAGCCCATGGTCAAATCCAAAGAGCACAAAGAGGGAGGCAACCTCATCGCGAGATCATGAGCTCAAGCCCAACTCTCAATGTCCTGGTTGAGTGAGAGCTCACTATCTTTTGGAAGCCAAGCTTGATTGAACTTTGGTGACATAGCCAACGAAATTCTATTGTGGTCATGTTGCCGACACCGGTAGCCACTAGAGATGTAGAGTTAACATACACATAAATGGGACAAGATCAAAACGGAAATATTGATGCATATTTTGTTGCACTCCTTGGTGTGCTGATCACATTGTCTAGTAATATTTGTCAAGTCTTCTCACCCAACCAACCCTATCTCTTTCTTCACCATTAGCCATCGTCTCCGGCCGTTGTGGCCACTTGTCATCACCGACGCCTTCTTCACGTCTTGATTATTTTGAAGATAATTTTCATTAGAAAAAATCATCTTCTAATTCAAAATCTTTCTTTTGAATTTAAATTACAAAACTTCGGTTACCCCATTGCCAGAGCCGGTTTACGCAAGGGTTGGCCATGGCCTCGACATCCCACCCGCGCCACTTTGTTAACCCGAGCCTATTTTCTTTAAGCCATAGGCGGGGACCGCGAAGTCATCATGTTCGGCTTTCCAACCGAATAATCGTCGCATTTGGTCATCGTTCTATAGCTTCTTGAGATACATTATTGTCAAAGATCCTACACCTCTGAATCTTCATTTGCGAGATGGTTGTCTCCAAACATTGTGTTCCCATGATCTTTCCACTCCGATACCAATCGACGTAGTGGAAAAACTCGCAATTTGCTACACGAGCAAGTAACTCGCAAAGGCACAGGTGAAGCATACACGCGTGACACATATAGAGAGAAATTTATCATTTTTTTTTTTTTTTTGGTATTAAGCTAAATTACAAGAGAAACATAATCCATACTCGTAATTAGAAAACCTAATGAATTTCTAAGTATAAGACATAATATAGATATACTAATAAGAAAATCTATACTACTGAATATTAAATATCTAAATTAATAACTACTAAAAGTTGAAACAAATCACCCAATATCCCAACGTAATTTCTAAAATAAAAAGATAAGAAAATATATGTCTCATCTCGTTATTATTGTCATTGTCCCATCACAAATTGTTTTCCACGGTTTAAGAAGGGCAAGACAAAATAACCGAGGCTATCGGGCTAACAAGTCGGTTGAAAGACACTATGCAAAGCATATGTCAACCCATCAAGAACCTTTTCGAGTTCCACCTTATCACCCTAAGCATGAAAGGCTATTATATCTGCCTACTCGGCAATAGCTATTTTTGAAGATATGATGGGGCATTTACCTACACCTCCCAAGGCCCCCCAAGTTTCTAGATGAAATCTTTTCTTCCCCACCTAGGAGGGAATACTTTCGAGATTTTTTAGACGAAACAATGTAAGGACATATCTTAGGAAAAGACTGTTGACCAAGAAAAAAAGGGAGAAAAACGTGACAAATCAAACCGTGGGAATTCCTCCGGGGATGTCGCTCTTCCCATCGTGGCTTTCCAACATATCTATTTTTGAAGAAAAAAGACTCCCAAGGCCCCCCATTGACCAAGAAAACTTAAAAGGAGATTTTACATTACATAGTTCAAATGAAACAGTTTAAGGATATATCTTAGGAACATTGACTGAAAAAAAGAGAGGAGAAAAACGTGACAAATCAAACCACGGAAATTCCTCCGGGGATGTCGCTCTTCACCATATCTCCAACCTTGTGAAAACGTTGACTTTTCTGTATTCCCAGGAGACCCAACTTTCTTGTTTAGACCGTTTCTTCTCTTAATGATATTTATATTTCTAAAACCTTTTGAACTCCTGAATTTGATTGGCTTGAGCCACGAATTTATACTATATGTTTAATAAGACAGTTATGTCATTGGGATTTGATAACATAGTTGATGTAAAATGTTGCTTTTGATCTCTAACAATCTTGCAAATAGACAAACTAAAGGGCTCCTGCCTCCAATATTTCATCTTTTGTGTTCCGTTGGATACATTAAGCAATTGAACTAATTCAATTTATGAACCAAACTGAATTGGCCTTACTCGATCGGTTCCGCATCTAATCACTTGGGGATTGGGTAGTTTTTGTTTCCAAACAATCCCTAGTTCCAAAACACCGGAACCAGAAACCAAACATAATAAGATCTAGATTTTTTTTTTTTTATCTAAATCTATCTATCCTGGAGCTAATCTAAATTCTAGCATAAGACCGTTATGCTTTTTCTTTCCTTTTTTTTTTTTTCCATGTAGAGAGGAACCCATCTTTAATAAGTAAGTTCGGAATCCATGAAATACTAACCTCAACAATTGGATAAGACATGGGTCAAAACACTAGATGCATGATCTAGAGATGGAATTATTTACGTTGGTAACTTACAATGTCGGGCTAACATCTGGCTTTGTTGGTAGACAAAAACAAAGAACTAATGTCTTGTTCTTAATCTACACACTCATGTCTATTCTATAGTAGCTAAGCCAAGATGACGAATTGCATCTAATCTTTTGTGCAATGAATTGTAATATTATTCCTGAAATTGCGGGTCTTCGTTGGTTGTGCGCCCATAAAGCAAGTGGTGGAATATATGTTGAGCGAATATTGGAGGGCAGAACCGACAAAGACCCACATTTTCAGGAATAGAGTTATTTTGTACATAGCAAACACTTGGAATAGAAAAACTTTTCACAAGTGGCTTTAATCACCGTGCGAGCATCAGCTCCTTAGTCAGCTTATTACCTATATGCGCACTCGCACGATAATCAAGGCCGCTTTGATAAACGCCAATTACCATCCGAAATTTATGACATCATGACCTTTAATGGGTGGTTGTTCGCTAGTTCACTTTAGCTGGCTAAATACGATCAAGCCTCTAAGTCATACAAAAAATATGTATACCTATCCTTTTCTTTTTTGATCTGACCCTTACACATTTATCTATATCTATATAAATAAAACCAAAACACCATTTGTCTCAATTTTAGATTTCCTAGATTGTCATTCAATTTCTTTCTCTCATACCCTTCTGTTTCAAAAATAACCATCCATTTTTTGTATCTCTTCACAATATTAGATTTCTTAGTTACCCTTGTTTCTGTTATTGTATATTTACCCATTTCATATATAACTACTCAATCTCTTTCCATGCATAATTATCTCATTATTTGCTCACGTGACACATGCCTAACATAACAATAGCGATGATAACATGGATGAATGACTATATCCGTTCAAGCAAAGTGATTGCATTTATTGTAATTTGAAGATATTTTCAAATGGACAATATACATTCTCATGACAAAAAATGATAGTGTTTCAACGGTGGTGATACATTCTTATGCACAAAACACATGCATCCTCAGTCAATGCCTAAATCATAGGCGAGATAATCAAGTAGATCGAGCTTTTCAACCATCATAAAGTAAACTACAAGTTTATATCAGCTATGTCACCAATATTTATATTCTCTTTTCAAGTTTATATAAAGTGTAGGTCTAATCATGGATTTGGCGACTTGCATGTGCATCAACAAAACCTATTGTTTGGGTTTGGGGAAGGCCCTAGAAGTTCAAACCAAGCCTACTCAACAATTAGGTCTAATTGTAAGGATTTTTCTAATGTGCGCTAATATTAATTAATATTGTAATTTATCATTTTACGGAATTGGTCTAATAACGTAAGATATAAGATTTCTTAATTAGTTTAATATGGGACTAGTTAATATGGGCTGAGTAAGGCCCGACTTATGATGAGATGGTCTGTGGTTTAAAACTCTATAAATAGTGTTTAAGTTTCTCTTCTAATTTTAAAGCATTAATATCCTCACATAAGGAGCGTTTACAAAACATTAAGGGTGATAGACAGTCTCATTGACCTAGTGATATAGAAGGCAATAGAGGAGAAGAATGGTGAATTTCAAATTAGGTGCACAAATCTCTTTACTTGATTATATGTGTTTTTTATTTTACTTATGGAGATCTTGGGATGCTGTTTTCGCATATTATACTAAATAAATGTAATACATTTAAACCCCCTCTCTATATATTATTATATAGAGTTCATGTGAATGAGTGGTTTGCAGTATTGCCATCTCTAAGAAGGGATGGGACCATAATTGACATGGGGATTGGGAGTAGACCCCTTTATCCCCTCCATCCTAGGACGAGGAGTCAGCTCAACTAGACAGTAATGTTAGGACTGTTACAATTGCATGAACATTTTCTTAATTAAACGATGCGATAACACATTTGGAGATAAATCAATGGAAAATTAAAGCGGGAGGACCCAAAACAAGGTTATATGCTTCGTTCAATCCACCAATGGAAACTATATGAATTAGTTGATAAAGTGGATTTAATGCATATTTTTAGTACACTTAGCATTTCTCTAGCCTCAATAACTATGCACCACAATTTCAATTACCGACTATTGCTTTGTCAAAGCATATAATATCTTCGGAAGTTATCAAAATTTCTAATAATAACCCAAAATAATCATCACCCTCACATATTCAATATTTTCCAAACTCGCTCACATGCAACATGAGTTAGAAAAGTCAAGAATGCATCAGCTTGACTAGTTGAGCCTGATGTTTCGGCTTTTATTGCGTGACTCATGATAGACTTGGACTTGAAACCAATTTCGTGGAAAAGGCCAAAAGAAAACAATCAAGAGTAGAGATTTACCCAAGAGATGACATATGTAAAAAAAAATTGTGGAAAGAGAGAAAATGATCACATGAAGGCAACACTCCTTCTTCAATCAATTTGACCGGCAACTCTAGGCATGGCGGCCTAGTTTGAACATTCGACTTTTCCATGCACAGATTTTTCCACATAATCACCCTATAAATACTCTTTTAGCTTTTGCTTTTGATCTTCATCAATCAACAGAGATCCTTCCTTCGCCAATTTTCTTTTGGTTTCTCACAATATGAGTTCCCGTATGACAATCCCTCTGCATCTTATTTTTCTCGTCGCGTTAACCCTAGCATTGATCCCTCTGTCCATCGCCCAAGACTCGCCCCAAGACTATGTCGCGGCCCACAATGCGGCTCGCTCTCAGGTTAATGTGGGCCCGATGGCGTGGGACGAAACCGTCGCTGGCTATGCCAGGGATTACGCCAACAAGCATGCCAGCGACTGCACGCAACTCGTTCATTCAGGCGGACCCTATGGGGAGAACCTTGCGTGGGCTTCCCCCGATCTTACTGGCACCGGAGCGGTGAACATGTGGGTCGGAGAAAAGCCTGACTACGACTACAATTCCAATTCATGTGCACCGGGAAAGGTCTGTGGGCATTACACTCAGGTGGTGTGGCGCAACTCTGTTCGGCTTGGATGCGCAAAGGCCCAATGCGCGACGGGTGGTACTTTGGTCACTTGTAACTACGATCCTCCTGGGAATGTTGTAGGCCAGAAGCCTTACTGAATTAAAAAAATTGTATGTCAGATGATGAACTGCTATGTCAAAATAACGCCTTGTTATGATGAGGCAAGAGCTTTAGATGCACCAAAATTAAATAACATCATATGAATGATGCATGTAATCTCTTTACTGAAGAAAAAGTTAACCTCTTTCAGTATTTATTTTTTTTTTTTTTTATTTTGCAATTTCTTTTTTTCAAGTGAGAGAAATTTCGATCATTTGTCTAACCTCCTCAGCTCCATGCTCTCAAGAACATCACTATCCCTTTGAAGCCTCATCACACTGTGAAAGAGAAGCTAAGCATGATCTCTATTACGCATTTTACTCTTGAGTTAATTATTTTTGGTGTTTCTATTGATTGTATGTAGTACATAGCAATGGCCGTCTTGGCCACATAACGATACGTGCCCGTCATTCATGGCAAAAAACATTAAGATATGGACCAATATTATTTAATAATATGGACTTGGTGGTATATTCGTCGATAAATTTTATGTATTGATGAATTGAACTCCTTCAGTTGACCAAGTAAGTAAATGATCTCTAATTAATCAACTTGGTGTCGATAAGTACCAGTCAAAATTGCCTAACTTTGTATTCTATTTCAATCCATATAGCAGCCTAGTCCTCTAGAAAGGTCATAGACTCGTCACAGTTGAAAAATTCTTCCTTGAGGAATATATGTGCTTGGATATAACCACCTAAATGAATTTTCATGTCATCTCAAATTACGATGTTTTAAAAATTAAGACGGAAGAACACGCCAAAATTTGCGGTCAATGAAATCTGATTTACAAGTTTTACGTCTGTGGAGTCAATCATCGGAATCGATACGAAGTTGTTGTATATGACTAAGTGGATGAAATGATTAACCTATAATTTGGGAAAGTATTGCGAAAGCTCTAGAAATCTTGCTTGTTGGGACAGCATAATACAAGCCCGATACTTTCATATGGAGAATAGAAAAACAAAAAAAGAGTTCAAGTCTAAGCCTGTTAACAATTCCCGATGGATGATGACAAATTTTATTCATTTCATTGGCAAATATAGGTTCTAACATTCATCAGTAGAACTGCGCATGTTAAAAAAGCAATAATCACTCACTTCGTCCTTCCTATGTTAACATTATATTCAATCTGTTTTAATGTTATCGCTTAATGGAAAATAATTGACAACATTGTATTTTTTTGTCTAGTATACGTAGATAAGAAAATCTTGATCAATTTCTTTTCTTATTTTCTTATTTATTTAGGGTCAAAGTTGGGACGGCATGACCTAACATTAGTCACCAGCGAGCCACTTCATCCGCATACAGGCCAATTGTGATTATTTGACCGACGAAGCTCGTCGAGGTGGAAGTAAATTTTACTTCCTATTTCGAAGAGAAAATTATTCTCTCTGCACTAGAAGTTTTGATTAATTTTCTCATTACACTGGAAGTTTTGATTTCTTCTGTAACAAGTTACAAAGTCCTAGCTTTGCATAGGCATACCTATATGTAAATATTTTATCCACATATGTTGGTATTTTCACATGTTATTTTTATCCATGTTAAATATATAAATTTCGTCGCTTAAGATTTGAAAATACTGGCACTCATGTTATTTCTATGAATGTCCTGGACCTATATCAATGCATAAATACTTAAAAAGCACTTACCATCACTTTTAACTTAGCTTTTGAAGTTTTGTAAAAAAATCAAATACATACATATATATATATATATATATATATTTAAAAAAAGACCAAATCCTTCGTTGAAATTTTTTAATTTTTATTTGTTTAAATTTGAAAAAATAATGTATGCAACTTTTTAAATATAAATTTGAAAATAATGCTAAATAATCAAATACATATATAATTTTTTTTTAAAAAAAAGACCAAACCCTTCATCAGAATTTTTAAATTTTTAATTGTTTAGAATTGAAGAAAATAATGTATGCAACTTTTTAAATATGAATTTTGATAATTATACTAAAAATATCAAATACATATATATATTTTAAAAAAAAAGGACAAAATCCTTTGTTGAAATTTTTTCATTTTTATTTTTTAAGATTTTAAACAATAATGTATGCGACTTTTTAAATATAAATTTGAAAATAATGCTAAGAAATCAAATACACAAAATATATATATATATATATATATATATATATATATTTATTTTAAAAAAGACCAAACCCTTTGTCGGAATTTTTTAACTTTTATTTGTTTAAAATTGAAAAAAAAATAATGTATGCAACTTTTAAAATATAAGTTTTGACAATTAAATTTTTTTAAAATTGAATATATATATATGCTAAAAAAATCAAATATATAAATAATTTTTAGAAAAAAGACCAAAATATATTTAATTTTTTTAGCATTTATATATATTTGATTTTTTTAGCATTATTTTGGCATTTTAAAACAAAATAATAACGAGGGCAAATCAGAAATTTGAAGAATGAGTGAGAATAGTCTTGGAAGAAAAAAAAAAGTTTCAGCATTTAGCCAAATGCTGAAAGCTCAAAGCTAATCCCTACTAGCATTGGGCTTTTAGCATTTCCAATGTTGATTTTTACGAGAAAGCTACTTTAAAATAGTTACCAAACAGTCCAGCATTTCCTCAAGGGGCTTTGGAGGCTGAAGCCTCTTGGGAATGCTAAACCAAATGCAACCTTTGAGTTTAGTTCTTCACGATACAACTCAGCAACCCACGCCCATATCAAGCGATTTTGACAAGCAATTCACCATGAAAACGAGCTTGAGTCATGCTCGAATTGCCGTTCTTCCCTCAATTGATGTACTAACTCTACATACCCCTTTATTCTTCAATTTCTTCATATCAGAAGTATTAACTTGCTGCATAGACATGTGAAAATTTAGCTTCATTACCATGGAGACCCCAAAATCTAGCTTCATTACCATGTGTGAGGTTCCCCTACTTAGGATCTTGAAACCTGGACACATGCCTTTCGCTCTAAGGCACGATCTAGGCCCACCCAACCTACATATGATGGGCTGGACTGGGCCATAATGTTGGCCCAATTGGCAGGCCTAGTTAGCTCTTGCTCGCCCATCATGTTTCTTCTAGTACAATTTGAGTTGTCGGCAAGTTTAAGCATAGCTCACCCAACATATCGAGCCTAATTAAGATTAGCATATTCCAACCGAAGCTGATTAACTTTAAAAAGAGAAATCATTTGAACTGTTGAAAATATAACAAAAGAAGTTATCCATCAATCGTACACTAGGAATTGCTTATTCATATAACATCAAACTTAAAAGATCACGTATATGTCAAAAACCTTAGGGTCGAAAACTACACACTATATGCTCCACCAAACTAGTTTCATAAATATGTTGGGGGCATGAATTGAATCAATGAGGAAGGAAAGAAGAAAATGAGGTGAAAGAATTGGAGATGATTTGTTGTGGATAAGTTAGTTTAGTATTTGGGAAGAGGGCACTCCTTGGGCAGGTTGTTTTGGAACCTTGCATTGTCCTAGCAATGGTCATATAACATGTGATATCTCCTGACCCATTTGAAACACTTCCTCGTTTTTCCATCAGATTGTGGGGGCAAAACCTCGGAATGCCCTTCCAGACGCTAGTGTCAATCTTGTAGTCCCCGAACGAGACCACGAAGGGCCCATCGACCAATCAACCATGTCACGCTAACCCCGTGTCCCCCAGATGTCGCCATCCCATAGGGTGGCTTTGACACAAATCTCTTGCCACCTAGGGAACGCCACCACTTTGTTTGCGTGGTTTCGGCCCGTCTAAATCGGGATCAAATCCATATAGAAACTGCAAAGAGGTTTCCATCCATTATTTTACGCATGATTTGCTTTTTCACTAATTCATCAACCCGAAGGTAAATCTGCTCTTTGTGGCTGTTGAACTACTCAACAAATACGTTGGTTTGGAGAATGTAAGGCTGCCCGGACACGTCATTGATGAACTCAAAATCTATCCCGTCCCGTTCAGCTAATCGGACGTCAACTGAAGTTTGATCCCAATTCAAATCAACCATTGAGGCACAGGCCAATCCAAAGTATTTTATCTTTATCCTTATTATATTATTTGTCAAATATAAAGATTACTTTAGATATACTATATTTTGTTTTTCGTTTTAAATTTGAATTCAACTGGGGTTTGTACAGGGTTCTTTGTCAAGAAGTAGGTGTTTTGTGACACCCACTGAGGGCCACCTCGCCTTCTCAACAAATATACTATTGGTGGATCAACAAAACTGCATTCCTTATTTTAATGTGTTGATACTCGCACGACCTAACCCCCCAATTTGGTGTGGCAGGTTTATCAAACCTCACACCTAACTCTACCCTCTATGTTTTTTTACGTCCAGGGATACTAAGATCTACATGAAACCCAAATGGAGCAATTTAATGACCTACTCAAGTCTGAACTCAACATGTATAATCTTAGGCAAATAATCAATAACCTTCCCATAGCAATTTAAGGCTAATAAACAATGTATTTAATCAATCATAATATTGAGCTAAGCTATAAATCTTACAATTAGGGTTCATCCATTCCCCCTTTCTAAATTCTAAACTAAAGTTAAGATTCAATAACATCAAAATCATGTTAGGATTCAACCATTTCATTTTATTCAGAACACGCTAGCTTTATATCTATTACTTCAAGAACATATTTAATATCACAATCTCTATGTCCGTTATACTAATTTAGACATTCAAACTAGTGTTTTGTTGACAAAACATATGAGAATAACCCCATTACTTATTCGTAAACTTATCGAGGATCAATCCTAATTAAAATCAAGAAAATTCACTTACAATTTGTCCAATTTCTAATGTGGAAAATCTGGACTGCGGTTATGTGACATCTTGATTTTCTGATTCTATTTTCGATTGAATGAGTTAGGCTTTTCATCGACGCGCCTATAGTCTTTTTTTCTAAGCTGATCACTCACGAGATAACTAATTGATTAGGTGAAGCCGTTAAGGAATATAAACGTAATAGACTTGAGAATTCAACCAGAAATCGACTGCTTGACCGTGCTAATCTGTAAGTGTCAATACGACACTGTCAAAATCGACCAAAGATCGGAGCTAGGTTGATTCGACTGAGTTATGTGATTAAAGTGTGGGTGATTCTACCTAATTGCAAAATTCTCGTCAAACGACACCAAACTGATTTTTCTATAATTTATGTATCATATGCCCGTATTTGAAATCTCGAGATTTTCACGACTATCGAGAGTCGCTAATGAGTCGAAGATGCAAAATGTGGCTTGAAAATAATTGACCACTGGTCAAATACGCTAAAAATTCCAAAAAGCTACCTAGTAGGTTAAGTCACACTATAATCGCGTTCGGTTGAAATTAATCGCGAAATCGAACCCGATTTCTGTCATGTCATGATATATTTTAGGGACGTCAAATCATCCTTTGAAGATTTTTCTACAAACCCGAGTTTTTGGCGAAAATTCAAGATTGGGTGTTTTTGGACCGGGAAATTTAGAAGACCATTTTTGGGTGGATTTTTTGGGGTTCAAGTTGGATTCATTGGTGAGGAAAATCATGGATTTAATGTGGGTGCCTTAGTTGGAATTTATGGGCACCAAATTTGGTTGATTTGAGTTGGAATTGAATGAAATTGGAGGGGAAATGTTACCAAATTAGTAAGTCCATGGGGCTGCAACATTTTGGACCACTTGGAAGGCTTGTGGAGGAAGCTTGGTGTGGGAAATTGACTGAGGATGAGGCAGCAGCTAGTGGGGGCCAAGTGATGAGTGAATGGGATATTTTGTGAAGACTTTGGAGACCATTGGTGGTCTTCCTTCAAGCTGCAGCCCTCTTCTTCCTTGGCCTTACTTTCCCCATTGTTGTTGTAGTTGAGAGCTCAAAGAACCAGAGAAAGCCAGCCAAGAACCAGTCAGCCCCTTGCCGCCCATTGAGCGCTGTCGCTACCACCCATCAGCCTCTCGCCATCGCGCCTGCCCTACTCACGTCCTGGTCACCATTCGGAAGTCCCAAGCCGTTGAGCCCTCCGTCTAGCAGCCGTTGACCGTCATCCGGCCACCGTTTGCCCCCCCCAAGCCGCCTGGACCCGCCATCGCCACCTAGCCGCTTGCCGTGCCCTTTTTTGTAGTCTTAGCCCCTTCGGCCGCCCGTTCCAGCCAGCAAGTAGAAGCCGAGTCTCAGTCCAAGCTGAGACTTCGTGAGCCTTTTTAGGCCCGTCCGGACCTCCCTTGGTGTCATCACAAGCTTGTGTTCCGCTCGCCTCTGCGTTGCCGTTGCTATGGACTCACCGGTTTGCTAATCCGATAAGTTTATTTGCTAAACCTTGCTTAAGAAGTTAATGATGCTTAAGAGTTAATTCGATTAGCATATTAGTTAAGGGCTAAATAGATTGTACTATTTATGTAGATAGGTGCATTATTTTTCTAGGTCCGTTTAGGTGGTTAAATTAGTGTTTTAGGCCTAAGTATGCATTTATCTAATTAAATTGCATTTATTTAATTATTTTTGCAATTTATTTAATTATTTAATATTTTCTGGAAATTATACCGAGATAGTCTGTAGTCGGAATTTTGTGTTGATTGCAGTGGTGTGCTTAGTTTATGCAATTGATGGTTAAATTGTGCAATTGAGTGATGATTGTTAATTTTGAGTATTTATTTCAAAATTGTGAAATTTTGGTATTTAATTAGAAAATACCAAGTGTTGGGTTTTGACACCGAAAAAATATTTTTAAGTACTATATTAAATAGTGGGATTTTAAAAGAAATGATATCAATTTTTCTAGTTCAATCTGACCGTGTACCCACACAGGATTATTTTACTATGTGTTTTTAATATGAAGAAAATTGGCCAAGTACATTATTTTAATTGGGACATTTGAGTACAAGGCATGATGTCTTGGCCGAGATTGGATGAGTGCATGAATGATATGAGAACCCGTCACGAGCCTTTGGGGCCGGACGATGCTATTTTAAGAATGCCCCAAGTTAACGGATGCCGATCGTAGTGGAGGCTAAGCCGATGCTCCTATATGGAATGCCGTCTAGATATAGATGTTATCGTGCTAGATGGTGCAAGATGACGCCCGGCTACGCCGGAAGACCGTTGACTGTTGAGTCGGTCGTGGCCATTGGGTCGTAATCAATTGGGACGCATGATTAATTGAAATTGATGTACCTGATTATGGGACAAAATTGTGTTGCACGGAATGGGACGTGTCATAACGATTTGGCCCTATAATTGGGACCCATGTAATTGTTTGTGATATAAGTTTAGATGTCCCGATTGATGAGTGCTTTTAATGCAATTATTTGTGATATAAACTGTACTGACGTGCAAGAAGGAACTGAGGCAAGGTAAGTCTTCTGTGATGTGTGGTTAGACTACCTCTAGGCGTATTTCATTCTTAATCGGGATTTAAGGTGTAGACTTGCTGAGATATTGTCTCACCCCGTCGTGGGCTTATCTTTTCAAGTCCATAGATGGAGGCACGACCCGTCCGTTTTGAGTGGCCATGAGAGGCCGAGGAAGAGCGCACTGTACTCCCTATCCATGGGAATCCTATGACATCCCAGAATTTCGACCCTATTTTCTACTGAATAAACCAGGCATTTCATTGACAGGCCTATAGGGCTGTTCTCAAAGCTGATCACTCTTGAGATAACTAGACTATTTGGGAAAATCATTAAGGATTTTAAGGCAAATAGACTTGAGAATTCGACTAGAGATCGATTGCTCGACCGTGTCCATCTTTAAAGGCCATTATGGCATATTATAAAATCGATTTGAAATCAGAGATAGACTGGTCCAACAGAGATGTATGGCTAATCGTGGGTGACACCACTAAATTGGAAAATTCTCGTTGATCGGTACTAGATTGATTTTCTTATCGTTTTGGTACCTTGTGTCCATATTTGGATCCTCGAGATTTTTACGACAATCAAGAGTCGCTAATGAGTCGAGTGGGTTCATATGGCTTGAAGAAAATCGATCACGGGTCATTTGCACTTAAAAATTTCTGAAAGTTACCCAGTAGCCTAGGTTGTACTAAAAACACGTCAAGTGGAAATTAACCGCGAATTCAAGTCCGATTTCAGAAATTGAAGTTTATGTCACGTCACAATAAATTCTAGGAGTATTGACTCAATTTCATAAGATTTTTTTTTTCTGACAACCGAGACTTTTTGGGAAAAAGTCGTCATCAGGTCATTTTTTTGCAGAAAAGGCTGAAGATGGTTTCGATCGCAAAATTGAGATGCAAGATGGGTAATTGGGTGAGGAAAATTATCCCTGTGATCTCAAATTCTCAGTGAGGAGTATATACTATTCTCACAAGATCACTCTCTAGAGTCTCTCACTTTCGAATACAAGTTTAAGCACTAAATGATGAAGGACAAGAGATTTGGAAGCTTCAAACTTTGGAATTTCTCTTTCATGCTCTCTCCGAATGACTTGAAAAATCCATTTAAATACTCCTCCATTCCTTGTCGAACGTTGGTACTTTCCAGAGAAATTCTTCCAATCAACTCGTTGGACAGAATCAATCAAGGAGATCTCGAGCTGTTTAAAGATTGAGATGAAAGCCCGTCAATCATATTTGCCCATACAATCAGGATCTTGGTTACCATAAGTAAATTCTTTCCAAATAAGCTTGCCTTCCAAAATGATTCACTTCTTCAAAATTGATTCCAATTAAGATAACCAATATGGTAAGTGATATTTCTAGCCAAAAAGCCTGATGTATCTTGTACGTACTGAAACCTTGAAGAAAATAATCTTGAGTTTGATTAAGTCTTCATTCTTGTGTTTAGTCTGGAACTTATCGGAGTAGGCAGACTTCTGATGTAAGATAGATTTTGACACAGAAGTCTAACATTCTTCATAATAGAACATAGATAAATTTTGTCAGCTTCAAAACAACATAGGAGTTTTCTCCAACAAAAGTACATTCCTAAATGATTTCATCTAGGAAGAAGTTTATGTAGAACAACCACCACGATTCGAAGACCCTAAAAACATAGTTTTTGTCTACAGACTGAAGAAAGTTTTGTACGATTTGAAGCAGGCTTCTTGTGTCATGCCCCGATTCACGAGTGCGTGCCCATCCCTCGGTGGTCAATAAAATTGCGACGTCCTAGGACACGTCGCCAATTCATTCATTTTATTACACATGCGGAAGCGGATAAAAAACCCCTGACAATAAACAACATGGGATAAAAAAGCAGGGAAACAGGTTCACAACCAAAACACGCTCTTATATACATACTAAATCATATACAAAAGTCTACCAAAAGGCCTGTATACAGAAGTCTAGATAAAAAAGGGACTACGGGGACTATAAATTCCAGGCTCTCCAGTCCTCAGCTCTGGGTCCTCCACGGCACCATTAGGGGTGTCGATATCCAAATGGTGCCCTATCTCCCATTCCCCTGTCCCGACGGGAGGCCCGTCAAAACCACCTATAGGACCCTCCCGACTCCCATCGGATTTGTGAAGATACCACGCCTTGAAATGATGAGGTACCAGGTGGGGTAAACGCTTATCGACCCAGACAATGGACTCCACAAGCTCACGGGTCAGGTCGATCCCGAAAATTGGGAAATAGGAACGTTGAAAGTCTACCTCCCTTGGAACCCCATAACGTACATGACGCTGCTCCATCTAAGGACATGAAAAGAAATGAGCCAACGACGGGGTGAAACAATGTCTCAGGAAATTCACTCCCTAAACTTCGACTAAGAAGGAAATACATCTAGAGGCATCCTAACCACACAACTACACGATCACAGAGACTTACCTCGTCTCAGATCTTTCCTACATGTCAGTACAATTCATATCACAGACATAAACAATATTCGTACTTAGACAATTGAAACGCCACAATCCATCTCTCAAACAGTCACAGGGGTCTCGATTATAGGGCCAAATCGTTATAACACATCACATTCCATGCCATACAATTTTGTCCCATAATCCGGCACATCAATTTCACTCAGCATGTGTTCCAATTGTTAATCACGACCACACACGGGCATGGCCTACTCAAAGTCCAGCGGTCTTCTGGCATAGCTAGGCGTTGTCTCGCCCCATCGAGCACGGCAACGTCACTACGTCAACGGCATTCCATAAAGAAGCATCAGTCCAACCTCTACTGCGGCCGACATCCATTGGTAGGGCATCCCATATATGGGCACGTCTAGCTCAATAGCTCGGGATGGGTTCTCATAACCATTCATGCACCCATCCAATTCTCGGCCAAGACATTGTGTTTTGCACTCAAATGTCCCAATTAAAATAACATACTCGGCCCATTTTCTTCGTATTAAAAACACATCATAAAAATAGTCTTGTATAGGTACACGATCAATTTACACTAGAAAAAGTGATACCCTTCAATTTAAAATCTCACTATTTAATATAGAACATAAAAACCATTTTCGGTGTCAAAACCCAACACCTGGTAAAATTACCAAAATTTCCAAATTTTGAATTAAATACTCAAAATTACAATCGCCACTCAATTTGCACAATTTAACACTCAATTGCATAAACTAGGCACACCATTGCAATCAGCACGAAATTCCGGTCACCATCTATCCCGGTATAATTTTTGAAAAATATTAAATAATTAAATAAATACCAAAATTAATTAAATAAACATAATTAAATGCCAAAAATACAAACTTAGGCCGGAAATGCTTAATTAACCGCCCAAATGGGCCTTGAAAATTTCCGAACCTATCTAGATAAATAGTATGACTATTTTAGTCCCTAATCTATCTGTTATAACCACCTAACATGCACAACAGGATAATTAAATCACTAATCCATTCTAACTAACCACCTAAACCCTAATTAGCCTAAACTAATTATCCACTAAGCATCATTAACTCCTTAAGCAAAGTTTAGCAAGTAAACTCACCGGTTTTGCAATCCGGTGAGTCCACGACGACGGCAACGCGGAGGCGGGCAACAACCAAGCGGGGACCGGACGAGCCCAGAAAAGCCTCTTGAAGGCTTAGCCTGAAATTGAAGCTTTGGTTTTGCTCTTGGGCCGAGGGAGCTGGAACCAACAGTTGGCTGGGCTGGAAATGACGAGGAAGTGGATCGGCAGCTACATCGGGCGAGCAAGGGCGATAGCGACTGCTCCGATGGCCAGGGCACTTCGATGGTGGCCTGGGTAGCTGGGGAAACAATGAGGAGGCGCGGGATAGGCGGGACGAGTAGCTGGGCTGGTGCACAGTGCAACGGCGAGCGACGGGCGCGGTAAAGGGCTCCGGTGGCCTTGGCCGGCGTGAGACGGGCTAGGGGGAGGGCTGCCGGTTTCTTTGCAATTTTCTGAGCTTTCTAGAGCTTCAACAATGAATAAAGGTGACCAAAAGAAGAAGAAGAAGCTGCTGAAGATAGTGGGGGTCCCATTTGCCTCATTCGTCAACCAAAATATCCTTTTGTGCTCAAGTTCATGCCCCCACCACTTGGGCTGTCATCCATGGCCAATTTCATGCCCAAGGCTTCCTCTAGAAGCCATTGAAGAGGTCTAAAAGTTGCTGCCCCTTCATCCTATGAATTTTGGACCAATTTCCCCCAAATTGAACCAATTCCCCTCTAATTGAGTTCAAGTTGATGTCCATAAAATCAACCAAGGTGCCCACACTTGAATTCACTTTTTTCTTCACCAATTTGTCCAACTAGAATCCCAAAAATGCGATAAAAAATAGTCCTCTGATTTTTTCGATAAAAAACGGCCTTACTTTGAAATTTCGCCAAAAATCCCGATTTACAGAAAAATCTTCGAAAGGTGAGTCGACAGTCCTAAAATGAATCGTGACATAACAGAACTCTGAAATCGAGTTTAAATTTGCTGTTAATTTCAATCTGGTGCGATTTTAGCATGACCTAAGCTACCGGGTAGCTTTTATGAATTTTTAGTGGAATTGACCCGTGGTCGATTATTTTCAAGCCACATTGTACATCTTCGACAGATTGACAACTTTCGATTGTTGTGAAAATTTTGAGATTTCAAATATGGGCATAGGATATAGAAATGACAGAAAAATCAGTCTAATGCCGTTCGATAGAAATTTTTGCAATTAGGTAGAATCACCCACACACTAATCACATACCTCTATCGAATTGACCTATTTCCGGTCTCTGATCAATTTTGATAGTGCCGTAATGACTCTTGTAGATTAGCACGGTCGAGTAGTCGATTCTTGATCTAATTCTCAAGTCTATTACGTTAGAATCTCTTAATGACTTCACTTGATAGTCTAGTTGTCTAGTGAGTGACCAACTCAAAGAAAAGAACTATGGGCGCGTCGATGAAAAGCCCAACTTATTCAGTTGAAAATAGAACTTGAAAATTATGATGTCATAACTCTTTCCCTCTTATAAAAATTCCATTCTCGAAATTTAAACCAATACAAATCTTTAAACAAAAAGGTGGGGGTATTGTCGTCTCATGAATCTTCACTTTCCCGGTTGCTCATTCTGTGCCGTGGTGTTGCTAGACTACTTTAACCAACATAAACGTCTTGGTATGCAGAATCTGTTCTTTTCAATCTACAATCCGAACCGGTCTTTCCATGTACAACACTTTGTCGTCCACGTCTAATTCCTCAAAATTCAGCACGTGGGTTAGATCAGTTCATACTTCCTCAACATCGACATGTGAAAGACGTCATGCACTTGCGCCAACCTCGGCGGCAATGCAAGACGATACACTAGTGTCCCTATTCTTTCCAAAATCTCGAAGGGACCTATGTACCTCAGACTCAGTTTTCCCTTCTTGTTGAAACGTGAAATACCCTCATCGGTTACACCTTCAAAAAGACATGCTCACCAACTTGGAATTCCAATGGTCTTCGACGCTTATCTACGTAGCTTTTCTAGCGGCTTTGAGTGGTCTTTAATATGTCTCTAATAATGGCAACTGCATCCACTGACTGTTGGACTAACTCTAGGTTTGTGATCTTCCGTTCTCCGACCTCATCCCAACAAACTGGCATTCTGCACGCTCTGCCGTACAACGCTCCGAAAGGAGCCATCTGAATGCTTTGCTAATAGCTATTGTTGTAGGTAAACTCAACAAGATGAAGCTGTTTCTCTCAACTTTCCTTGAAATCCAACACACACACTCTCAACATGTCCTCGAAAGTCTAAATCATCCTCCCAGATTGGCCATCTGTCTAGGGATGATAAGCCGTATTACTGTAGCTTAGTTCCTAAGACGATTTGCAAATTTTTCCAAAAGGCAGTCGTAAATCTTGAGTCTCTGTCAGATGTAATCATCACCGACACTCCATGCAAATGAACAATCTGATGCACATACAACTCTGTATGCCTGTCCAAATCAAGGTCCTTTTGTACGGCGATGAAGTGAGCCGACTTCGTTAGTTTGTCGACCATTACCAAAACGGAATCATTACCCCTCTGACTCTTAGGTAAGCCCGTCACAAAATCCATTGTGATGTGTTCCCATTTCCGCTCGGGAATTTCGAGAGGTTGTAGAAGTCCTCCTGGCTTACAATGTTGTGCCTTCACTTGCTAACACGTCAAACACTTAGTGACATGCTTGGCGATATCGCCTTCATCCTGGACCACCAATAATGTTGATGTAGATTTTTATAAATTTTCTTACTACCAGGATGAATGTTGTAACTACTACCATAAGCTTCTAACAAGATCTCCTCCTTAAGCTCTGCAGTGTCAAGTACACACAATTGTCCTCGGAACTTTAGTGTTTTGTCTTCAGAAATCTAAAAGTCAGCTTTTCTCTTCTCGGTATCCTCTTGCAAGATTTTCTGAACATTCGGGTCTATTGGTTGAAGCGTGTTAATTCTGATCTATACTTCCGGTTCGATTCTGAGGGTGGCCATAAGATTGAAAATGTGGCCTATCTCAAATTTAAAAATCGAATCTCGAGCTCTCTCAAGTAAAATCCATTCATTGACCATTATCTGTGTAACTGAAGGCTTCCGACTCAGCGCATCTGCGACTTTATTAGTCTTTCTAGGGTGATACAAAATATCACAATCATAGTCTTTCAGAATTTTCATCCAGTGACGCTGTCTCATATTCAACTCATTCTGAGAGAATAAGTACTTGAGACTTTGATGGTTTGTGAAGATCTGGAATCTTTCTCTGCATAAATAATGTCTCCAAATCTTTAGAGCGAAGATGATTGCTGCGAGTTCTAAGTCATGCGTTAGGTAATTCAGCTCGTGAGGTCTTAACTGACGGGATGCGTATGCAACAACCTTACCATGCTGCATCAACACACAATCCAATCCTTTAAACGACGCATCACTATATATCTCATATCCTCCAAAACCAAATGGTATCGTCAACACGGGTGTGGTAGTCAGCTTCTACTTAAACTCTTGGAAACTACGCTCGCACTTGTCTGTCCACACAAACTTCTCTTCCTTCTTCAATAATCAAGTCAACGCAACGCTAACATTGAAAATCCTTCCATGAACTTTCAATAATAACCTGCCAAACTCAAAAAGCTTTTGATCTCAGTCACGGTAGTTGGTCTTGGCCAACTAATAACTACTTTGATCTTGGATGGGCACATGGAGATTCCTTCGCCTAAAATCACGTGACCTAGGAAATCAACACAAGTTAATCAAAACTCGCACTTACTAAACTTGGCGTATAACTCACGATTCCTCAATGTCTGAAGTACAATCCTCAAATGTGTCTCGTGCTCCTTAGGACTTCTCGAGTACATTAAGATATCGTCGATGAACACGATCGCAAACTGATCTAGGTATTCTTTGAAAACTCGGTTCATCAAATTCATGAAAGCAGTTGGGGCGTTTGTCAAACCAAACATTATTACTGTAAACTCATAATGGCCATATCAAGTATGAAATGTTGACTTTAATATGTCCTCCTTCTTGATCCTTAGCTAATGATATCCCGTCCTCAGGTCGATCTTAGAGAATATTGATGCTCCTTGCAACTGATCCAACAAGTCGTCAATCCTCAGCAGTGGATACTTACTCTTGATCGTCACCTGATTGAGTTGACGATAGTCAATGCATATGCACAACGAACCATCTTTCTTTTCACGAACAAAACTAGTGCTCCTTAAGGTGATGTATTGGAATGTATGAATCCCTTATACAACAACTCATGCATTTGCACCTTCAGTTCCTTCAACTCAGACAATGCCATCCGGTAAGGAGCCTTAAAGATTGGCTCTATCTCGGGTGCTAACTTGATCATGAATTCTCTCTCTCTAGTGTCAGACCTGGACAATTCTTTCGGAAACACATTTGGAAATTCTTGTACCATTGCGATATCTTCAACTTTTAGCTTCTCAACTATTATATCCACAACAATCGCTAAGTAACCTTGGTAACCCCCGTCTAACAAACGGGTTGCCTCAAGTGATGAGATTAAGGAAATCGAGAGGGTCCTCCTCAACTCTCAATAAACTCGAAACTCTCACCCGCTAACGGATTAAACTGAATCGTTTTACGATAACAGTCCATCTTAGCTCATTGCTTGGTGAGCCAGTCCATGTCAATTATTATATCAAAATCATACATGGCTAGGACTATTAAATCTATCCTCCCATCTCACTCACCAATCACTAACTTGCAACCAAGACAACCCACTGTAGCTAACACCTTATCTTTTAATGGTGTAGATATGCTAACCACTAACTCTAACAACTCAAGAATCAATCCTACCAGCTTAACAAATTGCTCAGCTAAAAACGAATGAATTGCACTAGGGTCAAATAAAGCATAAGCAGCATGGTTGTTCAACAAAACAGTACCTGTAATCACATCAGGCTAGTCCTTAGCCCGTCCTCTAGTGATAGTATAAATCCTTCCTTGAGCTAGAGGTCTGTTTAGTCCACCCTGCTGTGCAATTTGCGGCGCAAATCCTCGATTTTGACCCATCGGTCTTCTGGGACAATTCCTAGCTATGTGACCCTACTGGCCACACTCATAACATGCACCTGGCTTAGAATGGCACAAGGTCGATCCATGTAGTCTTTTGCAGAAACGACACATGCCATTCTGTCTTGGTGCTAACTTTCCTATCCCACCCTTTGTGTTAGGCGGAATATGGTACCTTACTTCTGTCATAGGCTTCTTCTTAAACCTATTTCCATCCCTATTCGAACCAAACCGCGACCCAGATGCAGTGGCTTGTTCGTTTTGGTCTCTCTCTATCAGTTGGGCCCGTTCATATAGTCATTATAGTCCTTCAAACCGAATGGCACCAGCCCCGATCCACGAGCGCGTGCCCATTCCTCGGTGGTTGATAAAATCGCGACGTTCTAGGATGCGTCGTTGATCCATTCATTTTATTGGACATGCGGAAGCGAATTAAAACCCCCTGATAATAAACAGCATAGGATAGATAAGCAGGGAAACTAGTTCACAACCAAAACACGCTTTTATATACACACTGAGTCATATACAAAAGTCTACCAAAAGGCTTATATACTGAAGTCTAGATCAAAAAGGGACTACAGGGACTCTAAACCCTAGGCTCTCTAGTCCTCGGCTTCGGGTCCTCCACAGCACCATCAGGGGTGTCGATATCCAAAGGGTGCCCTATCTCCCATTCCTCTGTCCCGACGGGAGGCCCATCAAAACCACCTATAAGACCCTCCTGATTCCCATCGGACTTGTGAAGATACCACGCCTTGAAACGATGAGGTACCAGGTGGGGTAGATCCTCATCGACCCAGACAGTGGACTCCACAAACTCACGGGTTAGGTTGGTCTCGGAAATTGGGAAATAGGAATGGTGGAAGTCTACCTCCCTTGGAACCCCATAGCGTACATCACATTGCTCCATCTAAGGATGTGAACAGAAATGAGCCCACGGCGGGGTAAGACAATGTCTCATGAAATTCACTCTCTAAACTCCAACTATGAAGGAAATACACCTAGAGGCGTCCTAAGCACACAATCACAGAGACTTGCCTTATCTCAGATCCTTCGTGCATGTCAATACAATTCATATCATAGACATAAATAGTATTTGTACTCAGACAATTGAAACGCCGCATTTTATCTCTCAAACAATCACAAGGGTCCCAATTATATGGCCAAATCGTTATGACACGTCTCATTCCATGCCACACAATTTTGTTTCATAATCCGGCGTGTCAATTTCACTTAGCATGCATTCCAATTGTTAATCACGGCCACACACAAGCACGGCCTACTTGAAGTTCGGCGGTCTTCTAGCATAACCAGGCATCGTCTCGCCCCATCAAGCACGGCAACGTCACTATGTTGACGGTATTCCATAAAGGAGCATCGACCTAGCCTCTATTGCAGCTGGCATCCCTTGGTACGGCATCCCATATAAGGGCACGTCCAACTTAATAGCCTGGGATGGGTTCTCATAACCATTCATGCACTCATCCAATTATCGGCCAAGACATCGTGCTTTGCACTCAAATGTCCAAATTAAAATAATGTACTTGGCATATTTTCTTCGTATTAAAAACACACCGTAAAAATAGTCATGTGTGCGGTACACGGTCAATTTACACCAGAAAAATTGATACAGTTCATTTTAAAATCCCACTATTTAATATAATACCTAAAAATCATTTTCGGTATCAAAACCCAACACCCAGTAATTTTTAAATAATTACCGAAATTAATTAAATAAACACAATTAAATGCCAAAAATACAAACTTAGGCCGGAAATGCTTAATTAACCGCCTAAACGGGCCTAGAAAATTTTCGAACCTATTTAGATAAATAATACGACTATTTTAGTCCCTAATCTATCCGTTCTAACCACCTAACATGCACAACTGAATAATTAAATCACTAATCCATTTTAACTAACTACCTAAATCCTAATTAGCCCAAACTAATTATCTACTAAGCGTCATTAACTCCATAAGCAGAGTTTAGCAAGTAAACTCACCAATTTTGTGATCTAGTGAGTCCACGACGACGACGACGACACGGAGACGGGCAATAACCAAGCCCACAACGACATCAAGCGGGGATCGGACAGGCCCGGAAAAGCCTCATGAGGGCTTAACCTGAAGTTGAAGCTTTGGTTATGCTCTTGGGCCGAGGGAGCTGGAACCAACGGTTGGCTGGGCTGGAAATGGCGAGGAAGTGGACCAGCAATGCAGCAGGCAAGCAGGGGCGACGGCGACTGCTCTAGCGGCCTGGATGGTGACCAAGGGACTTTGACGGTGGCTTGGGCAGCTTGGGAAACAGAGAGGAGGCGCGGGACAGGTGGGACGAGTGGTGCGACGGTGAGCGACCGGCGCGGCAAGGGGCTCCGGTGGCCTTGTCGGGCGTGCGACGAGCTAGGGGGAGGGCTACCAATTTCTCTACAATTTTCTAAGCTTCCTAGAGCTTCAACAATGGATAAAGGTGACCAAAAGAAGAAGAAGAAGCTACTGAAGATAGAGGGGCTCCCATTTGCGTCATTCGTCAACCAAAATATCCTTTTGTGCTCAAGTTCATGCCCCCACCACTTGGGCTGTCATCCATGGCCAATTTGCACACCCAAAGCTTCCTCTAGAAGCCATTAAAGAGGTCCAAAAGTTGTTGCCCCTTGGTCCTACGAATTTTCGACCAATTTCCTTCAAATTGTACCAATTCCCCTCTAATTGAGTTCAAGTTGATGTCCATAAAATCAACCAAGGTGCCCACACTTGAATTCACATTTTTCTTCGCTAATTTGTCCAACTGGAATCCCAAAAATGCGATAAAAAACGGTTTTCTGATTTTTTCGATAAAAAACGGCCCTACTTTGAAATTTCGCTAAAAAATCCCGATTTGTAGAAAAATCTTCGAAAGGTGAGTCGACAATCCTAATATGAATTGTGACATGAAAAAGCTTTCAATTTTTGAAATCAAATTTAAATTTGCTGTTAATTTCAATCTGGCGAGATTTTAGCGTGACCTAATCTATCGGGTAGCTTTTAGAAATTTTTAGTACAATTGACCCTTGATCGATTATTTTCGAGCTACATTGTACATCTTCGACACATTGGCGACTCTTGGTTGTCGTGAAAGTCTCGAGATTTCAAATACGGGCACAAGGTACAGAAATGACAGAAAAATCAGTTTAATGCCGTTCGACAGAAATTTTTGCAATTAGGTGGAATCACCCATACACTAATCACATACCTCTATCAAATTGACCTATCTTCGGTCTCTGATCGATTTTGACAATGATGTAATGACATTTGCAGATTAGCATGGTTGAGCAGTTGATTCCTAGTTGAATTCTCAAGTCTATTGTGTTAAAATCCCTTAATGGCTTCACCTAATAGTTTAGTTATCTCATGAGTGGCCAATTTAGAGAAAAGAACTATATGCGTCGATGAAAAGCCCAACTTATTTAATTGAAAACAGAACCTGAAAATCAAGATGTCACACCTTGAGCTTGGTATAAGAGACTGATTAAGTTTTTGGTTAGTGATTATTTCAAGAAAGGTATGGTCGACACCACCTTGTTTATCAAAAAGGAAGGAAAAGACTTTTCATTTGTTCAAATATATATAGACAATATCATCTTTCGTTATTCTAATGAACTTTTGTGCAAGAAATTTTCAAAATCTATGCATGAAAAATTTGAGATGCGTATAATGTGTGAATTAAAATTCTTTTTGGGTTTACAAGTCAGATAATCGAAGGAAGAAACCTTCATCTATCAAGACAAATATACCAAAGATGTCATCAAGAAGTTTGCAATGAAAAACTGTAAGAAGACTGAAACTCCTATGTCAAATTCCTCCAAACTCGACAAGGATGAAGATGGATAGAAAGTAGACCAAACAACATACAGAAGCATGATCGGTTCTCTTCTTGATCTTATTGCTTCACGGCTTGATATTTTATTTAGTGTGTGTATGTGTGCTAGATTCCAAGTTGATCCTAGAGAATCACATCTCAATGCTATTAAATATATTATCAAGTATATTGCAAAAAATCCAAAATTAGGTTTGTGGTATCCAAAAGGAAGAGACTTTACTCTACTTGAATACTGAGACGTTGATCTAGCTGGTTGTAAAGTTGACAGGAAAAGTACATTTGAGACATGCCAACTCTTGGGACAAATGTTAGTATCCTAATTCTCTAAGAAGCATAACACTGTGGCACTCTCAAAGGCAGAAGTAGAATATGTTGCTCTTGGTAGTTGAAGATTGGTCAGAACATTGGAGGTATCTTGCTCCCCCTAAACATCAGCTTGTTGGTCCTTAGCGCTAGGAGATTTCTTAAGGAAATGAGATGCATAAATGTCCTATGCATCGGATGGAGAACAACTGACATCATCACTTATGATTGGTTTTGTAGTCAGGTCTTGAAGAGGAGTTTTCTCATCTACTTTCCCTATCTCAGTGACTTCAATCTGAGGAAGAATATGTCAACCTTCTAGAATTCTTCCTTTTCCAGTACCTTCAGCACTGATTTGTTGATCATTTCCCTCATTCTTATCTCCAGCATCACCTTCATCATGTTCCCTTGCATCATCTCCTTTCTCATCAGAATGTTCTCGTTCCTTATTATGATCTGCATCTTCCTCTCCTTCATCTGGGTCATCTTCCTCACCTTCATTTTCTCCAGTGTCTTCTCCTTTACTTTCATCTTCTAAATCTTTCTCGCTTTCTTCTACCTATTCTTTAAAATAAGCTATTCCTACAACAGGTCTCTCATAGCAATATTTGTCATAATGTTAGAGATATTCTCATCTTCATCATCTTCCTTGTCCTCATCTCATATCAGAAGGATAGGTCTTTTCCTCTTGGGAGTACGGAAGATGACACTTTTTCCTTTCCTCTTTTTCTTAGCCATAGATCATGTTTTAGCCGTACTACCAGATTCCTTTTTTATAAGCTTTAGAACACCAGAGAGATCGTTTAGTCTCATCTTGGAGATCATTTTAAGTCTAATTTACATAGGAAGGATGGATCTGGAGCAAAAGTTAGAAGGAGGTTGAATCTGAAAGTGTTGAAAGAGCTTAATGACCAAAGCTACATAAGGAAACTGACCTTTCTCCTTCATTACTATTATGTACATATACAATAGAATGGTGTGAAGATGGGAGAAGGCAACTTCATTACAGATAGCCCACATCATTTTGGCTTCAAATTTCGAAACATCAGTCTTGGAGGCAGCTTGGGTCTGATGCAGCTGATAGCAATCTTGTGGAGCAAAATGTTAGAAGTAGATAGCTTGAAATAGGTAATACTTCCCATAGGAATTTTGTCCTTCACCAGAAACTTAATAACCTCATCATTTGAGACATTCATGGACATAAATCAACTTCGTTCCATTCCCAGAATATCAGCTAATAGATCAACATCAACATCAAAGACTTTCTTATATACAGTAAATTGAATGTGTGTAGGATCCAAAACAGATAAGTTGGAGTAAAAATAGGTAGTCAATTCAAGATAGGCATCACACAACTCTACGCAAAACTTTTCCATTTGAAGTTTGGCAAATTTCTCCCTCAAATGTATTTTGATCGAATCCAGAAAATTAAAGTCTATCGTTTGAGAGTTGATGACTTCTCTGTTTAGTATCTGCACATAAACTTTCTTGCGTTCTTTTGATCGAAACAGCTTCCCTTCAAACCTAGTAATTTGAGCAGCAATACCTAATTTGGGTTGGAAATTCTTAAATATTCTCTCATCATCATCTTCTTTCTTCCCTTCAGACAGACTTTTGGCTCCGACACGAGGATCAACCGAAAACATCGTAAATTCCTCCTCTGCTCTCCTAGATTTTACTAGGCCTAGTTTTTACATGGCATTTAAAAACAAGGTTTCGTTCTCGTAGCTATTTTCTTTCAAGAAAGTGGTGATAAAATCCATAGGACTTCCTTCACTTTTCAAAAACTCATATTGTTCAAGAAGAACTTTGGGTTTCCTTACCGAGAGAGGAGTTGCATCTTGAGTGACCTCCTCTTCCACAAACGGTCGATTTATGCTCCTCGGTGATTCATCTCCAGTGAGATTGAAATGCATCTAAGAAGTAGGCACGAAACGTGGCCCACGACTAGCGATGCGAGAGGACTTTTCCTATGAAGACATCGAGACAAACTTTGAGGATTTTGAGGACATGATTGCGAGTGAATGATACTGAGATTTGCAGAGAAAGAGAGAGTAAATTGAGAACAAGAGAAATGGGGATTTGCAAGATTAAGGTTTGTGAATGCTGTAGTAATCGGAAGAAAAAATTTGTAGGCCTATTTAAAATAATTGAACCAAGGCAATAAAATGGACACAAGAAAAAAATAACTTCCATTTTGAAAATTTACAAAAGAATAACTGTCAATAATTTTGAAATATTGACTCCGAAAAATTAGCAATAAAAGATAATAATTTCCAAAAATATAAATGGCAAGTAAAAATTGGAATAAAATATTCATACTTGTTCGAGAAAGAAAGAAACTTATGGGCCAAAATTTGAAATATAACTACCTAAGTCCGTAAGGGCTTTCAGAAGGATGCCTTTTTCAAAAGATTGATCGGACGAGTCTACTTTGCATAAACTCTAACAAAATGTATGGGTAAGATTCAATTCTTCACGAATGAATTCAAATGGATCTTTCTCCAGTGGTTTGGTGAAAATATCTACTAGTTAATTCTTTAAATCAATGAATTGAACATTGATTTCACCATTTTGTACATGGTCTCTTATGAAGTAATGACGGATTTCAATATGCTTTACTCTTGAATGAAAATTGGGATTTTTGGCGAGACCGATTGCGCTTGTGTTGTTGTATCTGATTTCAGTGCAGGATTCTTCTATTTCAAAATCTTTTAGTTGTTATCTAATCTAAAGAATTTGAGAATAGCTTCCAATTAGAATACCCCTTCAGTTCAACTTGTAAAAGCTAGTGCTCAGACTAAACCAGACTCAAACTATCCTCGGATAGTTGAGCTCCTTCTGGAGATTAAGGCACAATAGTATGTGATGGAGGTTGAAATCCAAAAGTTACATGTTGCTCTTGATACTACCTCAAAATCTCTTAGTGGCAAGGTACAGTCTCCTGATGACAAAGTTTAGACTATTAATCAGCAAGCCATTCAGAACTTAGCTAAGGTTGAGGCTGTCTTTGATCAGTGCCTGACAAAACTTGAGGAGACCGTCTAGAATTTGGAGGATTTTCATCTTGTTTGTGTTCCAAGAAACCCTTGATCTTTTCGAAAAACTACATCTTTGTTTTTTGTGCCAAGTTTGTTTTTTCTCTTTTTGTTGTTGACAAAAAGGGGAAGACTTTACAGATTTGTTTTATAGATTGTGTTGCTTTGTAGATTATGTTGGCATGCTTTGTTGACGATGTGCTTTGTGTGCTTTGTTGGTGTGCTTTTTGTGCAAACTTTCGCATACTTTTTGAGTTGTGATTGCTTTCAAATAGTATTATACTTATCTAATGTTTGCTTATTCATAAACTTTCTATCTTGTGCTGCTAAGGTGTTGTTTTGGAATAACATAGATATTATACTTAAATCTGTATGAAAGTTTTGTCACCTTAAAAAAGGAGATTGTTGAGAAAACTCCTATCAAATTTTGAAGTTGACAAAACTTTATGGTTCTTACTTTTATTTTAAAGAAAAAAATGCATTTAAAGTTGCTTATGAGGTTATATCAAAGACTTTTTCCAAAGTCTATTCGTTCCCGGAAGTATTTCCCACTCTAACAAAATCCAAATTGAGATCGTGTCTAGAATGAGAAAGAAATCAGATTCCAACTTATCTATTTCGTGACAAGGATTCAAAATGAACTTATTACAAATTTATTCTATAATGTCGAGTTCTTTGATGAAGAATTTCACTAACCTTTTATAAATTCATTGATGGAATCAATTACAAATTAATGAAATCAATCTTAAAGACAAGTTCCTTTTTGGGAAATATCTACTTATAGAAACCAAGATTTTAATTGTATGGGCGACCATAACTAGTGGATTTTTCATCCTACCTTCAAAATGTTACAAGATCACTTTAATCTATTCTGTCTAATGGATTGATTGGAAGAAATTCCTCCGGAAAATGTCAATGGCTAGTGTGGTGTGGAGGAGTATTTAAGAAGGTCATTCAGTCTATTTGAATAATGGAACATAAAAAAAAAAAATAGAATTCCAAAGTCTGAAGTTTTTCTTGATTACTTGTTTTCTTTGGTGCACTTTACAAATTGTGTTCAAGAGATAAAAATCACAAAAAAGTGACTTAGTGAGTTAGAGGGATATTCCTCTAAGTGTTTGTACTCATAAATTATATTTTTCTGTTGACTCTATAGTGAATTCCAGCCAAAAAGTTATAGTGTGGGAGAGTGGACATATGCTTAAACTAAAACTAAACCATATAAATTTCATGTGTAATCTTATCTTCCCTTAACTCCTTTACTTAAGTTTGTTGCATTATTATAGGTTATCTTAAAAGTCTGAATATCTACTAGAAATCTGGTGTTTCTCAAAACTGATTCTGTTTTTTATCCAGACTTTACTTGCTACTTACTTTATTCTGAAATCGGTTGTTAAAATTTCTTCTAAACACCTATTCACGCCCCTTTAGGTATTCTTACTAGCTTGATCAGATTGCCAGTTTTAACGGGGAACTGGACTGGACCGACTACATATATATTTTATTATTATTTCTTAAAAAAATAAAAGTAACATGCTTTTTTTTAATTGATTAATAACATATAGCATCAAGTCATGGAAATAAAAATGACTGGTCCCAGTCCTAAGACCAACCGGTCTGGTCTCCGGTTCCCCATTCTACCTTGAAATTGGATCGGATCGGGAACCGATCACTCCTAATTCATTCCACCAATAGAAACTTCACATTGAATCATTCAATAAACAGGATTTAATGCATAACACTTAGTATGTCTAGCACTTATCCAGACGCAATAAATAGGCACCGTAATTTCAATTACCGTCTGCTGCTTTGTCAAAGCATATAACATTTTCGGAGGTAATTATTATGATGGAAACATAAGTTGGGAAAATGGAGAATGCATCGAGCTTGACTGCTTGAGCCTGATCTTTCAGTTTTTAGTGCTTGACTCATGATTGACTTGGACGCGCAACCGATTTCGTGGAGAGAGAGAGAGGGGAAAGAGTTTGAGGATAACTTACCTTTTATTGTGTCTAATCATATGAAAGCTTCATTCAATAGCTAAAATTTTAAAGAAGAAAAAGTAAATAAAAGAAGACGAGATCATCATCGATGGTTCAACCTTAACTAACGCTGTACAGATTATGAAAAAAATATAAACGTGACATTCGTTCAACAATCAATTGGACGGGCTCTCTAGGAAATTTTGTTATTTTGATCCCACTAGCCATTGTCGCCTAGTGTGAACGTTCAACATTTTCAGGCACAGATTTTTCCATATGATTATCATATAGATACCCCCTTAAGCTTTTGTTCATCTCTTCATCAATCAATTAAGATCTTCCCTTTGCCAATTTTTATGGTCTCTTGTAGTCTGAGTTATTGTGTGAACATTCCTCTGTCTCTCATTTTCCTTATTGCGCTTTGATACATTTGTCCGTTGCCCAAGACTCCCATTAGGACTACGTCGCAGCCCACAAAGCGGCCAGCTCTTAGGTTGGTGTGGGCCTGATTACTTGTAACTATGATCCTCCCAGAAACTATGTAGGTCAGAAGTCTTATTGAATTACAAAAGGTTGTATGTCGATTGATGAACTATCATGTCAAAATAGTGCCCCATTATGATGAGGTAAGGGCTTTTGATGCACCAAAATTACTGCACCAAATTTAAATAATCTCATATGATTCATGTCACAAACCTCTCAAAGTAAATCTCGATAGAGCTAACGGATTGTTAGGTAGGAGCAAATAATCCTCTTGCGATGTGACAGCTATGCTTGGTATGGACTTTTCCGAACACTACCCAATTCAACTTAATTTCCCTCATTCATTCAAGATTATTCTAGAACCGCCACTATCCTATTTACTACTTGGTAAAGCAAGGTAGATCGTTTTATCTTTGCAAACTAGAGAATTGAGTTTAGAGACATTGTTACACCAGATTAAACTATCCGCCCATGGATTGCTAGCTTTTTCTCTTTTATGGAGACCTTTTGATATAATCTTGAATGATTTTTATTACCTAACATGCAAATTCATGTCCACGCATTTATCATAATAAATCGTGTAATTAGTTTGGGTAATTGATCAGATTAAGAAAAAACATTTAAAAAGTTACCAAATACAAACAATGAATATAGAGCAGTAAATAAATTAAATAGTATAAAATGTTAAAAAGAATAACCCAAGCTGTCTCGAGCAACAATTAAATAAGGCTTTGTTATGACGCCGTAGGATTGGACCCAATAAACAGTAATATATGAAAGTTTTCTAAAATAGACTATGTAAATATGTAATTTCCCCAAAATGCAAATGAAATTATGTAATTTTCTATGAAGATGAATATTAATACTACTAATATGCAAGAGAGTTTTTTTTATTATATTTTCTATTTTACTAACTTGGAAAAAAAATGCGGGTAAACCAAAATGCATTCAAGATGATACAGATGTCCAGTAAAACATTAATTCATGAAAATTTCTGAAATGGCTAAGTGCAACAACCGAGAGAAGAGTGAAAACAATTAGGAGAATTTAAAAAAATTTCGTGAAGGACACGGAGTATGTGCTGCTGTAGTGGAAAACAGGTATGCAAACGCAATAACTTCGGTCAAACAGAAAATAAAAGAGTGAAGATAATGCCAGACGGATCTATAGTGTTTCAGTCTTCCACTTTGCCTATTCTACTCTCCTAGCTCTAATAGTCATGGCACGGCTGGAATCCACTAAGTTGTCCTAGAGATTTTACAGATTGTAGAGAGTCCTCTTACATGAAAATTCAGTAGATGCTTCTGCAAAATCAAGCAACTCTCACAGCATTATAACTCACTCTCTTCCCAAATTACAAGAACTCAACCCTAAAAAAGATTTCCAAAAAGAAGATATTCAGTCTTGCACGAGTGAGAGATAGAGAAACTGATGCGATAGAGAGAATGAGAGTACTTGTTTCCCGCTACCTTCACAGACGCCTTTGATTTGTTTAAATAGGTCTCCGATCTTCAGAAGTGTACGTTGGAAGCTATCTAAGGACAAAGCATGATATCTCCGTAAAAGGAGCTGTTGACTTGCCTCTTCGTTTCTTATTTTTGGTTGGGTTATCACCGTCCGCTAATGGCGCACTTGATAGAATATTCAGTTTTCGCCTCCTTGACTTCCCCGTCCTCACGTATTGGATAGGGAATATGAGGTACCAATTTGTCGGGGAAAAATTACCCTAAAAATCCTAAACCTATTGCACTTTGACCTAAACATTTTAATTTTATCAATTCAATTATAAATCATTTTATTTCTTGTCAATTGAGTCAATTTGGCTAATTTTGATTGAAAATTGCTAAACTAACCGATCAGTGCTGATGTGTCACTTTTAATAATATTTGAATTTCTTTTGCATTTAAAAAATTTTCTTTTCTTTTTTTTTTCTTGGGGGAAATTGAGGGGGGTGCTTGGGGTTAGGGTTGATGAGGGTTATCAGTTTACCCTCACTGGCCACAGTTGAAGGCCGATGGCCCTTGCCTAGTGGCCCTCACTAGCGATAGGCGAGGGCTAGGAAGGGTTGGCCAACACTATCAGCCTTGGGCAAGGGCTGCGACACCCTTGCTGGTGAAAGCAAGGGCTCGTGAGCCCTCACCTAGAATTAGCAAGGGCCACGATGCCCTTGTTGGATTTGGCCAAACAATGGCTCACCAGCCCTCGCCAACCCAGGTGAGCGCCCCAAGCGAGGTTGTTGCCCTCGCGTCTAGCCAGATGCGACGAGGGCTACATGGGGCTATCGAGGGCCGACAATCCTTCTGGCTAGGTTTGGCGAGGGTGTCATGACCCTTGCCTAGGGCTGATGAGCGAGAGCCAACCCTCACTTGTGGGTGGTGAGGGCCATTGGCCCTTGACTGTGGCCGACGAGGGTCAATCGGCAACCCTAATCGGCCCCAATACCAAACCCAAAAAAAAAAAAAAAAAAAAAAAAAAAATTCAAAAAATTCAAAATTCAAAAAAATTATTAAAAAGCACCATGTTAGCGTTGGCCGGTCACGTCAACAATTTCTAATAAAAATTGGTTGGATTGACTTAATTGACAAGAATGAATAGGTTTAGAATTAAATTGACAAAATTGAAAAGTTCATGATTGAATTGACAAAAGTGCAATAGATTTAGGATTTTTTGGATAATTTTTCCTTGGAGAAATTTTGCCTCATATTCCCTACGCGTTACGTGGTGCGTCGTATTCCCTACCCATTGCGTGTGGACTGGGAAGTCAACGGAGACGAAGACTGAATATTCCGTCAAGTGCGTTATTTAAGTCTTGAGTCTTCGTCTGCATTGATTCCGTGGAATATGAGGCTCCAATCTGTCCTTCATATGGACCTTTCGGTTTTGTAAGATATTTTTCTTAACACACTAAATCATATGGCAGAAAAAAAGTGGACGATGAGCCTTATGCAATAATTAATAACCGGACGCCACATTGTTTATTATACAATATTTATAAATTAGTCTTAGTGTGTTTGAAATATTAATATCAATATTCATTTATGACATGAATTAAACTCATGACCTCGTAAGGGCGGCTGACCTATGTATCACTAGATCAACCCCCTTGACGGTAAAAGATGAGACACTCTGCGAGCTATAATTCGTATTGTTTCTTGGACTCCAAGGTGCGTAGTGTACGCTCTTCGAAACCTTGAATACGCACATATATCCTCAAGACAGAGGACGCAAAATAGAGGATTAGAGAAAGTCCAGGTGAGTTTCCAGAACTCCCCATTGTGGAGTTAGTCAATAATTGAATTGTGCACAGGACAGAGTTGTTAAAGGCACCTAGAACTGAAATCGGGTCACTGGAGAAGATGGGGAAACTATTGTTTCTCATGCTCAACTCTGCCCTCTTCTGGTGCTGGATCTCAATCACAAGCCCCGGCGCTTGCTCGCAAAACCAAACGGATCGGCTCGCATTAGTCTCCTTCAAAAATGCCATACATGAAGACCCATATGGAGTCTTGACCTCTTGGAATGAGTCTACCCATCATTGTGAGTGGCAAGGTGTTTTGTGCAGCAAAAGACATCCTGGGAGGGTCACATCCCTGGTCCTGACATCACAAGGCTTGGAAGGCTTCCTATCTCCTCACATAGGTAACCTCTCTTTCCTAAGGGTCATGATTTTACAGAACAACAGCATCCATGGCGAAATCCCACCACAGATTGGCAACTTGTTACGGCTTCGTAATCTTGTTCTTAGTAACAACTCATTTGGTGGGCCAACACCCTCCAATCTTTCTCGCTGCTTGAACCTTGAGATTCTAAATCTCATAGATAACCAACTTGTTGGGGGAATTCATGCCAGTCTTGGTTCTTTACTAAGACTTCAATTATTGGGCTTGAGTGAGAATAGTCTTGTAGGTCCTATCCCTCCCTCGATTGGAAACCTCTCATTGCTACAACAGCTCTCCCTGTCAGGAAATACATTGAGCGGAGAAATACCTGAGGAATTATCCAGACTCAAGAGGTTAGAATTTGTCCAACTATCTCAAAATGAACTGACCGGCGAGATTCCACTAGGGATTTTAAACATCTCTGGCCTTACCGATTTCTATGTTGATGAGAACCAGTTGCGGGGAGGCTTTCCCTCCAACATCGGCACTACTCTTCCTTCTCTCTGTTACCTTTCAGCCTCCAATAACTTGTTTACTGGGACAATTCCTTTATCATTAACGAATGCCACCAGCCTTCAGACAGTTTTCCTTTCCTACAATGGTTTCCGTGGGCCAATACCGAAAAATCTGGGAAGGCTGAAGAGCCTCAACATGATTGTGTTGAGTTATAACCAGTTGCAGGATGACTTGAGTTTTATTTCTTCTTTAGTTAATTGTTCCAACTTAGAAATTCTCTCGGTGGACGACAACTTGATTCACGGACCGTTGCCAAGATCCATCTCCAATCTCTCGACCAGCATTAAGCGAATTTATCTGTCAAGCAATAGGATTAAAGGAACTATTCCTTCAGACCTTGGAAATCTCTTTGACTTGTCTACCTTGAGTTTATCGAATAATTTGTTAACCGATCGCATTCCCGATTCCATTGGAGCACTTTACCGCTTGCAGGAACTTTTTTTGAGGGAAAACATGTTTACTGGAGAGATACCATCTTCAATTGGTAACCTGACGTTGTTAAGCAGCCTTGACCTTGAATCCAACAATTTCCAAGGTTACATACCGCAAAGTCTTGGCAACTGCAAGCAACTTATCGAGCTCGATCTTTCAAACAACAATCTAAGTGGCTCTCTTCCGATCGAAATCATGGGTCTTTCTTCCTTGTCGATCATCTTCAGTTTAGCGTATAATAAATTAACTGGATCTCTTCCACAACAAGTTGGGTCTTTAAAGAATCTCGGCGAATTAGATCTGTCTTACAATAGATTGACTGGCTTGATTCCGGCCTCCATCAGCGAGTGCTTGAGATTGGAAAGGTTTTACTTAGAAGCTAATTATTTTCATGGTCAAATCCCCCAAGCTTTACGTCCATTACGTGGTCTAGAAGAGCTGGATCTTTCCAATAATAATTTTTCTGGGCCAATTCCGAGCTTTCTTGCAGAGCTCTCACTGCTCAAGTACTTAAATATGTCCTTCAATGAACTAGAAGGGCAAGTTCCGGAGGGTGGAGTTTTTCTTAATGCAAGTGCTATATCAGTTTCTGGAAATAAGGAACTCTGTGGAGGTGCTCGAAGTCTGAATCTTCCACTTTGCAAATCACCAAGCTCTAGCAAGTCTTCTTCAACGAAGACCATAGTGATATCTGTGGTGGCTGGCAGTTTGTTATGTTTAGCTTTGTTGTTCTTGTGTATCTTCTGTTATCACAAAAAGAAGCAGATGCCAACCAATGCCTCCACTTCATTATCCTTCGAGAACCAATTCTTAAGAATTTCCTATGAAGAACTCCTGAGAGCTACTGACAGATTTTCCGAGACCAATTTGATTGGTAAAGGGAGATACAGCATGGTTTATAAGGGGATTCTCGATGGATATGCCACGGTGGCAGTGAAGGTGCTTAATTTAACACAAAGAGGTGCTTTGAAGAGCTTTGTCTCCGAATGTCGAACTCTTGGAATCATTAGACACCGAAACCTCGTGAAGATACTAAGTGTCTGTTCGGGCATTGATTTTCATGGCAATGACTTCAAAGCTCTTATATACGAGTTCATGGCTAATGAGAGCTTGGAGGAGTGGCTGCATCCTAAGACTCTAGGACAAGATGATGAGCGTGGTGAATCAAGAAATCTAAGACTAGTGCAGAGGTTAAACATTGCCATTGACATAGTTACTGCAATCGAATATCTCCACAAGGGTTGTTATCCAGCAATCATCCATGGAGATCTGAAGCCAAGTAATGTGCTTCTGGACAATGACATGGTGGCTCGAGTTGGAGATTTCGGGCTTGCTAAGATCATTTCAATGGTATCTGCTGAAGCCACAAGAGTTCAGGACCAAGACAATTCAACTTCAACCGCAGTCAAAGGATCTATTGGCTATGTGCCTCCAGGTATGAATCCATCATATTTTATTGATTAGTTCTGGGTTGATTGTGATAGTAAATGAGAGACTGTTAAAAGTTTGAATAAAAAATGCTCCTTGATGTTATGTTATGCTTCGTATGCACGAAAAGATTAACAGTAGCATGTCCTAATCATGTTTGAAATTAAGATGAGAATAAATCAATGTAAATTGATCAATGAGTGGAAACATTTTTTTCTCAAAACTTGTGAATCCGTGTGAATAAACGGATTAAGCATATTGTGTCATCTCATACTCATATTTTCTTTCTATAATTCATAATTATAGTATGAGAGTTTGATGAGAACTTGTGATTCTCTTTGGGTATTCAGATGACATGGCATTTAAAGAAACTGCTGGAGGTCTCGATAATATCACACAACATACATTAATTGACAACACGATGGGCTCCATCCAACTTTCACTCTCCCTAAACTTCTTGTCCGGAGAACATTAAGACGAATTCACGCATTTTACAAGTATAAATCCATCACCGTTACAAATCACTCCAAGTCTCTTCTTTTTCCCCTATTGTGCTCTGTTTTTCGCCTGTTCTTCTAGGCATTTTCTTCTCTTCTGTCTTGCAGAAAAGAAATAATGTGGTACAGGAATCAAACTGAATCGAGATCATGAAAATGATGAGCCTTATGTGGATTCCAAGTGTATCCAGTCAAAACAGGCATTTGAAATTTAGTTAATACATGTACTAAATGCACTAAATAATTTCCGCTGAGGCCTTCACCAAATATATTTTCTTCTTTCTGTTTTCCCCTATACCCTGCCAGAGGAAAAAGTCACTATTGATTTTTAGGCAATTTATTTAGCAAACACGTGACAAATTTGGGTGCACTTAGTATTTTTGGAGAAAGAAGAGTTCACATGTTGTTAATTGATCTTCAGTGCACTTTATAAATCCCAAAATCTCATTTCTGTCTGGTTGATGCATTCCAACTTTTGTGGCGATTTTTACCACTTCAGCATACGATAGGCGATAAACATTCGCCATAGCCAATAAACTATATGAAAGTCCAACAAAGAGATATGAAAGAAACAACCAGTAAGGGATTTTGGGACCTTCTACTTGCTTCGGCGGAGGATCCCTTGGCCTCTGCCATGCATGGTAAGCCTAACCATGAAGTGAGTGAGGGCTTGTGAGCCATCACTTCATGTTGGACGCGACAGGCGCGAGCCCTCACAACTGTCTTCGGCAAGTTCTTGCAAATGGACATCAAGCAAGATCCTATGTGACTTTGAAACTTTTTCTGAAGAATTAACTTCAAGAAAAAGTGTATGTTCATTTAACTTCAAGAAAAAATGTATGTTCATTCCTATTTAATGTCTTGATGAAATTTTCAGAATATGGCATGGGACACAAGGTTTCCACACTTGGGGATGCATACAGTTACGGCATTCTATTATTGGAGATGTTCACTGGAAAGAGACCTACTGAAGAGGCCTTTGGGCACCATCTTGGCCTCCACAACTTTGTCCGAATGGCTCTTCTAGATCGAGCAATGGACATCATAGACTTAAGGCTTTGGAGTGAAGCTGGTGATCAACAGAAAGAGAGCAAGATAAGAGATTGCATTATCTCTGTATTCAAAGTTGGAGTTGCATGTTCGATGGAATCACCGCCGGATCGAATGGACATGACCGAGGCACTCAAGAAACTACACTTGATCAAGGTCAGTTACGAAACCAAAGAGAGGAGGGTAGTTATGTAGCTAAATCAGTTTTCTCATTTCATCTTAGAACTCTCTCAATAGTAGAAAAAATCATCGGGCAAAGGCAATGCTAGCAAATTGACATGAATGTCTCCCTAACTAGTCTACCTACCCATAGCTACTATGTCTATTTTTAATGATGACACCAATATCTATATTTAAAAGTTGTAGAAAATGGATGTATGGAGTTATAGTCTATCTATTTCCACCATGTAACCATGTAAAATTTGATGAATTTGCTTATTTGCAAGGTTCTCTTTATTTCTTATGCATTATATACCATACGATCATTGCGTTACTTAATTACCATGCCTAGGCCATTACCCTTGAACCCTCTCTCTTGATCTTCTTTGTGCTCATGTGCTAGAATGTGATACCTCACCATGAGATCACTAGCTCAAGGCCAACTCTTAATGTCACGCTTAACCGTGAGCCTGCGATCAATTGGAGACCAAGCTTGATCAAATAGCTACATGACTATTTCTATCAAATCCAAAGATCACCAAGAGGGTGGCAACCTCATCGCGAGATCATGAGCTCAAGCCCAACTCTCGATGTCACGGTTGAGCGAGAGCTCACTATCAATTCGAAGCCATGCTTGATTGAATTTGGGCGACATTGCTAATGAAATTCCACTGTGGTCATGTTGCCGACATCGCAGCCACCAAAGATATAGAGCTAACAAACAAATAAATGAGACAAGATCAAAAAGGAAACTTGGACGCATATTTTGTTGCACTCCTTAGTGTGTTGATTGCACTGTCTAATAATATTTGTCAAATCTCTCTCTCTCTCTCTCTCTCTCTCTCTCTCTCTCTCTTCACCATTAACCACCCTCTCCGACCCTTGTGGCCACTGTCATCACCATCTTCTTCTCCACATCTTGCCACTCATGTCATCCACGACCATCTTTACTTTCTCTATTTGTTGACTCAAAACACTCTCTCCCTCTTTCTGTCTTTTCCCTTACTGCCAATTCTTTGTGAGGTCTCGGGACCACCATTGATGATTTGATCTAGCCATGGCCTTTAAGATCTCATTGAAATCTCAATCACTGAAATCTCAATGGGCAAGCAGATGTCACACCCCAAAATCATCAAGAATGGGGATGACATGGCTGTCTTTTTGCCCAAAGGATGCAATCTTAAACCACCAAAAATCCATTTCCCCAAAAGTCCCCTCTTTGCTATCACTCTCATACTACTCATTACTAGCTGAAGAACTTAAAAAGATTAAAAAAAAATAGATGGGCAAGTAACCACAGCTCAGTGAGTAGTGTGTATCTCTTCAAGTAGATCGAATATCCACTATACACTTATAAAACCAAAGCACAACTCATTTAACCTAAATCCAGAATATAATATACATACTAGATAAAAATAGGTTATATTGCTTTAACATAATCATATACATATTAGAAAACACTTGTTAAATTAATAATATCATAACAAATATCAGTGGTTCAATCAATTGATCAATCTCATCAATTCCCACGCCAATGGTCCATTCCATTGGTTAATCTCATGTCACACATTAATGGTTTATTCCATTGATCCATCTTATATAAAAACCACATGTCGATGGTCCATCCGTCAACAAATTCTTTGCTCAAATCAGATCATGGTCATGACACAACGCCTAATGATAAGGTGACTAAGATTCTGTCACGCCCCAAACCTCGAGCGCGCGTGTGCATCCTCGGTGGTCAACTAAATTGCGACGTTCCCAAGACGTGTCATTGACCCAAACGATATATGCACATGCGGAAGCGAAATAACAATACCAAGACAACAAACAACATGTGGTAGAAAAGCAGACAATCAAGTTTCACAAACACCCTTTTATAAACAAACTGAGTTTATATACAAAAGTCTAAACCAAAAAGGGGCTACCAAACTAACCCTACCTCGGACCCTACCTACTTGGGTTCCAGGTCTATCATAACACCATCAGGGATGTCAAGGTCTAGAGGATCAGCTACCTCTACTACAGACTCCTCAACTTCGGGTCCTTGGTTCACCTCGATATCAGCTATGACATCGGTGTCATGCACGGGTCGAGCTTAAAATGCTCATCAACGACAGCAGGTTTATCGAAACCATCCAAGGGACCTTCCCGAACACCATTGGGCCCGCGGCGAAACCACGCTTTGAATCTATGAGGGACCAACTGGGGTAGGCCCTCATTCACCCAAATAGTAGTAACCACGAGCTCATGGGTCCAGTTGGGGTTCCCGTGGACGGGGAAGATGGTATGCTCTTCCTCGACCTCTCACGGCCACCCAAAACAAATGAGTCACACCTCCATCTAAGGACCTGTAAAAATTAAATCCATGACGGGGTGAGACAATGTCTTAGCAAGCCTATGCCCTAAACCCCGATTAGGAAGATAATACACCTAGAGACAACCTAAACACATATCATATAAAGGACTTACCTCGCCTAATACCTCCTACATGTCAGTACAATTCATATAACATATGTATGTAGTAAAGGCACTCAGTAATTGGAACACTTCACTTTCAACTATCAATCAATCACAAGAGTCCCGATTATAAGGCCAAATTGTTATGACACGTCCCATTCCGTGCCACACAATTTTGTCCCATAATCATGTGTGGTCAAATCACTCAATCAAGCATTCCAATTAGTTATGACCCAATAGCCACAGCCGACTCAACAGTCAACGGTCATCTAGCATAGCCAGGTGTCGTCTCGCCTCATCGAGCACGACAACGTCTACCACTAGACGGCATTCTCGAAGGAGCATCGGCCCAGCCTCCACTATGATTAACATCCGTTGATGTGGGGCATTCCCGAAGGAGCATCATCCGACATAAAAGCTCATGACGGGTTCCAATAATGATTCCATGCATATCCAATCCCGACCAAGGACATCGTGCTTTGCATTTAAATGCCTCAATTTAACTAATGTGTTTGGCCTATTTTCTTCACCCGATAAAATAGGTATGCATGGACACACGGTCAAATCGAACCATAAAGTGTGATACCCTCTCTTTTAAAAATCCCACAATTTTATATAGTACTTAAAAACATTTTTTACGTCAAAAACCGACACTAGGTATTTTTATAATCAAATACCAAAATTCCATATTTTTGAAATAATAATTTAAAAATTAACAATCAGCGTCAAATTGCACAAATTAACAATCAATTGCACAAACTAACTGCACCACGACAATCAGCACGAAATTCTAACGAACGACTATCCAGGTATAATTTTCAAAAATAAATAAATAAATTACAAAATAATTAAATAAATGCAAATTAATTAAATAAATCACTAATTAAGCTATATATACTAATCTAACCACCTAATTTGACTTAATTAAATAGTCTACTATGCTAACTAAATCACCTAATCTAATTAACCTCTAACTAAACTAATCAAACCACCTAATTAATTTAACTAACTAACTAAATCACTAATTACACTAACTAATCATCCTAATCCAAACTTAGTCTAAACCAATCCTCCTCTAAGCATAATTCACCTCCTAATTAAGGTTTAGAGAGTAAACTCACCGGATTAGCAAACTAGTGAGTTCATGGTGACGGCCACGTGGAGGCGAGTGAGACTCAAGCCTACGACGACGCCAAAGGAGGACCGAAAGGGCTCGAAAATAGCCCACGAAGCCTCGGCTCTAAGTTGGAACTTTGATTTTGTGCTAGGCCGGAGTAGCTAGTCAAGGGAGCTAGGACAATGTGGGAACGGGCCAGGCTGGACGACAATGCTAGCGGGGGCAGACGACGGCAGCTTGGACGGCTGGAACGATGACGAGCAGCCAGGGACGCGGACGGGGACGGCTCGGAGACGGTAAGAACACGCTGGGGAGACGGTCAAGCGGGCTGGAGTTGCAAGCTGGCTTGGGCTTATGGGCAGGCGGATGGCAACACCGGCAGGCTGGCAGGCGAGCAGCTGGCTTAGGCGTTTGGCTTGGCTAGTTTTCTTGCTCTAGAAATGGAGGTTTTCAGCAACAATAAAGAAGGAAGAAGCAAGGAAGAAGAAGAAGAAGGTGGCTGTTGCTGGAAGGGGGACAAAAGGCCACAAAAGTCTTGGAAAATATCTCAACTCATCATCACTTAGCCCCCAAAGTCCACAGCCCTTATCAGCTGCCATTTCCCCTCCAAATCTTCTCCAACAAGCCAAGGAGGGACTCCAAATGTTACAGCCCCCCATGGCCTACGAATTTCCAGCATTTCCCTCTTAATTTCACACCAAATCTCTCTAATTCAATCCAATTTGGTGCCCAAAAATACTAGCGAAGGCACCCACATCAGTTCCATGATTTTCCTCACCAATTGATCCCACTTAAAGGCTAAAAGTGCACTCAATTTAGCCCATCCGAATTCTTGGATCAATTTCACCAAATTTCGATTTTTCGCCAAAATCCCGAACTTGCCAGAAAATTCTTCAAATGATGAGTCGACGTCCCTAAAATAAATCATGACACGCCACAACTTTCGATTTCTGAAACCGAGTTCAATTTCGTGGTTAATTTCAATCGAACGCGATTTTAGCGTGACCTAACTTATTAGGTAGTTTTTAGGAATTTTAGCGCATTTGACTCATGACCGATTATTTTCGATCCACATTGTGCATCTTCGACACATTGACGACTCTTGGTTATCGTGAAAATCTCGAGGTTTCAAATATGGGCACATGGTACAGAATCGACAAAAAAAATCGGTCTACTGGCATTCGATGTGAATTTTGCAATCAGGTGGAATCACCCACCATTTAATTACATGCCTCTATCGAATCAACCTATCTCCGGTCTCTAATCGATTTTAACGGTGCCGTATTGACCCTTACAAATAAGCACAGTCGAGCAATTGATTTATAGTCGAATTCTCAAGTCGATTGCATTTAGATTCCTTAATGGCTTCACCCGATAGATTAGTTATCTCGTGAGTGATTAGCTCAGAGAAAAGAACTATAGACGCGCTGATGAAAAGCCCATTTCATTCAATCGATACAAGGTCGAAAATCAAGATGTCACACTACAAGGCTTGGCCAAAGGCTGGAAGTTCGGTTTTGTGGCTAAGGCAGATGGAGGTGCTGCTCGTATTGGCAATGCGGTTGGGATGGTGGTGCGGTGCTGGCCACGGGGCTGGCTGGACGGACTATTAGGGGGAGCTGGGTTGGTCTCGGACAGTGGTGCTAGTTGGGGAGCTATTGATGCTGGTGAAGTGGGTGGTTGTTGGCGTCGAGGAAGGATGGTGTGTGGTGATGGATGATGGTGGAGCTGCTGTAGGATGGGATGATGGATGGTGGGGCTGCTTGGGTTGGCATGAGTGAATGGGAGGATGAAGATGGCGTGATGCTAAAGATGGATGGTGGTCTGGATTAGTGGAAATGAGCGGTTGTGACATGAAGAAGAAAAAGAAATGCTAAAGATGAAGATGGGTAGAAGACAGCTGAAGAGGGGAGTTGGTTGGGGGGTTCATGCGCATGGGGAGATAGAGGGAATTGGAGAGAGAGAGAGAGAGAAGCCATGAAGGTCAAGGCTGCAGCCACTGAGAATTCAAGAGAAATATCTAAATACTCAAGTGCTAAGCCCCAAAAGTCTTCAGCCCAAATTGTCAAGGGATCACCCAATGAGAAATTAGCTTCAATTTCTCATATATAATCCATTTTGGCAGCCAAATAAACCCCTTGATCAGCCCATCCAAATTTCACTTATTTTCGTTTTGTCTGAAATTGATTTTTCGCAAAATTCTGGACTCGACGAAAATTCCTTGAAAGATGAGACACGTCCTAAAAATACATCTTGACACTCTCGAACGTCCGATTCCGGAAACCGAATTCAATTTTGTGATTAAAACCGACCGAACGTGATTTTAGTACGACATAACCTATCGGATAGTTTTTAGGGATTTTATCGTGTTTGACCCGTGGTCGATAATTTTCAATCCACGTTTGTGCATCTCCGACTCGTAGACGACTCTCGGTTGTCGTAAAAATCACAAGGTTTTAATTACGTGTCCCAAGTATAATTTCAATAGAAAATCGGGTTAGTGCCGTTCGACGCGAATTTCGCAATCATGCGGAATCACCCGCAATTTAATTATGTGTTTCCATCGAATTGACCTATATCTAACCACTAATCGATTATAACGGTGTCATATTGACCATAGCCGATTATTATGGTCGAGCAATCGATTTCCGATCGAATTCTCTATTTTGTCGCGTTTATATCCCTTAACGGCTTCACCTAATAGATTAGTTAACTCGTGAGGGGTCAACTCAGAGTAAAATGATGCGCGTCGACGAAATAACCATTTCATATAATCGAAACGGGATCGAAATTTAGGATGTCACACGTTCTGTCAAGTTCTTCTATAATTCATGTTTTCCCTTTCAATTCTGAGAAAAAACGAGGTGGAGTTGTTGTAAAGCTGGTATATTTCTCAGTCCTTAGTTTTGTTGATCACGCGTGCACTGCTGAAGAGGACATTTGCTACAATATGCACATTGTATCTTATTGTTATTTAGAGTGTGAATCTTGTCATGCGGATTGGCACAAATAAAAAGATCTAGTCATGCAGACAGTATTAGTGTCATTGCAATACCTTTTGAGATTGTACCGAGCTGCTATAACAGTAACTAAAGTTTTGGGAAAGTTGCTTTTGTACGTGAAACTAACTCCCAGACAGTCAGGACACTGTTGTTTTTGCCTTTCAACAGCTTTACTTTTAAGGCAGTATTAGTGCGGCGCTTTTCTTTGTGGTTACATCGTAAGCAGGTCTTAACAACAAAGGAGTTAAGATTCTAAAGCACAGTAAAATGGTGGAATACCCACTTGATTGAAAAAAAAGGTGGTACAAATCTCAGCAGTTTGGGCAAGGTAACCTAGGTTTTTCAAACTTCAAATCACGATTTTACTTAGTGATGGCTTGGTTTGGGGTGTTTGAAGGACTATATTGTAGTTGAATCTGGATTAGTAAGTTCTTTGAAACTTCTAAAGTACTTATCATTTGAAAGTAAATAGTTAGAGGTCTGCTGAGCTTAAATTTCCAAAGATTATATCTGCAGATTTAATGATATTGACAAGTTCTCATAGTACAATCATCTGATTTTGTCATGTTGGATGCAATCCCATTAATATGCTAAAATAATAAGATCTGGATATTGGTCCTTAAGTTTTAGATTGAACAGTAGTTGGATCCTATATTAGATTTGAGATTTTGCTAGCCATCACTATGGGGCAAAGCCATGCATCCTTTCTATATGATAGGTGTGTAAAGGCCATTTAATGTTGGGTTCATGAATCATTTATTTCTTTCTCTTAAACTACTCTTTGGTGGTTTGAACAAAAAAAGAATTTGCTGTTTAAGAAAATTAAGTTTTGGTCTTGGCTGGTACTTGCTTACGATGCACACCCATATTGTGCACAGTTATTGGGTTGAGTTACAACAATGTTAAATCTCCCGCAGATTTATACTACAATTGTATTGTGATGCAATGTAAATCCATCGTTAATGATTGTTTTTAAACTTTCAAGCACAGCAAGACTCAGAAGTTCGCATGCACTAGAAAGGAGCTGCTGAAATAGTTTTGGCTTTTTGTACAAAGTACAAGGATGCAAATGGTCAAGTGGTAGCAATGGATAAAGATCAGGTTTGGGAAATAATTGGCTATTATAGCAATTCAATAGCTGCTAGCTTTTTCCTTGCCGAAATCTTTCACAGTGCTATTATAGTTTGAAATAATTTTGACAAATCTACATTTCATTAATGCCATGTTTTTTCTGTGACAGCAGAGCACATATTCTGGTATTGCACTTATGTTCTTCATGGGATTATGCCTTGACATTTTCCTGATCTAATTTTGACCATTTAGTTTTGGAAGTTTTGTGCATTACACATTACATTCCATGGGAGGCAGATCTTGAATCCTCTGTACTACTCTTTCCTACGCAACCATTCTTGAATACCTTGTATTATGTATGTATTTCACATTTGTTGCTTTTATATTCATGGTTACACTTTTATCCATGATTAGGCTTTTTGCATAGTCTCAGAGTCAGGGTGGTAAATTGTTTTCTTCATGTTTTCTTGCCTTGTTACAAGTCATTAATGATATTGATGGAAGATCATTAAGTGAGTTTCCTCTTGTTTTGCAGAAGATGTATTTCAGAAAGGCTATTGAAGATATGGCTACTGATAGTCTGCCCTGCGTTGCCATTGCATATAGATCATATGACACAAAAGACATTCCTCTAGATAAAGAACAGTAAACCAAGTGGGCATTACCAGAGGATGAGCTTATCTTACTGGCTATTGTGGGCATAAAGGTAATTCTTGTCTAGCAGTGAACAAGATATTAAGTGAAAAGGACATCATTGATTTCTATTTGTTTTTATTTCTGGTTATGAAAGTTTCACTGCAAGATGATATGTCTCTAGGAATGCTTAAATTGTTGGAGGTTTTCTAACATTCAGAGAAAACTTCTGCTTTGGAAAATTCAGTTCTTTTCCATGACTTTGAAGAGTTCTTGTTGGGGACCTATTGAAATTTAATGTTTCTGTTATTTCATTGACACCAGCTGGTTGATCCAACTTTTTAAATAACTTTTTCTGGAATCCATAGAACTCTGTCTCGGTACAAGTGGCTGGCAAGTGAAGAAAGAAAATATTTTCTTACATTTGGCCGGATGCACTGTTAATCATTTGCTGTACTTACTCTTAATATGTATGCAGTTTAATCGTAAGAATGATGAATTGTCTTGCACGCTCATACCATGCAGGATCCTTGTCGTCCTGAAGTAAAAGATGCCATGAAACTATGCCAAAATGCTAGAGTTAAGGTATGTTAATATTTTTTATTATTTTTTTCAGTTGGTTTATTTGGGGATATGATCCTTCATCCTTCTGCTGCTTCTTTTTTAATTACTTCAGGAACTCAAAATTTGAGTTTCTCATCATTTGCATCCTTTTAGGTGGTCATATTGGATATTTATGTTGGTTCGATGCTTTTCTTTGGAAAATGGATTGACCATAATTCATTGTTGTATAATGAAGTTGATATGAAGGGTAAGACATAGAGGTTCTGTTTACGATCGCGATTGAGAAGTACATTGTCATTTAGTCATTTCAGTAAAGGGTGCTTTCAAGATATTTTCTTAGGATGCTAATCATTGATGCTGGATTCCAAATAGTAATTTGCGGCAGCATTACAGATTGAGGATAGGTACTTATCTAGATGTGACCTCAGTATGTGATTCATCTTATTTGGTGATAGGTACGAATGGTTACTGGTGACCATCTCCAAATTGCCAAAGCAATTGCTTTGGAATGCGGATACTAGATCCAGAAGCAGATGCTATTGCGCCAAACCTTATTAAAGGAAAAACTTTCCGTTCCTTAAGTGATGAGGAAAGAGAAGAAGTTGCTGAGAAGATATCAGTATGGCATTGCTTCTCTTCCGTGTAATTAATCATGTCTTCTATTTGAAGGTGTGCTTATAATCTTTATGCGATTTGCAACAGGTTATGGGAAGATCATCTCCTAACGACAAGCTTCTGGTTGTTCAAGCATTGGGAAAGTGAGGACACGTTGTAGCTGTAACTGGGGATGGCACTAATGATGCTCCTGCTCCACAAGGTTGACACCATTTTTCTGAGGGTTCCTTTAATAATGTCCTAATAATGTTATCACCTTTTCTATTAATTCATGACTTCTGTCATTCTAGCGTCTCAAATATTCAGCAGATATAGCAGACAGATGCCTTGAAATCCTTCTATAGAACTGGTTCATAGTCTTGAAGTCCCTGGATGCCTCATGGTATCTTTCTGTGCTAAGATGCATTGCAATATGTTGGTAAATTTGGTTGTAGTCTTCAAGTCGCTTCATGTCTGGAAGTTGTCTTGTTCTTATATTTACTACAAGGTAAATAGATTGCAAGGTGTTAAAAAAATGTGGGATCTTAGTTTGCCATGTTTTTAGAAAAAATTTCATCGTCATGAATGGCTCTCGAGTGTTCATTTTTTGGTCTGCTTATACCCATGCACTTCTGTTGTGCCTTGACTTTGAACTCTTTTCAACCAATAATTTTGTTGCTTGGATATCTCTTTTATCTTGGAGTTCAGGCAGATATTGGCCTTGCAATGGTATTCAAGGGATGGAAGTTGCAAAAGAGTTTTCAGACATTATAATGGGTAGTCTGCCTGAATTTCTAAAGCGGAATTCAGCATCCTCATGACAGAGTTTATTGTTTGATTGAACTTTTCTGGAAAGAGGTGTCAACTAATGGCAATGAGTTATAGTGGAGCTTCAGTACATTAGTTACTTGGAGAGTTCTCTCTCTGGAAAGTTGTCTACTTATTTTACTAGATGGTACTGTGCATATTTACTTGACTCAGATACGTAGTCCAGATTCCTCAAACGAGTACTCCACAATACTAAAACTTCACCTGCAAAATTGGAAAATATTCAGATTTGGAAAACAGCAATAGAATTGGGCAGTGGCAAATCTTTTTTGACTTACTGATTAGTTGATTCCACATTGTCAACTTAATTGTGGGTTATGATTTTGGATCTGGGTGCTTTTGGTTGATTAATCCTTAGAAAGTGTAGTGATGGTTGACAGACCTCCATTTATCTAGTGGGAAAGATCTGTATATGCAAATATTCAGAAACTTATCCAATGTCAGCTTACAGTTAATGTTGCAGCTCTTATCTTTAACGTTGTTGCTGCTTTTTCCTCAGGTGATGTTCCATTGAATGCAGTCTGAAATCTTTAAGTTTCCTTAGGTGATGTCTCAAACTCTAGTCTCTCTCTCTCTCTCTCTCGCTCGCGTGGGTGTGCATGCGCGCACATGTGGGCGCCCCTACCCATTATTGCTTCTCTTTGCTCACTCTAGTTCTCAACTTTTCTCTTTGCTTGCAGCTTCTATGGGTTAATCTTATCATTTCGGACACCCTTGGTGCAGTAGCACTGGCTACCGAGCCTCCAACTGACCACCTTATGCATAGGCCTCCAGTTGGTAGGAGGTAAGAGTTCCCGGATGTTATTATTGGGTGCAACATATGTGAAGAATTTTGGTCACAAGCTTGGAGATCCTCTTTTTTCCTTGTCAACTCAAATCCTCAATTTCTTTAGATGTGTATTGGGATTTCTTCACTTGCCGGAACCTGTCGTTTATCCTTACTCTTCAAGTACGAACTGGCTGGGTGATTTTCTCAATTGCAGAGAACCTCTCATCACAATATCATGTGGATGAATTTATTGATACAGGTATAGCCACCAACACTTTATACGAAAGGGTTTTTGCTGGCTTCTTGCTTCTAACAGTGGAGTTTTGGGTCTTTAGCCTGCCTATCAAATGAGTGTCCTGCTCGTTCTCCAATTTCCGTGGTATAAGCTTTTGCTGAAATTGGAGTATGGTAGGACCGGTCATGCTCACAAAGTGAAGGATACCCTCATCTTTGTCTTTTGCCAAGTAAGTTTGGTTCCATAGTCAAAGAAGACCAAAAGATTAGTGGTTCTGGGCTGCTATTGTTGAGATTACTTATGCGTTTGCTTATGGAATTGAATGGGTCGGATCTCTAGTAAGAACATCTGGCAATAGAATTGTTTCACCAGCTGAGAAGACTGAATGAAACGCGAACCGTATTTCAACGTCGAATCTTTTTACTAGGGCAAGGAAACAAATTGACACTTGTCCTCCAAAGAGAACGCCTCCTTAGGCAGTGTGCCATCTAGCACACTCGTCCGTCGACCCACGGCCGCGCCTGCTTTCAACCGCCGAAGCTCCGGTAGGCCCCGGCCCTGTTCTTGTGCCCTGTTTTGGCCGCGCCGCGCCGGAGCTTCGCGGTCGTCCAGCTCACGCGAGCTCCGGCCCCGACCTTCCTTTGTTTGCTGGGCGCGTCCTGGATTGTTTGTCGAGGGTTCCGGCTCGGGTTTGAGCCTCGGTTGAGCGGAGGATCTCTCTGTTCCATGGTGCATTCCACCCGCTCGACGAAACACCTGAACTAGAGATCTAGCTTTCGCGTATTTGTTTCGGGCCGGCGTTGATTTGTCCGGGCATCGTCTCGTCCGATCGAGGCGTCGCGGCCACGTAGGGCTTCTGGGCGTCGGCCCGTCTGGTTGGTTCGACGCGTGCGCTCCGTCCCCTCCGCCATCTTCGAACAGAGCAAAGGAGGAAGGGGCCCGTTTCGGTTATCCCACGAGATCACCCCACGGCCGCACCCTCGGCCGCCGTCTCGATGTGCCGGGACGTATCTTGGCCGGCCACCCAGACCTCGGAGCCCTGGCACGCCCTCGGCTGAGCCGAGACGAGCGGCGACGCTCGGCGCCGTCGTGTTTGTCCCGGCGAAGCAGACGCGGCCAAGGAGGGCCCAGTCGGGTCGGCACGCGGATCCGGTTGACCCGGTTGGCCCCGGTTCTGGGCTAGGGTTTGTTTGGTCCCGGGCTGGGCTATATTTTATTATTTGCGTTTCTTTGCAGGTGGGCATGTTGGGCCTCTTCGCCGAAGCCCAGTTCAGCAGAAGACCTGGGCTGCGCGCTCAGGCTGGCCTTGACCGGGTCGGACGCGGGGTCCGATCCGGATCCGTTTTACATAATATAATATAATGTTATATTATTATTTTAATATTAAAAAATATTTGAGTAATAATAAAAAATCAAAAATCAAAAATAAAAATAAAATTAAAAATTATTTACATTTTCGAAAAATCAGAAAAAGCCTAAAAGATGGTTTTTATTCTCCACAAATGCATGGAAAATATTTGAAAATCCAAATATTAGGGTTTAAACAAGATTAGGTATCGAAAGGGTATTAGTTGATTAACTGGTATAATCAAGTCTCAAATCATAATTTCTCTAGTTGTGCAAAAGTAAAATATTTCTCATAATATTTTACTTGGGTTTCTAATTGACCAATCACAAATTGATTAGTGACGACTCCTATTTGAAATTGATTTATAAGTTAAAAACTCAAATTATAAGTCATGAATTGATGAGCTTGGAAGAGCCTACGCTAAGCCTAATACTTAGCGAGCTATTAGCCTCTGCATGTGCCCACGTGCGTAAGAGATGTTGAAAGGGAGGTCACGACAATTTAAATAGTTGATACCTTGATTGCATCTACAGTGACCTTTTATTTAAAATGGTTAATGCAAGTGTTTACACTAATTTTGATTCATATAGTCTAGGCATCAGCTTGAGGAGCACATTGAAAATGCATTTTCATCGTAATCTAGGCTTGCCTTTTTCATCTTGCCGTTGCTAAGTAGAGTCAGAGTTCTTTCATTTTCTTCTTTTAACCCATGATTTGACAAGCTTGTGGGTGTTCAATCTTCAGATTTTCAATGAACTTAATGCCTTAGAACCAAATGAGTTTAATGTGTTCAAGGGAATCACGAAGAAGCATCTCTTCATGGGGATGATAGGTCTGACTCTAATACTTCAGGTGAGAACCGTTCAGCTTTTTTCTTGATTGAGTTAGGTAATAACGTAAAAATTTATCATGATCCTCTATTTTCCTTCTCTTCAGGTCATTATCATAGAATTTCTCAGGAAGTTTACTTCAAAAGTGATACTTAATTGGAAGCAGTGGATCATATCCATTATTATTGCTTTTATCAGGTATGTAGCTTGTATATCTCTTGTGATATTCATGGTGACTTCTAGAGAGTTTCTTACAACGTTCTAATTCTTATTTCCGTTTTATTTTATTTGAAATTCTGTTGATACATTGGATGATGAAACATTATGGAAAGAGCATTAACACCAGTAACCACTTGCTTTTTATTAAATTGGGCGTCAGCTCTTCACTAACGGTCTTTCCTTCATGGTTTGAAAACAGTTGGCCTCTGGCTCTTGTTGGAAAGCTAATACCCGTCCCCAGAACTCCGTTTGCAAGAATATTCTGTCAACGACGAAGACCACAAAGACGCCAAAGTCGCCGAAGTAAGAGTTCTTTGCTGCTTTTCTGTGCGCGCCAAGTTTTCAAGATTTTCAGTTGCCTTGCCGCTAATTTTCCTTTTCCTCCTGCAGGGTTTCTGAGTGAATCTTGAATAAGCTGGGACAGTGTGTGTCTAGTTTACAGGACGACATGATAGGTTGACAGCACACTCCTGACGTAGATGGTTTATCACGTAGTTCTGACACGATGGCTCACTACCCTTTTGAGATTTTTCCGATGCATTTGCATGGCTTCCAGTGAAAGTTTCTATTCACATTTGTGAGAATTGGACATGACTTAGGGGGAACTTTTTCATACAGAATTTGTTTCTCCTCTGTTCCAGTGAAGTTGAATGTGGTGAAATGAAGGTCGTTACGTGCTTGCAGTTTGACAAAGGCCTGTTGACTAAAAGACTCGACTTATCGTGATTTTCATAGGAGAAGACGGGTTGTTCTCAAATAATATCAAATAAGTCTGATTTCAGCCAAGCCATAGTCGCATTTGGCTTTCTCATGAACTTTACACGACAACTTTAAGGTTCTTTAATTTCAAAAGGCATTTCACTGTTTTCATCTCTGAGGCCCCCACCTTTGGGTTTCTTCCATTTTGGGACCAGATGAGACCGCTGGCTAAAGCATCTTTTTATCCCCTAAGCAAAGCTAAACCGATTTATAGACACATTAGAATTACATTTGTTGCAACATAAAGGAAAATAGTTAGGCCATGCTTTTGAGAGTTACTTCTGCTAAAGCCTGGAGGGTTTTGTTAACCAAACATGATAGATTCAATAAGCTCGGAGGAGGTTAATATCTCATATTCTGGAAATGAAAAGTTAAAAAAGCAAGGACTAGGTTTTTCTCCCTCGCTGTACAAGATATCTGTGACACACCCTTTTAGCTTGCGATAGAGCAGACCATGGAAATGGTACATGGCATTTCCAACCGTCGGCGCATAGTTTCCCCTGCAACAGGCTGGAGATTTGAGGCCTTTTTGAACGCCTTCACACAGAACAATATCTTCCATCTGCAATTCCCCAAATACGTGAGGATCGTAATGCCCAAGTGTTGGTTCTACGGAATGGATATATGTTTTACTTTCTTATACCTGGACTCTTTCACTATCTTGCAGAGTGTTCTCTACGAAAATCTAGTCATCCTGTAATCGACGGAAGCAGATTAGATGAATTACTGAAAATAATGGGAAATTTGAAGGAGAAAAAAGCTTGAACCTGAATAGCTATGGACATCTAACTTGACCATGTTGAGAAAACTTGCATAATTAATTCCCCATGAACTGGAACACCATCATAAGATTCAGCGTCATGAGAAAGCGTTAAATGTGTGGAATGATGAATTTAAGATGATCCCACAGGACAAATGAATTAATGGATGTGAGTAGTGTCAAAAGTGACAAGGGATGAACTAGAATATGAAAACAGAGTTTCTGGAGGACAGTGAAAACTGATTGTTTTACAGGATATGATAGTAGAATAAATGAGAACATGTACAGATCCGTGTCTTTAGCTACTTAGCTCTACTTTCTAAAGGCATGCTGCACTATGACGTACTCTATTGCCGCTAACCTTTCCTGGGGTAATAACTATCAGCCAAAGGGCTGAAGGCATGCATATTCAACGCCACATCTTGTGAAGTATTCATCACCATGTAGCACTTTATCCTTACGAGGTTCAAAAGGTGGTTCTCATGCATAACACTTTGTTGCGCATGGCACTTAGTTTTACGGATGAGTTACAAAGACTGAGCTTGATTCCGCCTGGATTGGACAACTCAATTTTTAGGCCCAAATAGTTGTGAGCCGTGATTTCGAGGTCCCCAATATTTTTATTGGGCTAGTCTGGCCCATTTCAGACCTTAACTTCTTCGGCCTAGACTGACTCGAACAATTACTAAAAAAATATATAAAAAAAATGTAATAAATAAGAATATAAAAATAAATAGTAGAAAGAACATTATTTATACTTAAAGCGCTTCAATAAAGTCCATATAAAAAACAGAGTAATTTTTTAGGCCCAAAATATAACAACTAATCTACTAAAAAGAAAAATTAGGCTTGGCCCTAGTCGGCTTGGGGCCGAAGACATTGAAAACTGGACCTTTCGACCCATGCTCACCCTTATTGAGTTCTTACGGTTCATAAATATCAATCCATAGTCACTGCATATACTGGACATTCGATATCACACTTGACAAATGCATATTAACACAAGTGATCCGATTAACATATAGAATATGATATATGATTTACAAATACTAAAGACATTAAAATCCATAAACTCGATCAATCAACGTTTCACTTGTCAGACATCAATTTTTTTCACTTTAATCGGATCAATATCTTCTAGTTCTCTTTTCTCTAACTCAAGAAACACAGACTGAATACCCCACTAGTCTCATTTTATACATCAAAATCTCTCTTTCGACCAAATGGACTTGTATATAATCTGATATATCTCTTTAGCAGTGGATTGATGCATTGATTAGTCACGAGTCATGTATCAACTAATTACAAAAACTATTCCTGACTAAGCTAATATGTAAGTGGTCCAAAATCTCATGATTGTGAACGACTTATCTTTAAACTAAAACTGGGGACAAGAGCATGAACTATGAAATACTATTACATAGCCATTGAAATAGCGTGGCGACTAGGCATAATTTATGAGTGGATTCATTGATTACGCATTTGACGGAATGACGGGTCTTAAATTTTTTTTGATTTTTTAAAATTAAATAATTCTCCGTGGACTTCTTAATCCTCACTTAATTGACGGGGCATTAATAGACTAAGCAAGTCCACCAACGCGTATTGAAGTCAATAGGACATGATGGAGTACAGCCACTTTGTTTAATTGACAGAATAAGTTCCATCATTAATAATTATGAACTGGACAATATTATATTATATATTTAATATTTATATACCGAACTACACGACAGACTTTGATTGGACAATAAGTCATATGCAACAATTAATAAAAATAATTAGTGTGTTTGATATTTCTCTTTCTAGTTTTTTCTCGAAGACGTGGAAATAGGAATAACACTACAAGCATTACTATAATTCCTTAATGGACGAAATGGCGCACTATCTGGCAGGGGCGGAGTCATCAATTAAGTGTTGGAATTAGCGTTTGAATAAAATTTGTCAGTGGGAAAATGATGATGGGGAATGGAAATTCAGTTTTCTACTGCAACATCCTTTATTCTCAAATTACGTAAAAGTCCCTTTAAGCATTATTGACGTTTGTCTGACAATTGTTGAAGCTTATTTCAAATTGTTTTTAAATTGCTATACCAAAACGTATCATAAACGTTATGTAATTTGTGCCAGTTCAATCCATCTAATCAATTTTGACCAGCCGACATTGATGTGACATTTTTTAAATAATATTTTGATGTTTTTTAATTTGTATATATTTTCTTTTATTTTTTCCCCTTCCCTTAGGGGCGGGATGCCCTTGCCAGCGTTGGGCAAGGGTATAGCGGCTCTTGTTACTTCACTCACCCAGATCAAGCAAGGGCGTCACGGCCCACGCTAGATCTAGGTGAAGGGCCATGCTCCCACCCCCTCGTTGGCAAGGGTTGGACACCCTCGCTGGCCTTGAGGGAAGGGAAAAAAATTAAAGAAAACAAAACAAAAAAATAAAATAAATTCAAGAAATTATAAAAATATTATTTAAAAAATACATCAGTACCGATGGGTCAAAGTTGACTAGATGGACTAAACTAACATAAATGACTGAATTGGCAAAAAAAAAAGTTTAGAACTAAATTAACACAATTACAGTAGATTTAAGACTTTTTTGGTAATTCTCCCCAACCTCTATGTCTGTTATACTAATTTTAAAATTCAAACTTAGTGTTTTCTTGAGCAAACCTGTGAAAACAACCGTATTACACATATGTACATGTATTGGGGATCAATCCTAAGTAGAATTAAGAAAATTCACTTACTAGTGGTCCAATTTCAAATCCAGACGGCACCTCTATCTCATGGATGACCACCTAAACAATGTGAAATAAATTAGACTTCCCTCCAGACTTCATCCACACATAGTAGAGTCTTGGTTGGCCATTCTATAGGAATCAAACATATGATGGACTGATACATTTTCACGCATGGCTCTTGTTCCGCCACTTCCTAAGAGTCAAATAAACCATATAAAATAATTACTCATTATTCAGTTTATGAATACAATTTTATTTTTTCGGCATTTACGTAATTTATGTAGTACTTTCCAAATGTTCGCTAAACATTATATTTACATGGTGCAACCACGAAATCAATCCTTCTTATGCCAAATCACATAGATAAATTCCTTTTATCACAATTGCATAATATCTTGATTGATGTTGACATATCACTAGATGTCAAAATTTCATAATATTTTAATTACAGCAAGCGATCATCTCAATGTTACAGACGCAAATCACCAATTAAGTGATTGACCATCTCTTCTAGGGATAGAAAATGCTATGATAGTACACCACATGAATGAAATTCTATGATGCATACCGCACAGTCGATCCCACTGATATACCCAAGTGGTCGCACATGAAAGATTCCGGAGATGGCTCTCATAAGTTCAAGATGTGGTTCCCACCATATAGCACTTTACCCTTACGAGGTTCAAAAGGTGGCTCTCATGCATAACACTTTGTTGCGCATGGCACCTAGTTTTATGGGTGAGTTACAAAGATTAATCTTGATTTTGCCTAGATTGGCCAATGTCAATTTTCAAGCCCAAATAGGTCCGAGCTGTGATTTCAAGGTCACCAATATTTTTATTGGACCGGTCTGGACCATTTCAGGCCTTAACTTCTTCGTCATAGACTGAGTCAAACAATTACTTAAAAAATATAAAAATATATAATAAATATAAATATAAAAATAAATAGTATAAAGTACATTATTTATACTTAAAGTGCTTCAATAAATTCGATATAAAAAATAGAGTAATTTTTTAGGCCCAAAATATAATAACTAATCCATTAAAAAGAAAAATCAGGCTAGGCCTGAATCGGCTTGCCAAAAAACATTGAAAACTAGCCCTCTTGATCCATGCTCACCCTTATTGAGTTCTTATAGTTCACAAATATTAATCCATAGTCGGTGCATATACTTGATATTTGATATCAAACGTGACAAATGCATATTCACACAAGTGATCTGATTTACATATAGAATATGATATACGATTTACAAATACTAAAGACATTAAAATCCATAAACTCGATTAATCAACATTTCACTTGTAAGACATCAAATTTTTTTTTTCACTTTAATCAGATCAATATCTCCTAGGTCTCTTTTCTCTAACTCAAGAAACACAGACCAAATACCCCACTAGTCTCATTCTATACATCATAATCTCTCTTTCGATCAAATGGACTTGTATATAATATGATATATCTCTTTAGCGGTGGATTGATGCATTGATTAGTCATGAGTCATGTATCCACTAATTACAAAAACTATTCCTGACTAAGCTATTATGTAAGTGGCGTCCAAAATCTCATGATTGTGAACGATTTATCTTTAAACTGAAACTGGGGACATGAGCATGAACTATGAAATACTATTACATAGCCACTAAAATAGCGTGGCGACTGGGTATAATTTGAGAGTGGATTCATTGATTACGCATTTGACGGAATGACGAGTCTTCGTCTCCGTGGACTTCTTAATCTTCACGTAATTGACGGGGCATTAATAGACTAAGCAAGTCCACCACTGCGTATTGAAGTCCATAGGATATGATGGAGTAAAACCACTTTGTTTAATTGACGGAATAAGTTCCATCATTAATAATTAAGAACTGGACAATGCTATATTATATATTTAATATTTATATACCGAACCACATGGCAGACTTTGATTGGACAATAAGTCATATGCAACAATTAATAAAAATAATTAGTGTGTTTGATATTTCTCTTTCAAGTTTTTTTCTCTAAAAAGTGAAAGCGGGGAAGACGTGGAACTAGGAATAACACTACAACCATTACAATAATTCCTTAATGGATGAAATGGCGTACTATCTGGCAGGGGCCGAGTCATCAATTAAGTGTTGGAATTAGCATTTGAATAAAATTTGTCAGTGGGAAAATGATAATGGGGAATGGAAATTTTGTTTTCTACTGCAACATCATTTCTTCTCAAATTACATAAAAGTCCCCTCAAGCATTATTGACGTTTGTCTGACAATTGTTGAAGCTTATTCAAGTTGTTTTTAAATTGCTATAAAGAAACGTATTATTATTATATTTTTCCCACGTTAGTCTTAATTATTTTACCTATAGTTATTTAATTTTCATTAATTTCAATTTCATCAGAGTTAACTTCCACACTGAATTAAAACTCATGAATACGGAGATTTGTCATGTAACCTCGAGAGATTGATTCCATTTAACTTTTGTATGCTTAATAGATTGTTGGGTTCCATTTGTCGGTTGTAGGAGCGAACATTTGTAGATAAAAATGAACCCCTCGAATCATTTAGGAGTTGTATGTAGATCGTCTTCAAAACTAAAATTCGTTTGATCATCCTTAAGAAGTTCTACTCGCTGGAATTTGACTCTGCGACGAAACACCTTTTATTAAAAGTCTTTCTTTAGTTTTTATTAAAGGAGACAAGTTCTGTGGTGATTTTGGATAAAAGATATGGCAGGCACACATGAAAACTAATAACTTCACTTCAAACGGAACTAAAAGTATACAAACTTTACCAAAATATTATTGACAATAGAGTGTGAGGACATAAAGATGCAATGTTGGTATTTAATCGACGATAAGGTATCCCTAAACTACAACAAAGATACACTTCATTCCACTTGGCACTTAGTCTAAGGGGTGAACAAAAAGGACTCAAAGCTTAAAAGGACGGACTGGCTCAAATCGGACACGACTGGATAGCCAGGATTTCTGACTCTTTTTTTCTCTTAGGCCCAAAATGGCTTGGACTGGCTCAAACTGTGTTTTTAGAAATATGTATAAATTATAAATATATACAAAAATGATTATTGAGGCAACAATATAACGACTAATCTATCTTAATTATAAAGAAAATGCGGCAACGTCTGGACCGGCCCAGTTTAGTTCGGTCCACGGTCCAAGCTTTTTTATTTGACTTCGGACCGAGCTAGCTCGTGGATCGGGACCGGAAATTCCACGGACTTGTCAATCCTTACGTAATTGATGGGTTATTACTCGACTTCTCTTTCTTTCATTTTATTGGGGAATCGTCGTCGGCTTACATGACAGATTTGATGGAATGTCCAGTCTTCATCTCCAATCTGTTCAGTCTTCATTCTTCAGGAGAGAGAAAGCAATATTTAAGGTATTCAGCAATAACCGACAAAAAAAAAAAAGGTATTCTTATTCTGTTATTTGTTCGGTATCCTCCTCCCTTTCTTCTTTGTTATTACCTTCCATATTGCTTTCTCTCCCCTCAACATTTTAAGATGGTTCCTGTTGGATAAGGCCATATTAAATGATAATATGAATGTTCTAAACCACATGATGACTGTTAACAATATATAAAATCATCTATAAAACAATTTCAGTATGTTTGAAATATGAATAACACTACATTCACAGACACAGATTTTAGTAGCATTTCAAGGAAAGGACATTGGAAGTGCTAAAAATTATGCATAGCGCTCATTTTAGTGTTAAAAGTTTTTTTTTTTTCATCATTTAAGTGCCACTTTTTCTTTTTTAAATCATCATTTAAGTGTCAAATCCAATCTGCATCATCGAAAATCTGACGTGACCATATTTTATTAGTTTCTCAGCCCTACGTGACTTGTCGGTGTACCCAATCAACATACACCCCTAAATGATGTCGTCTAAAAGTTGTAAATAGTAATCATTTGAGTACCAAATTTTGTTTAAAGTGAACAAATTCAATACCAATCATTGTTAAAATGCAATCACTTCAATACCAAGCATGCCACGTGGAATGTCTCGTGGATTGGATTTTTCAAATAATATGCCAAGTCATATAAACTTTTTAATTATAAAAGTCACGTATTATTTTTGGCTGGAATTTCTCATCTTTGGTACTTAAGTGATTCTGCGAAAAATTTTGGCACTAAAATGAGCATCATACACAACTTTTGACACATCTATTGCACAATACTATACAATATATAATATTAGTGTACAAAACCACATAGCAAACTACAAGTGGACAATAAATCATATTTAATGCATCTTCCATCATTGCCTAATCTTTCTGATGGCAAGTGAATCTTGCGAAATTGATGATAGTGAAAAGTATTGGACAATAATTTTGCTCGAAAAAGTCAAGGAAAGAGATACATTTGTGAACATAAGAGCGGAGGGTTTTCACCTGCTAAACTTCACTACCACTCTACATTCAAAGAAACTTTAGCCATCAAATATGAAATAAAGGAATTCGAGTTCAATATAATTGGTTATCATTTCTTTGTCTGAAAAAAGAAGAAGAAAAAAGCCATCCTTTCCCCATCCAAATGAAGTTTAAACCCAAATTAGTTTCTTATCCTCAACTTGTTTGATGGTTAGAATGGTTTTCAAAGTACTCTTTTGAAATCAAACACATTAAAGAAGAAAAAACATCTTCATATATCTTCTTTCAAGAACCAAAGACTTCTCATCCTTTTATAGGTTCGCTTTTGACCAATTACGAATTAGTACCATGAGGGAAGGGTGAAAAGAACTCCATTGGAGAGATTAGCCCAATGTCCTTATTGAAAACCACAATACTTTCCTTGTCAGACAACATTTTTCTACATGTAATAACAATAAATACTAAACATATTGTAAATGTGAATGCATTGAAAATTTGGGCCTCCTTCCTTCATTAGGACTTTGGCTCCTGCACAATAGTACCGTGTTTGTAGATAGATTGTAACTAGAATTTTGCTAGTACATAACACCTTGTAAGGAGTAGTTCTATCTTAATTTTTCCCTAATAGATAGAATCTCATGAACTTGTCACTTGAAGAGAATATTTGTACTTTGCAAGTATAGCTGGGCGTGTTTTCAATTGAATACATTGGATGTGATAATGAGCTAGGGCTAGCAACAAAAAGAACATGATAAAACACATTTGATGGAACATGAGGAGTTAAGATATGAAAGTTATGACACTTAAGTGGTCAAAAAAAAGTTTATGACACTAAAGTGATCGTCATACCAAAGTTTTGGTACTTCTGATGTTCTTTCCCAACAAAGTTTGTTAAAAAGGGAAAAGAGAGGGGCAACTTTAATAAAATGAGATATAGTTTTCTATTCCCTCGTCATTCCTTCTCAAGATTACATGAAAGTCCTCTCAAGCATTATTACAAGCTGCCATTGAATTTTTGCTGGAGAATCGTCGAAGCTAATCAAATAGTTTTTAACTTGTCATAACAAAATATATTGTAATTATACATTTCTCACATTGATCTTCATTATTTCACCCACAGTTATTTTATTTTTATTAATTCGATTTCACTAGAGTCAAAATTCTCGCTGAAATAAAATCCATGAAGATGGAGATTTGTCAATGTAACCTCCAGAGATTAATTTCATTTGACTTTTGTATGCTTAATAGATTGTTGGACCCCTTCTATCATTTGGTAGCTGCATGTAGATCGTCTTCAAAACTAAAATTTGTTTGATCATCCTTATAAAGTTCGAATATGTTCAATTCCTTTATGGCCCCTTTACTTCTTGTGCTTGCATTCAAAAGATGTTCAGAGCATACTTCAGTGTCAACTTGAGACGAACTCGAGAGGAGATCTGTTACAACATTGGAAAGAAAGATAAACAGAACGAGAAGCTAATTTCTTATACTTGATCTTACCCCGTTTATTTCTTTTTTTCCTTTTTCACAATCTTTAGTTTCCTTTCTCACAATCTCTTCCACATCATCCTTATCTTAAATGGAGTCCAAAAATTAAGTTACATACTGGTGAAGCAAATTGACCTCAAATAAGATATTTCAGATCTAATTCATATTTATGTTTTTGAAAAGGTTTGATCATAATAAGTGCGACATTTTAAAACTAAGCTATATTGTTGGGAAAAGTGATTTTTTGCAGATTTTGTGAAGATTATTCTGAACAACTTATCTTGAACCAAAATAGAAGAAATGAACAAGTAACACTATTTAATAGTCACTAAAGTAGCATGGGCATAATTTGAGAGGGGACACATTGAATACGCATTTGATGGAATGTTCGGTGATCGTCTCCATGTGCTTGTCAGTCCTCACGTAATTGATGGGTTACTAATTGACTAAACAAATTCATCACTGTTTATTAAAAAGTGATAGGATATGATGGAGAAAAGCCACCGTTTTTTCTGTAATTTTTTTGAAAAAATTCAAATGTTAATTAAAACTAGTGTGTATATTATATAGATATATTAGGACAACATTTTAAAATGCACTGAATTCATGTCAATCTAATGCATCGTAGTTCTCAACTGGGGTTGTTAAATTCCATGTGGATTTACATAATCTAAACTTAATTAGACTCATATGAGTTCAATGGACATACTACCTTAGTGGTCCTATTGGCCAAGAAGTCTGAGAGTTTCTTGATTAGAATATTTCTCATAGGCAAGTTCAACAATTTCTTAGGATTGTCAATTACCTTAGAGATTCCGTACCAAAAGCCTCTAAATTTATGCCTGCATTGCAATAAGCTCTTGAAGAGGAATCCACTCCCATGGGAAAGAGAGCATACTAGTGCAATTGAGGTGTCAAAGGAGAAGTTGTTGTATCTTACCCCATTGAAAGTTGCTTCTGATGGCAAGCGAATCTTGGGATCTGATGATAGTGAAAAGTATTGGATTGTAGTCCTACTTGAAGAAATTGATGAAAGAGATATATCTGTGAACATAAGAGGGGACAGTTTTCACCCACCGAACTTCACTACCACTCTATATTGAAAGGAACCTTAGCCATTAATTATGAAATTAAGGAAATAAAATTCCATCTTATTGTTTAGCATTTCTTTGTCAAAATAAGAAGTCATCCTTTCCCCATATGATGAAGTTTAAAGCCAAAATAGTTTCTTATTCTCAATTTGTTCGATGGTTATTATGATTTTCAAAATACTCTTTTGAAATCAAAAACATTAAAGTAGAGAAGAACATCCTTGTAGATCTTCTTTCAAGACACAAAGACTTCTCATCCTTGCACATATTCACATTTGACTGATTGTGAATAAGTACCGTGAAGGAAGGGTGAAACGAACTCCATGAGGGTGATATGCCCAATGTCCTCCTTGAAAACCACAATACTTTCCTCATTTGACGACATTTTTCTACATGTAATAATAGTAGATGCTAAACATATTGTAAGTGTGAATGCATTGAAAATTTGGGCCTCCTTCCTTCGTTGGAACTTTGGCTTCTTCACAGTAGTAGCGTGTTTGTAAGTAGATTGTAGCTAGAATTTCGGTAGTACATAACACCTTGTAAGGAGCACTTTCTATCTGAACTTTTCCCTAATAAATAAAATCTCGTGAACTTGCCCCTTGAAGAGAATATTTGTGATTTGTAAGTATAGTCGGGTGTGTTTTCAATTGAATGAGATCGATTGAAGACACTAGATGTAATAATGAGTTGGGGCCCAACAAGAAGAGCATAATAAAATGCATTCGATGGAATGTTCATGTTGAACGCAAATTGCGCAACCCCAATATCTCCATAACTAGAACAAAAACATCCATAATTGAGTAGAAAGATTAATGCACCTGTTTTGGGATCCATCGTTCTTGAAGCGGAAGTGAAAACACAATGTTCCATGTGCAAGTCCTTCTCCTCTATTACCCTCCGTATCACTGGCTCAATAAGGCGGCCCCGCTCACGTTTAACGTTAGGTAAATGCTCCTTAGGTGAGGATACATGTGAGAATTAAGGTTAAATGAGAGACTTGAGCAATATTTATAGAGTTTCTAGCCAGGCCCCCTCATTACGGTCCAGGCTCAACTCGGCCCACACTAGCTAGCCCCATATTAGACTAATTAAGAAACCTTTTATCTCACCTTAGACCAACCCTGTATTACGGTAACCGTAAAAATAGTAAACTACAATATCAATTAATGTAGTCTACATTAGGAAAACTCTTACATTCTCCCACTTGAAATATATTAATTGAAATCGTACCGTATGTGCACACATTGGTTTAGAGATAATTCTTAATAGTCAATCCTATCCGATAAAGTTTTAAACATCGAATCATGGCGGTAACTACATGTATACACACAGAGCCTTCCATGGTCACGAATGTTCTCAACTTTATTGATATGGATTCAATATGGTAGTGTGGCAAATGGATAACATCTCTCATAGAGAGATTCCATTTGTTAGTCACCATTCTCTTACCTTAGGTGTCACAAAAAACTTGTGGCACTAAAGAATGTTTTTATGGTTCCAATGAACCCACATATGTCCCGTCCTTACGGTTAATCTATCTTTATGTATCACAAGACATATGCACAAGGCTAATAACCGGATGCCCTTAGCCTTCACTCAAGGTTTAAGCAATACCTTGAGACTTTTAACAATATATATATATATATATATATATATATATATATATATTTAACATAATAACAATCCATTCAAAAATATTCTATCGAATGCAAAAGTTGACATATATATCAAAATGTTACTAAATTGTAACAAAAACAAATATAAACTTTATTCAAAGAAAAAATAAAACACAGTTATCACTAAATAACGGCATCCCAAGATACTCCTAGGCCCATGCTAATGACATGTCGATAAAAAACACACAAGCGTAGGCCTTTAATTAGTGGATTTGCAACCATATCATTTGTAGGAATATAATCTACTGCAACGTCACCATTCTGCACTGATTCCTTTATGGTAAAAAACTTGACCTCCATGTGTTTAGACCCCTTGAAACTTCTGTTATTATTAATAAACAACATTGCAGAGTTATTGTCACAATATAACTATATGGGTCTATCCACAAAATCAAAAATAGATAACTCCCTAATAAGGTTTCGGAGCCAAATAGCTTGAGTAACAGTTGAAAAACATGCTACAAACTCCACTTCCATGGTAGAAAAATATATAGATTTCTGTTTTTCGCTCTTCCATGATACTGCACCTCCTACCAACATAAATATGTATCCTGTTGTTAACTTCTTATCATCTTGACAACCAGCAAAATCTGCATCTGAATACCCTGCTAGTTGCAAGTCTGAAACATGTCTATTAATCGGCATATAATCTTTTGTTCTTTTTAAGTACCTTAAAACCTTCTTGATAGCAACCCAGTGATCGCGGCCTGGATTAGACTGATATCTACCTGGATTAGACTTATATTTGCCTAGAAGCCCTATTGCAAAAACAATATCTGCTTTAGTGCAAACTTGAGCATACATGATATTTCCAAGCACACTAGCATAAGGTACATTCTTCATTTGAGCTTTCTCAAAATTTGAATTAGGGCATTGTAAAAGACTCAATTTATCATCCTTAACAACAGAAGCAATTCCTAGTTTGCAATCCTGCATATTAAATCTTTCTAAAATGCGACTAATATATGCCCTCTGAGACAAACCCAATGAATGGCATGAGCGATCCCTATGGATCTCAATCCCAAGAATAAAAGATGCCTCACCAAGGTCTTTCATATCAAAATTTTTCGATAACATCCGATTTGTCTCATGTAGTAAACCAATGTCACTACTAGCAAGCAAGATATCATCCACATAAAATATGAGAAAAATATATTTCCTCCCACTGACCTTAGTGTATATACATTGATCTACTTTGTTCTTAATAAATCCAAATGAAGTGATAACACTATGAAACTTGAAATACCACTGTCTAGAAGCTTGCTTAAGGCAATAAATAGACTTTTTCAATCTACAAATAAGCTTACCTGAGTCATCTGCTGCAAAACCTTTAAGCTGCACTATATAAACCTCCTCATCAAGGTCTCCATTTAAAAAAGCAGTCTTAACATCCATCTGGTGTAACTCCATATCGAAATGAGCTACCAATGCCAAGATCACTCTAAAGGAATCTTTAGAAAAAACATGAGAAAATGTTGCTTCATAATCTATTTCTTCTCTTTGAGTGAAACCCTTAGCTACCGTTTTGGCTTTAAACTTTCCAATCTTTCTTTAGGAATCCCTTTTAGTCTTGAATACCCATTTACAGCTAATATGCTTACAACCTTCAGGCAATTCAACAAGTTCCCAAACACCATTGTGTTTCATAGATTGTATTTAATCTTTTATCGCATCTAGCCACAAATCTAATTGAGGACATGAGATAGCATCCGTATAAGTTACCGGATCAACAACACAGTCAATATCATAATCATCCTCTCCTAGGTAGACAACATAGTCTGGTGGTATAGCTGAACGTCTCTCCCTAGTCGATCTTCTGAGTGAAGCTTCTTCAACCTCATTCTAAATTTGAGGGGTTTGAGAAATTTCATCAGGAACTGTCTCAACAATAAGATCCTGAGCCACAACAGACTTAGTTTGTGGATAGTTGTCTGCATAGGATGAGACAGGGATCCAGTAATCCCCATCTATCATCTTCGATAGCTTGTGAGCAGCACCCTTTTCAGTTACATCAAATTCTATAAATTTTGCAATATGAGATTCCACAATTATTGTACCTCCATTAGGGTTATAAAACTAATACCCCTTTGAATGATCTGGGTAAGACACGAAATAACACTAAGTATTGGAATTCGGCCTACTCAATGTTGGATTATATAACTTCACTTCTGCCGGACATCCCCAAACTTTAAGAGGATTCAAGCTAGGTTTACGTCCAGTCCACAACTCAAAAGGAGTCAATGGAACCGCTTTAGTAGGAATGCGATTTAGAATATAAAGAGCTGTTTTCAAAGCTTCACCTCACAGAAAATTAGGTAAATTGGTCATACTAATCATGCTTCTCATCATGTCCATAAGAGTACGGTTGCGCCTTTCAGCTACATCATTTTGTTCAGGACTTCCAAGCATAGTAAACTAACCTATTATCCCAGAATCCTCTAAGTATTTAGTAAACCGCCCTTTAAGTTGTCCAGCATCACCGTGCCTACCAAAATACTCACCACCACAATTAGATCTAACAATCTTTATAACTTTTCCCAACTGTTGCTCCACTTCAGTCCGAAAAATCTTGAATTTGTCAAGAGACTCGAACTTTTCTTTAATCAAGTATAAGTATCCATATCGGGAATAATCATCAATAAATATGATGAAATAAAAATTTCTGCATAAAGTAGTTGTGTATGGCCCACTAATATCAGTGTGAATAACCTCTAACAAGTATGAACTTCATATGGCGGATTTCTTCTTTATCTTAGTCATCTTACCTCTACAACAATCTATGCAAGTCTCTAGATCACCTTTAAGAGTAGGCAAGATGTCAGCCTTTATAAGCCTTTCTACTCTTTCTTTAGAGATGTGACCAAGACGTTTATGCCACAATGCGTAAGACTGTTCCTTAGGTAGAGGTCTCTTGGAAACAACTTTTTCAGCTGAATAAGCAATGTACATGTCGTTGGGAGATGAACTCAATCGATATAATCCATCGAATAAATTGCAACACCTAATCTTATTTGAATCATAAAACATGGAAATAGTATTACTCTTTATTTCAAAAGAGTATCCACACATGTTCAAACAAGACACATAAATTAAATTCCGCCTAAAAGAAGGTACGTAAAAAGTGTTTCTCAACACCATTCTAAAACCAGAATCTAAAATCAAAATAACATCTCCCACGAACTCGACGTCAACTCCAATGCTATTTCCAACAGTGAGCTTTGATTCATCCTGATTTGGCGTCCTTCGGTTTATGAACCCTTGTATGGTAAATGCAACATGATTAGTTGTACCACTATCTAGCCACCACAAATTGGTCGGGACTTTAGATAGATTGGATACATAAACAAATGCCAAAGAATGATTACCTTTAGGCTCACTCTTGGTTCTTTTAGACAACCAAGCCTTAAACTTGTTGCAGCGTTTCTTTATGTGTCCTCTCTCCCTACAAAAGTAGCAAAGAACACCATCATTCTTGGTGGATGCTTTCTTAGGTCCCAAATTATTAGAGGGTCCAGCACCTTTAGAATTTCCTTTATTATTAGAAGGTCCAACAACTTCAGAATTACCCTTATGAGTATAATTTCTCACATTCTTACCCTTATCACTGCCAAAATTAGAAGCATAAAGGGCCATGTGCCCTTTATCTTTCTTTAGTTTTTCTTCCTCTGCCACCAGCCTTGCAATTAGGTCGTTAACTGACCAGGTTTCATCTTGGGAACTATAATTGGTCTTGATAATCCCAAAATCAGGAGGAAGATTATTTAGAGCTTGATGCACAATGCAAGCAGTGAGAATAACAACATTAAGAGCCTCAAGCTTTGTCTACAAATCTACTATCCTCAGAATATAATCTCCAACTCTACAAGAACCATCATACTTCATAGTAAATAGTGTTTGCAAGTGTGTTCCTATCTCAGCATTAGGAGAAACACAATTCCTAGCCATCAAGGCTTCCATCATCTGCTAGCAGTGCAGTCTGTAGGCAAACCACTTTTCAAGTGTTTTTAAATGGAACGCTTCATCGACAGTAAGCAAATTCTATTGTTCTTTTCCCAAGCAGTAAAATGAGCTTTCTGAGTTTCTGTACTCTCAGCAATAAGATCTTCCGGCCAATCAACAGTAAGAGCCACATGAACATCTGTCATCTCCATAGCAAACAAAAAATCTTCTATCAATTTCTTATGAACTAGCAAGAACCTCAATAATGACGGAGTTACCGTTTATAGAAAAAGTGACTAAAAGACAAGTGGTGTATATAATTAGCATCATGTGAGCATTGTGTAACTTGACGTATAAGTACACATCCAGAGAGTTACATGCAAAATCACATAATCACCTTTGGGTAGAATACATGGCGTGCAATTGTATACTCCCCACATGATGGCGGTTATGAGAATATATTTCAATCTTCGTGAATTCATCATCTTTGGGCATATGAACCATTATGATTGGTCACTCCTCCACCATACCATCATGCATCCCTCCATGAACTAATACACAATCACCTCCTTTGGGAGTATGACTATGCATTAGACCAGGAGACATCCCAATCAATATATGAGATCGAAATTTCTCAAACCCAAGCAAGTGTGTCACTTTGGCGGTCACAACTCAATTGAATCCTTAAAAATCTCTCATACTAGGGATATAATCTTTACATCTCACATACACCATATATATGTGATTTTAACTTTTGTGATAGGGGCAATATATCACCGAAATCACATATCATGCTAACTACACTGCCATATTCATTAATAAAATACAATAAAGTTTAATTTTTATTAATGAATCACACTTTTATAATGTTTATGTGATAACATACCAGTAACCCAACACATGTATTTCCAAAACACAGAAAATACAAGAAAAATACGCAAAATTCACTAAAAATACACGTATTTAGGGCATTGTATATATTTTTACATCCATAAAATCAACAAACATGTAAAATAAATATACCACAACATGGAGGATGAACATACGAATTTAGAGTCGCTGGCCACGCGCCGATCTGAGCTTCCACGCACCCGCACGTGCCGCCTGAGTGCGGGGCGTGTGGAGCTCACACGTTGGTGTCAATGGCCGGTCAAAACCGATCCGACTGGTGGCGGTCCAATTGGTTGACTGTTCCGGTCAACGGTTGATTGGGTCGGGTCCAGGGTTCGGTCAGATCGGGTCGGTCACCTAATGGGTCGGATTGGGTCTGGGTTGCTAGTGTCACCGTGACGTCAGCACCCACATGCGTCGCACGCGCGAGTCGCGACTCGCACGTGGAAGCGTGTGTGGGCGGGTGCTTGACACCCTGGTGGCGCATGGCCACACATGGGGGCGAGTGGAGCCTCCCCCGGCGACGCGCTGCCCACGATTTTGCTCGTCCGATCGTTCTTGAAGCAGAAGTGAAAACACAATATTCCATGCGAAAGTCCTTCTCCTCTATTGCCCTCCGTATCACTGGCTCAATGAGGCGGCCTCTCTCACATTTAGCGTTAGGTAAATGCTCCTTAGGTGAGGATACATGTGAGAATTAGGGTTAGAGGAGAGACTTTGGTACTATTTATGGAGTTTACAGTCAGGCCCCCTCATTATGGGCCAGGCTCAATTCGGCCCACACTAGCTAACCCCATATTAGACTAATTAAGAAACCTTCTATCTCAACTTAGACCAATCCTGTTTACGGTAACCGTAAAAACAGTAAATTACAATATCAATTAATGTAGTCCACATTAGGAAAACTTTTACAGCTCAGTCTTCATCTCTTTAGACTTCTCAATCCTCTCGTAGTTGACAGGGAACATGAAGCACTAATTTGTCCTTTATTTGGTTTTGTCCTCCCTTTCTTCTTTGTTGTTACTCTCGACTTTTTTATGGTGTTTCCCATTAGATGATGCTATGCTATATGTTAATATTAGTATACTAAACCGCACAGCAGACTATGAGTGTACTATAAGTCAGATTCGATGACTAATAATAATATGTCATGTCAAATTCATAAAACAATCTTAGTATCTGACATTTCTTTGTTTTTACTTTTATTGTAAAATTGAAAGCTATCAAGACACTAAAATAAGAGTAGCACTACATGTACTGAGACTTTACTTGAGTTTCTCGATAAATAAAATGGTGCACTATGTTCTGTACAACATGTCGTCAAATAAGAGTGGAATCGGTGTTAGTTTGTAGAAAGGGGAAAAGTGATAAATGGGGAAAGTTCAATTAAAGGAAATTTTATGGCAAAAAAATTAAAGGAAATTTTTCCAGCCCTCCAATATTCCTTGCAATTTGTAATATGCTTTGTTGGCTATACATCTTGGCCATACTGATAATTAAAATGCCTGTATAACCCTTCACATCAGCTACATGAGGCGAGGTGACGTTTGAATAAAAGGCAAAGTCGGAAGAAGGGAAATATTCCCAAACCTCCGCTCTGTTCTCTCTTCTAGTTCTAGTGACATTGGAAGGATAAAATTGCAATTTTGATCATATAAGATGAGTTGGTTCAACAAGTCTGCTCTCTATTTGTTATTCAAATCCTACGGATGAGAAAGCTTTTCCAAGCCCATGAAGCCTTTGGTTGAAGGCTAATGATATTTTGGAGACCATCAAGCAATTTCATTTAAGGACTAAAAGAGGAAAGGGCATGCATGCTAGGATAACATACATGCCCAAAATTTCATTAGTCTTCCTCTTGTTTTATGGTTATATGCATTGTTAGCTTATACCATTTCTCTCTCTCTCTCTCTCTTTTTTCCTATGGGGTAATTGTCGTCAATTACATGCCATTTCTGTTGAAATAAGTTACATGTCCCTATCCTGTTCCTTTTCCCAATCGTTATTAAATTGATGGGAAATATGAGGCACCGATTATCAAATTATGGCTTGAGTTTGAAGTAGGTACGAGACCCAACTCATTTAAAGGATTCTGATTTGTTCAAAATATGGTGTTCCTTTTTAATCAGTATCATATTTTGATTTGTTGGGCGGTGCTACTTAACTATTAAATGTATTGAAGGTTTGGTTCTGTTGAAGATAAATATCCAAGTTTAACTGAGGGAGCAAACATTAGTCGGACTCCACTCAACTCGTCCAGTTTAGGCCTTTTCTAATATCCTGAAGAAGACGTACTGCTGAAGTCTCTATTTTTTATCCCCGCACGAGAGGACTCTCTTTAGCGAAGAAAGAAAGGGGACGCACCAGTAACGCTTTCTTTGATCGCACGGAGTTCTACAATCGGTGGATTTTGTGACGCGAGTCGCATAATGAGTCGTTCTATTAATAAACACCATGAGTTTAGATGTAATCAAGGCATGGAAAATACTCAAACTTGCAAGTTTGTAACTCTATTTTTCTCTGATTCTTAGTGGATTAGAACTACTTACTCTTCCAGTTGCATAGATATCGGTTTTCGGACTGAACCATGGAAATCTCGGGAGTTCTTCATTATTTCTCGTTTATTTTCTTGGTGATTTCGCATTATTTAATTACAAGATTTGGTTAGTTTCCACATTATTTTATAATAATTTATTCAATCTTCAGTCTTCAGTCTTCAGGAGAGAGAATTTACGGAACTTCCCATGATGGAGTTAGTCAATAATTGATTTGTGCATAGAGAGAGGAGGTTTATAAATTCAGCTCAGACTGAAAGTGGATCACTGGACGAGATGGGGAAACAGCTATTTCTTATTCTCAACTCCATTCTCTTGTGGTGGTGGAGCTCAATCACAATCTCCAAAGCATACTCACAAAATCAAACGGATCGGTTCGCATTAGCCTTCTTAAAAAATGCAATACACAAAGACCCGTTTGGGGTCTTGAGCTCTTGGAATGATTCTACCCATCATTGTGAGTGGCAAGGTGTTTTGTGCAGCAAAAGACATCCTAGGAGGGTCACATCTTTGGTCCTGAGATCACAAGGCTTGGAAGGCTTTCTATCTCCTCACTTAGGTAACCTCTCTTTTCTGACGATCCTATTTTTGCAGAACAATAGCTTTCATGGTGAAATCCCACCACAGATCGGCAACTTGCTTCGGCTTCATGTTCTTGTTCTCAGTAACAACTCATTTGGTGGGCCGCCGATGCCCTCTAATCTTTCCCGCTGCTCAAACCTCGAGACTCTGAATCTCATAGATAATCAACTTGTGGGTGGAATTCATTCTGATCTTGGTTCTTTAACAAGACTCAAACTCTTGGGCTTGTCTCGGAACAGTCTCGTAGGTCTTATTCCTCGTTCAATTGGAAACCTCTCGCTACTACAAGTGCTCTCCCTGAAAGCAAATGTGTTAAGCGGAGAAATACCTGAGGAATTGTCCAGACTCAAGAGATTGACATTTTTCCAGCTATCTTTCAACAAACTAATCGGCGAGGTTCCAGCGGGGCTTTTAAACATCTCTGACATTGTTACATTCAGTGTTGGTCATAACCAGTTGCGAGGAAGCTTTCTCAATGATGTCAGCACCGCTTCTCCTTCTCTCAATCACCTTAACGCCGCTGATAACTTGTTCACCGGGATGATTCCGTCAGCGTTAACGAATGTCACAGGCCTTGAAAAGCTTATACTTTACCAGAACAACTTCCATGGGCCAATACCCAAAAATCTAGGAAGGCTAGAGGGCCTTTATGCGATTGTATGCAGCAATAACCAATTGCAGGATGACTTGAGTTTTATCTCTTCTTTAGTTAATTGTTCCAACTTACAAATTCTCGAGATGGCGGAGAACTTTCTTCACGGATCGTTGCCGAGATCCTTCTCCAATCTTTCCGCCAGTATTAAGCGAATTTCTTTGTCATACAATCGGATCCAAGGATCTATTCCTTTAGCCCTTGGACATCTCTTCAACTTGTCTTTCTGGGATTTAAGTAACAATTTTCTAAATGATTGCATTCCTCATTCCATTGGAGCACTTTCCAACTTGCAGTATCTTGGTTTAGGCGGGAACAGGTTTACTGGAGAGATACCGTCTTCGATTGGTAACATTACGTTGTTAAATGTCCTTAACCTTTCCTCCAACCTTTTCCAAGGCCACATACCACAAAGTCTTGGCAACTGCAGGCAACTAATTAGGCTTGATCTTTCAAACAATAACCTAATTGGCTCAATTCCTGTCGAAATCATGGGTCTTTCTTCCTTATCAATCGTCCTTAATTTAGCAAATAATAATTTAAGTGGATCTCTTCCATTGCAAGTTGGATCTTTGAAGAATCTTGGCATATTAGATCTGTCTTACAATAGATTAACTGGCTTAATTCCAACGTCCATTGGCGAGTGCTTGGTATTGGAACGACTTCACTTAGAAGCTAATTCTTTTCATGGTCAAATCCCCGAAGCTTTACTTCCATTACGGGGTCTACAAGAGCTGGACCTTTCCAATAATAATTTTTTTGGTCCAATCCCGAGCTTTCTCGCAGGGCTCTTACTACTCAAGTACTTGAATTTGTCCTTCAATCAACTAGAAGGACAAGTTCCAGAGGGTGGAGTTTTTCTTAATGCCAGTTCTGTATCAATTTATGGAAATACAGAACTCTGTGGAGGTGTTCCCGATCTGAAGCTTCCTCTTTGCAAATCACCAAGCTGTAAGAAGTCTTCTTCAACCAAGGCCAAAGTAATATATGTGGTAGTTGGCAGTTTGTTATGTTTAGCTTTGTTGCTCCTATGTCTGTCTATCTTTTATCACAAAAAGAAGCAGACGACAACCAATGCCTCCACTTCATTATCTTTCGAGAACCAATTCTTGAGGATTTCTTATGAAGAACTCCTGAGAGCGACTAACAGATTCTCCGAGACCAATTTGATTGGTAAAGGGAGATATGGCACGGTTTATAAGGGGATTCTTGATGGAGGTGCCACGGTGGCAACGAAGGTGCTCAATCTAATGCAAAGAGGTGCTTCAAGGAGCTTTATCTCCGAATGTCAAACTCTAGGAACCATTAGACACCGAAACCTCATGAAGATACTAAGTGTCTGTTCGAGCGTGGACTTTTGTGGCAATGACTTCAAAGCTCTAATATATGAGTTCATGGCTAATGAGAGCTTGGAGGAGTGGCTACACCCTGGAACCATAGGACGAGATGATGAGTGCAGCAAATTGAGAAATCTGAGACTAGTGCAAAGATTAAACATCGCCATTGACATAGCTACCGCGATCAAATATCTCCACGAGGGTTGCTATCCAACCATCGTCCATGGAGACCTGAAGCCAAGTAATGTGCTTCTGGACAACGACATGATGGCTCGAGTTGGAGATTTTGGGCTTGCAAAGATCATTTCAACGGTGTCTACTGAAGCCCTAGGAGTTCAAGACCATAGTAGTTCAACTTCAACCGCAGTCAAAGGATCCATCGGCTATGTGCCTCCTGGTATGAAACTGTCATATTTTCTCGATTAGCTTTTATTTGATTGTGATAGTAATATGTGAGTGCCAAAAGTTTGAATAAACAATTATTCTTGACATTGTGTTATAATTTGTATGCCCTGACACCTCTTTCTCACAACTCAATTCCTCTTTCTGCTATTAATAGCTTCAGCAGAAAAAGAAAATACATTTCTTTTTGTATGAAAAGATTAATAGTAGCTTGCCCTAATCGTATTTTAAATTAAGATGAGAATAAACCATCATAATTTTGATCAATGAGTGGAAAAATTTTAGACCACTTGTGAATCCATGTGAATAAATAGATTAAGCATATTGTATCATCTCATATTTATATTTTCTTTTTATAATTCGTATTTTGTCTCATATCACGTTTATGCCATTAAAACAGATTGCATATCTCTTTTGGAATGTTATGACTTAAGGTCTTAACAGTAAGTAATTTTTCCTTTATGGCAGATTCTTTCATGACCAATAATTTAATATTAGAAAAATATATTAGATGACATGACATTTATGCTAGAAACTATCGGAGGATACACTAATTGACAACACGATTAGCTCTACCCAACTATCACTTTCCCTAAATTTATAGGTCAGAGCATATTAAGACAAATTTACGCATTTACAAGTATAAATCCATCACCGTCAACAAATCACTCTAAGTCTCTTCTTTTCTCCCCACTGTGTTTATTTTTTGCCTGTTCTTCTTGGCATTTTCTTCTCATCTTTGCATAAAAGAAAGTGTGGCATAGGTATTAAACATAATTTGTATCGTGAAAATGATGAGCTTCATGTGGATCCCATATGTTTCCAGTCAAAAAACCAACTATTCAAATTCAATTAACACATAGACTTTTGCCAAGGCCTTCACCCAACATATTTTCTTCTCTTTCTATTTTCACCCGTATCCTACTAGAGGACAAAGCCACTTTTGATGTTTAGGCAATTTGTGTAGCAAACATGAGACAACTTTTGTTGCACTTAGTAATTTTGGAGAAGAAGAGTTTATACATTGTTAACTGACCTTTTGTGCACTTTATGAATTCTAAAATCCTATTTCTATACACCTAACCGCGGGCAGCTGCGTTGGTTGAGAGTCTCTTATTCATTGCTAAGGTCGAGGGTTCAAAACCCGCAATTGCTTATGCGTTGTAAGTGAGGGGCTATGGTGTTGGGGTCCTCTACTAGTTTCCCCCCAAATACCGCAAGCGAAAGGGGGCTCTAGCGGATCCTCGGTTACCAAAAAATATATATATTTCTCTACCATTAATGCATATCTCAACGGTTGATGCACTTTATAAGAGTTCATACGACAGGCGCCAAACATCAGCCATATACAGTAAACTAAACGAAAAAATAAATAGAGAGAAATGAAAGCAAAAAACCAGTAGGGGGCTTTGGGACCCTTAGCCTTGCTCAAAGGATCCCTTGGCCTCTACCATGCATAGTGGGCTTGATTGTGAAGTGAGTGAGGGCTTGCAAACCATCTCTCTATGTTGGGTGTGATAGGCACAATCCCTCACAAATTTCTTTGGCAAGCTCTTGCAAATGGACATCATCCCATGTGACTTAGAAGCTTTTTCTAAACAATTGACTTCGAGAAAAAGTGTATGTTCGTTCCTATTAATGTCTTGATGAAATTTTCAGAGTATGGCATGGGACACAAGGTTTCCACACTTGGGGATGCATATAGTTATGGCATTCTATTATTGGAGATGTTCACAGGAAAGAGACCCACTGAAGAGGCCTTTGGGCACCATCTTAACCTCCACAACTTTGTCCGAATGGCTCTTCCAGATCGAGCAATGGACATTATAGACTTGAGGCTTTGGAGTGAAGCTGGTGATCGACAACAAGAGATGAAAATTAGAGATTGCATTATCTCTGTATTCGAAGTTGGAGTTGCATGTTCAATGGAATCACCGCCGAAACGGATGGACATGACTGAGGCAATAAGGAAATTACACTTGATCAAGGTGAGTTACGAAGCCAAAGAGAGGATGATAGGTATGTAGCTAAATCAGTTTTCTCATTTCATCTTGAAACTTTTTCACTAGTAGAGAAAATCATCATGCAAAGGTAGTGCTAGCAAATTTACATGAATGTCTCCCTAACTAGTCTACCTACCCATACCTATTATGTGTGTTTTTTATAATTGGATTTTATAATCGTTGAAAGCGGATGTATGGAGTTAAGTCCACCTATTTCCACCATCATGTAAAATTTGATGAAGTTGCTTATTTGCCCAGTTCTCTTCATTTCCGATTCTAATGTGGATCGATGTATTGCTTAATTATCATGGTTTGACCATTGCCCTTACCTCTCTCTCTCCACATGCTTGTGTATTAGAATGTGACCTCACCATGAGGTCACGAGCTCAAGGCCAACTCTTAATGTCGTGCTTAAACGAGAGCCCACGATCAATTGGAGATCAAGCTTGATCAAATCCAAAGGTAAGGAGAGGGAGACAACCTTATCACAAGATCATGGGGTCAAGGCTAACTCTCGATGTTGCTGCTGAGAGTGACCTCACTATCAATTGGAACCCATGCTTGATCGAATTTGGGCAACGTTGCCGATGAAATTATGTTGCAGTCATGTTGCCAACACCAATAGCCACCGTGTGAGATAGAATTACAGACTTGTCGGTGTTCTTATTACAATGTCTAATTATCCTCATCAAGTTTTCCCACTCAACCAACCCTCTCTTTCTTCACCATTGGCCATCGTCTCCGGCTGTTGTGGCCACATGTCATCACGGTCACCTCCTCCATGTCTCATTACTTTCTCCTTCATGTCATCCACGAGCATCTTTGCTTTCTCTATTTGTTGACCCAAAACACTCTCTTCTTCACTATCTTTTCTCTCACCGCCAAATTTCTAAGGTCTCCAAACCACCATTGATGACCTGATTTAGCCATTATGTTCTTTAAGATCTCATGGAAATCTCAATGGACAGGCTAGATGTAGGAGGCATCCCCAAACCTTGAGATGGCCTTTTGATCTCATCATCGTTGACAACTTGATTGTAGATGACCAGAGGAACTCGAAGCGAGGTCTTGAGACCCACCAAAGGCATAAGCTTGACATTTGGGCAAGCTTGGCTGCCCTCAAATGAGAAAGGGAGAAAGAGTTATGCGAAAGCAGGGACAGCGACCGACATTGAAGCGATATGGGAGAGAGGGTGAATGGAGCATGACACGATCCCTTGTCAACACCAACAGTAAACGGTGGAGCGGAGAAGGTCACGATTTATATTGGCAGTGGAGGCATGTTAGTGACACGAGCCGCGTGTGGTTGTAGGGCTCGGCAGGGGGCGGAGATAGACTAGAGGGAGAGAAATTGGCGTTGGGATTTTGAGGAGTGATTGGGGAAGGTGCACAATTAACAAGAGAGACTCATGTCTTGATTTGGCATTGGAGACAGCAGATAAGTAAGCCAATGGTACAATGGATCCGCATCCAATGCCATAGATGTGGTGCAAAATACATAACACCACGGTATAGTGACAAAAACGCTAAGCAAACAAAACCGACTCACGATATGGACGGAATAGGCTATATTAGGGCAAGTGCCCGTGAAATATATACCAAACCGCAAGTCAACTATCAAGAGTGTAACAATGCGCGATAGAATGCCATCAAGCAGCTCAAGTTTGGCATTAGGATCAAAATCAGGGGCACGTTGAAAACATCATGAATTGAGATCAGAACAAGAACAATCTAATGCTAATATCAAGTCACAATGTGAGAGAATATTGACTTTTATGTATTGCTCAATTGGACAATGTATTACACTGGAGGGATATTTGTACCCAGGATAATACACACAAGGAAGTAATCTATTATGGGGTGTTTAACTCCAAACCATCCCTTCTCGTTATATCATGAAGCGTAAAAGTCGAAAGAACACTTTGTTCTCATGCATCCTTTCATTACAAAAGCAGATAATCAGTTGATGATCAAGAACACTTAAATCTACAAAAGCTATTTCAAACATTTGCAAAATATTGCTAATTTGCTAGTAATAATATGCTTAAGATGCTCTTATGAGCAACATGTTATACATCAATATTTTTCTAAACTAGCTCATGAATCATATCAAACTAGTCATTTTTACTTTCCCTTTATTTTTTATGTCACACCCATGATGCATATAACAATAAGCCATAGGTAAGCTTGTCACTCTAAAAACCTTTCCTAGTGTGGAAGTTCTCCTTCATAGTTGCCTGGAGGATTGTAGTTGCACACAACGTACCACCACCCATTGTTACACTGAACCTTAGTGCACCCGACTCGAACCGAGTCTTGCCAAACCATTTGAGCGTAGTGCAAGCAGTTGCACTTGCTTGCGCAGGTGTTGGTGTTGTAATTGTAGTTTTGCTTCTCTACGACCCACAAGCTGACGACATAGGTGCCACTGAACGTGAGGTGCCCTTGGCAAGGTTCTCCCCTGATGACACCTAAATTTTTGGGGTTGATTTAGGAAAAAAAAAAAACACACACACACACACACATGGCATATAGTTTAGAATCATTTTATTTTCATATTCCGTTCAGATTTTTCATATTTTTGGGTAATATACACTAAGGGGTGTATTTTGTGCAAAGATGGAATTTTTTTTGATGGAATATGCAGAAAATGCAAAAGAGAATATTGCACGAGCAAAATTGGAAACAAAATATGCAATAAGGATTCAATTTTTCACCCTTTATAGGTGTGATGATGTACATAAAAAGGGGTTGGTAAATTTTGAGAGCAAAATAGGTGAGAGATTGATATTTTAAGAGTAGAATTTCGAAAAAAGGAGAGAGAGTGTACGGCATCAAGCCAAAAAAAAAAAAACAAAAAAACAAAAAAAAACGGGCTTTGTTCATCTTCCTCGTGGGGGGGGGGTGTCCCTGCCGGCGCCGCGCGCCCTGCCGCACCGTCGCCGGCAGCCGAGCCACTAGCGACAAAGAGCCACACCGCTGTCGATCCGCCCTTCCCCGCGCCGCCGCGTGCCCGCACCGTCGCCATCACGCTCACCGCCGCAGCCACGCCTCTTGCCGTCACGACCTAGCCCCGATGGCTCCCGATCTAGCCGTGGCCGGCGTTAGCTGGTCCCCTGCTCGCGCCGCCCTGACACCCTGCTCCGCTCTGATCCGCTGCATCTGAGTTCCCCCAACATCGTCGCTCCAAATCCGCTCACCTCTGCCTAGATCTGCCTCGCCGGAACGCGACGCCGCCCGTCGGTCTTGCTGCACCGCCTCGACGCCGCCTTCGCCTCTACTTGCGCTCGAGGTCTCCCTACCCGCGACCCCGTGCTTTGCCCGCGTCACCTCGCCTTTGCCGATCCCTGCCACCCGGAGTCCCGACGCCACCAGATCCGGCATCCCGCAGGAACCCCCTCGCCAGAACCCTCGCCAGAGATCCCTCCTCCTCGCCGGATCAGCCACCAGCTTTATTTTTATTTTTCTTTTTAGAAAAAAGAAAGAAAAAAGAAAAAAGAGAAAAAAAGCAATATTAGGTAATTTTTATTTCTTTTGTTTATTTATCTTCTGTTTTTTTTATATTATTGTTGATATTTCATATTATTCATTTTTTTTAGTGTAATTATCCCTTTAATGCGAAATTGAAATTGCATGATATGAAATTGCCTTGAAATTAGTAATTGTGGTCCGATTTTAGCCCAAAATCCGATTGGCAATTACTTAAAAAAATTGCTAATCCAATCTCTTGCTCGAGATCCGATTCGTGATTTATGTGAAATTGGCCAACCCGATCTCATGCTTGAAATATGGTTTGTCAATTTGGGTATCAATATTGCTTGATTGGCTATGGTGTCACTTAAGTTAATTCTTTTTTAAAAAAATCAAAAAAAAATGTAGCTTTGAATTAAGTTTATTTCTTGTTTTAGGGTTTACATGTTTAGAATAGAAATATTAATCCGAATTTTGAAAATAAAAATTAAAAAAAAATTAAAATTAAAAAAAATCAAAAAAATCAATTAATTTAGGTTGCTAGTGCTTTCTTAATTTGGATTACATGTTTAATTATTTGACAATTATTAATTTCGAAATTTAAAAAGAAAAAAGAAAAAAGGAAAAACAACAAAAAATCATCATGCATATGTCATGTAGAGTTAGGGCATATTTTGCACGTCATTGCATATTAGGGTAAGATTGCACTTAGTTTAATTCTAGATAATATTTTTCTTAATTTATTATAAGTTTAGATATTAGATAGATTGCATTTTAGGATTATTTGGGTTAAGATAATATTTTAGTTTAAATTAGGATTTGGCTTAACCTAATTCCTAATGCAAATTGAATAGAATTTTAATCTAGTTAGATAGTTTTCACATTTTATCCAATTCCAAATTTCATAAAAAATACAAAAAATATCATAAGTTGAATTAGTTTTATTATTTAGGATAAAATGCATTCTTTTAGGAAGAAAGAAAAAAATGTCATACGCACGTCATTAGGGTTAGATTCATTGAGATGCATGCCATTTAATATTTTTGCTAGGCCCATTTAATTAGAAATTACATGTCATTAGAATTAGGTTATTTAGTTAATATTGCATTGCATATTGCATGATTTTCATTAATTAAGTGTAAACAAAACAAAAATTGCGTGTTAATTAAAAACTATATCTAGGGTTGTTGATGTGGATTTTAATTTAACATTGTAGATGCTTTCGTTGCTTTGAGGTAAGTTTTGCAATTTACTCATTATTTATCTAGGTGTTAAATTGGTAGATTGCGCACCCGCATGATCACCTCACATGTTAGGGAAATAGATTTAAAATCAATTCAAGCTACCTGCAAAAAACGTTTTTGAAAATAAAAGAATGGTACCGAAAGGGTATTAGAGAAATCTAGTATAATCAAGTCCCCGTACCCATAGTTTCTGGTTTGTAGGAGTAAAGTAAATCTCCCGTTACTTTACTTGGGTTTCTAATCGACCCACCAAAAATAGATTAATGATTACTCATAATTGAAAATCAATTGCTTGTTAAGAACTTGAACCTAAGTCGCGAATTGGTCTAGGCTTGGGAGAGCTCGAGTTAAGTCTAGGCTTAATAATCCATTAGCCAAACCCTAGGTGGTTCACTCGAAAATTTGGTCGCGACAGCTTGGTGCTTCACTAGGGACTTGAGTTGAAACTCTTAGTGGACTTAGGCCAATTTTCTTTTTGAAAAAATATTTTTATTTGACAGCGAGGATCCTAGGTACATCCCTAATATTTAGGTGTTAAATGTTCATGCAGATTGGGAGGTATAAGGGGAGCAGTAATTGCTAACCCTTGTCTTGCAGGTTGGAGTTGAGGATGAATGTTTTAAATTCAAGTTATTGAAGTGTTGTTTGATTTAAACTATTGTGCATGCTTTGCATTTATCACTACACTTTGCACACACAACCTCTCATCGGACTTGGGCTGCATAGGATCATTTAGGATGGTGTTGAGATGGATATCCTTCTGACCGCATGCTTGCGGTACGAGTCGCCCATCTCAATCCCGAAGTTTCTTCTTGACCCCGGTCTGCATGCCCGCAACCTAGGTCGGCTTTTTGACCAAGTTGGAGTCATGAGGACCCAACATAGTCCACAAGCCCGTGGCTAGTCTGATCATCCTTGTGGCTCCACCTTGTTAAGCCTTATAGACTAGAAATCGAGCCATTTACCATGCGCATGTCTATGTGATTGCCCATCATTGGTAAAGTAAGTTCTCTACATTTTTTGCTTTTGCAATTTACTTACTTTATTGCATTATTTTGTCGGTCCATGACATTAGGATTGTCCTGAGTCTTGATCAATATACAATGGGGACACCGGACATTCAAATTATTCTCCCTCCAAAGGAAGAGCTTAGCACTTGGTGGGACAAGTTAGATCAAGATGGTCATCAGTTCATAGAGTCACATATTGGTCGACTGCTTCCATTGCTGTATATCAACATCCACGGCGGCCTTGTCCAAGCACTCGCCCACTGTTGGTGCCCCGAGACCTCTACCTTTATCTTCGGCGGTAAGCATGAGTTCACTCCCACCTTGGAAGAGTATAACATTGCCATAGGAAAGTCCTTGAAAGCTGAATTGATTAGTCCGTCTATCGGAATAGATCCTGTCATGGCCTTATTTGATTTTCTGAGAATTAAGGAAGACAATATAAGAAAGGTTTTAAAGGCTCACCGCAATACATGTCCTTTATCCTTCCTGAAAGACTGTTTTGAAAAAGGCACCTCATTTCAAATGCGTAGGATTTTCCTTTTAGCTTTCTTCGGGTTTGTAGTATTTCCTTACGGCAAGAATGCTATTAACCCTTTGATTGCTCAATTAGTTAGACAAGTGTTAGAAGGAAAGATTTTTGTAAACACTGTCCTGACTGAAACTTTTCTTTCTCTCACTCGATTCAAAGGAGGTGGTGATAAGATCCTCCATTCCTCTCCTGAGCTTTTGCAAATTTGGTTCCTTTCTCATATAAAAGGTTTTGGTGGTCTAATGACTATACATGATGTTAGTAATTCTAATCACCCTATTATGAGATTTGAGAACAACCAAAAACATGCACCGGATTATCATTATTCTAGGTGGCTAGCTTTTATGAAAAAATCAACTTCTAAGGGTTTCCTATGGCATGCTAAATGGTTTCAAGTTCAGGTAGCGAGACTCTCGTGTGGAGGAGTTGGCCCAATCCCTCTATTGGGATTCAATGGAGCATTGGAGTACTATTCGACTAGAGTGACCCGTCAGTATCAAGTCGTGCAAGAGCTTCCCCCGGTGTTACAAGTGGATTCGCTCCAAATTAGCTTCGTTGACAGAAGCTGAGGTCATGAAGATTCCATTCTTACTATCAAATCGATGTGAGACATGTGCCATCCACGAAAGCTTAAATGGTCTAAGGAAGAGTTGAAGGGTAAAGAAAGGAAGTACTATGCTTCGACTAAGTACATTCAACAACACAAGATTCTTGAGGAGCTGTTTCCGAAGATACCAGAGGTGCCGTTGAAGATCACCAATCGTGCTAAGAATAAACACCTCAAAAGGGTTGTTGAAAAAGCTCAAGAGGAGAATAAACGATTGCGCCGAATGGTGTCCCGAGTGTATATTGATCAAGCCAAATGAAATGCTTGAATCAATCTCACTATTTTCATTTTTAGATTAATGTTTAGGAAGTTAAGTCATTTACTTTCCTAGTTCATTTGTTTAGGACATTTCGAGTTTCTATTTTGATAAGCTTGTCAAAAGCTCCATTGATGAGTAAAAGTTCTAGAATATTGTCATGGATCGGCGTATTTTCATATGAGATACTTATTTGTGTTCATTTCTTAAAATTAGGTGATAATGGATCTTCCACACTCTCCCATCATCACGCGATTAAGAGCTAGAATGGCTGATCAAGCTGAAATGCGTGATCGTATGTCTACTGTAGAAGACCAACTCAAACAGTTGCTCGCCTCTATGCAGCTCCTGACAACTCAAATCCAGTCCCTCCAGGTGAATCCGACTCCTCCACCTGCTCTTCCCAAGATAGTAATGGATGATGATCACATGCCTGATCTGGAAGATGATCCACCATTGATCACCGCTGAAAAGACAAAGCCGAATAATGTCCTTAAGGTAGATCAGGATGAACGCTTTGCAAAGCTAGAAGAAAAACTGAAGCAACTGCAAGAGTCGCAGAATTCACTTCCGTTCGAGCTGTCTGTGTATGAGAAGGTCAAGATGCCAAAGAAGTTCAAAATGCCTGATTTTGAGAAATACGATGGTACTTCCTATCCAAAAGCTCATCTGCAGATGTATCACGTGCGTATGGCCCAATACGTCAAGAACGAGCCCCTTATGATCCAATCATTCCATGCGAGTTTGACTGGGCCTGCATTGAACTAGTATGTCATGAAGAATGTAAACCTTCTCGACACCTGGAATGAAGTTGCCGACGCATTTCTCAAGCAATACAAGTTCAACATGGATATTGCACCTTCCCAAGAGGATCTTGAGAGGATGGAGAAAAAGAAGAACGAATCGTTCAAAGAGCATGTCGTGAGATGGCGAAATCGGGCAGCTCAAATCACTCCCGAGCCTATTGACAAGGAGCTGATGAAGTTGTTTATCAAAACCCTCCCGTCTGAGTTCTGTAACCGGATGGCCAGCACGTATGTTGAAAACTTCAATCAGCTTATTCCCGTGGGAGAACAAATCGAGATGGGGATAAGGGAAGGATGGTTTACTGAACCATCGACCAGAAGATTCTCTGTCAAGAAGGAGAAAGAAGCTGCTGAAGACGTTAATATGGCTTATAGCCAAAAAAGTACCAATCGTGCCCCGACTATCCAAATGAATCAAAGGCAACAACAAGCTACCCAAGCAAGAAGACAGTTCACCCCTCTCCCTAGATTTCCATCCCAAGTGTTGGCAATCGTAAGAAATAAATGTTTGCTTACTAGTGAACCAAAACGTCCTAATCGTAAAAGCATTTGAAGCTATGACCCGATGAAGAAGTGTGACTACCATAACGGCGAACTGGGGTATTCAACTGATGAATGTTTCACTCTCAAGCATAAGATCCAAAACCTCTTGGACATGAAGGCCTTCTCATTTCAAACTGTTCGGCCGAACGTCCAGAAGAATCCGCTACTAGAGCATGAGGGTATGGTCAATGCTATCCTGGAGCCAAACGTTGAATTCAAATTGAGTTACCACTCATTTGAGTTGGTGTCCACCAAACATGCATCTCGAGACTCACCACCACCCACTCCTGAAGTTTCAAATGCTGCCCTTATGATGGGAAGGGTGACGGTTGAGAATGGTTTTGTTCCTAGTAGTGACCTTGAAAGAAATGGTTAGGGGATTCGAAATCCCATTGAAGCCCCTAAGAGGTTCCGTGCTGTTGGATTAGGGTACCATGGAATAAGTGGGGAAAGTTTTGGAGAACGAAGACATGAAAGATGAAGCTTGCCACTTGACCAAGGGCGAGGAAGGCAAAACCCATCACCCTCGAGCATTAGTGAGACATTCCCTAGTCCTCTAGTAATGATGCATGATGAAGCAAAAGTAATTGACACCCTAGGGCAACCAAGTGGAAAATTCGACTATCTGGTGAAGTATTCTGCTCCTCCTAGTTTCTACATTGATCCCCGTAGCATTGTCCCAGATGGATGGGGTGGCATGGATGATCCGACGCCCTTGGAGATAGAGAACCCTGATGAAGCATTGGAAAGAATCACAAGTCTCTTCGATGACGTCTTCATAGGAACCATTGATGAAAGACCTCTGGAGGAAATGGGCGCTGGCCCACAAGAGTAATTCATTTACTGTTTTCCTACATTCCCCTGCGCGGGAATTTTTATCGCTTTCTAGGACTTGTTTTCAATTTCTTCTTTTTCGCTTTCTTTTTAGGGCTTAAAAATCGCATTTCCATTCAATAAATGTAATTGATTGATGAATATCAATAAAGTTACACATTTTATTTTGAGGGCATGATGAGGTACACCAAACCAGCCCGGTGATGATATCCAGCCAATAAAAAACAAAATCAAGGAGAATTCTGAGGCATGGGCTTTATCATGCTTTCTCGTGTCAAAATGTTTCAATTGCTTTTCAAGAACTTTTTCAGAAAAAATCTTTCCAAAAAAAAAAAAAACATGATTTACCCCATTTGTCTTTTTGATCCATCTACATTCTGTTTCAGGGACGGTCTTATAGCATGCAAATGTGTGAAAATGATCCAATCCAATTCTAGATTCTGGGGGCAAGTTTGCTCCAAACTGCAGCCGCCCATATGTGGTGAAGAAAGTACTTCCTAGAGGTGCCTTAATCCAGGCATAACTGGATGGTCGTGAGTTTTGCACTCCTGTTAGTCTTAATGATGTCAAGAAGAATTACCCATGATTGAATTTGCCATGTCATGTTTTGAACTGTAAGCATTTTCATGATGAATAAATTGCCTCAATGAGTTGCAAATTCAATGGTCCAAATTTGTTACAAATCTTGCATTTTCCTTCCTTGATGAATTGCGTGAGATAAATTGAATGTGTCAAATGAGGTACCTTGGAATGATGAAAGGCAAGCCTTGTTCCATACACTATCCCATACATTGATCCTCAGTGAGTTGTGCGGAAGAGTTCCATACCCGCAAGGAAAATGGTGATCTCGCAAAGGGTACGCTAGCCAAGGTGATGAGAGGCAGTTCTTTCCTCTACCCGAAACACTACAGGTATACCCATTGTTTAGCCCTTTGAGCCCATACACGTGAAGAGTTTTTAAATCATCCTCGTCAAGGATCATCCCACATTGGGACAATATTTGAGATGAATGATAGGAATTTTCTTACTCACACTTGCATCAATCTTCGAGTATTGCTTTCACATTGTAACTCATACGATAATTCAAAGTGCCCTAGGATGATGAAGAGCAGTCATTTCTCTATCCTATACACTTTTATCCATCGCATAGCCCACTTGAGTTTCTGGATTCATTTCATATTAAACCCAGTTAATAATCATCCCCCACACTAGGGCAGGACAAAAACATTCAAGTGACATGAACTAGAATGTCGATAAAATGGAGACTTTGTCCAAAGAAAATAAGTGCGAAAATGCAGTGTGCCTGGTAAAAGTAAGGCCAATGCCCAGAAAAAAAAAATCAAACTCTTGATATAGTCAGTCGTATCCCCAACAAGGCAATACTAAAAAAAACTCAAATGCTGTTGCAATCAATGGAGTTGTGATATGAAAAAAAAAAATCTTCTACAGTGAAGAAGGAAAGTGGTGGAAATGTCAAGATGATCACCAACTTTGACCCCCCTAAACACTTTTTGAGCCTAATGATCATTTCATTTCTTAACCCATGAACCAAGCCTACGTTACGTCCCTTGCAAAGTCTCTTCATATTAGGGCACTTAAATTAATGTAAGAGTTCATATGTTTGAAAGCATCGCTTGAAGAAGTGCGAGTAAGATGATTTCTACCTCATTTCATGTGTTTCTTGACTTGTAAATCCCAAGACAATTGCGAAATGTCATCTTTCAATAGCTTCGACTCAAAGAGTCCCCTTTGTTAAGTCATTGACCAAGCCAACAGTACGGTCCATGTTAAAAACCTCTCAAATTGGTAAGGTCATACCACTTGCGAGATTGCTCGAACCCTTGTCTGGCATGACGATGGTGAGATAGAATGATTGTCTAAATCCTGCATCAAAGGTCAGGATAAAATAGCCCTTTTAAAGAGGATGAGTAAAAAGTCCTTTTAAACTAAAGGATCCCTCATTTGACATATCCATGACACTCATGTGTTCAGATTGGAATCTTCTTTTGAAATCATTCCCATTAGGTGATGCACAATTGATAGAAATCATTACACATGAACCTTACTTGAATTAATGCATGTGTTATTTGTAACCACAAATGCATGTTGCTTCTCCTACAACCATGTTTTACATGAGACATATCCCCAATGAATAGAGATGTTACCAGGTAAGTATATGTCTATCCATACCTTAAATACTTGTCGTTGTATAGGTATTTCCCTTTTGAATACACTGACACTCGATTGAGTTGTCCCTAAAGATTTTTCTCTAGATTGCAACATTGGGCGACCGAAGAATGGTTCGGGTCCTAGCCAAGCAAAACCTCCGTTTAGGCGATCGTAGAATGGTACGGGTCCTAAACAGCATTTATTGCTCTAATAGGCGACCATAAAATGGTATAGGTCTTGGAAAAGCAATTTCCCCATTCAGGCGACCGTAGAATGATACGGGTCTTGGAAAGTGAACCTCCGTTTAGACGACCGTAGAATGGTACGGGTCCTAGACAACACCTATTCCTTATTCAGGCGACCGTAGAATGGTACAGGTCCTGGAAAGTAAATCCCTGTTTAAGTGACCGTAAAATGGTACGGGTCCTAGACAACACCTATTTCCTCATTCAGACAACCGTAGAATGGTACGGGTCCTGGAAAATGAATCCCCATTTAGGCAACCGTGGAATAGTACGGGTCCTAGACACAACCAAGCACTGCCATACTGAGCGACCGTAGAATGGTACGGGTTTTGGGAAAGTAGTTTCTTTGTAAAGTCATGTTACTATTCCAGGCGACCGTAGAATGGTACGGGTCTTAGACATGTAACACCAACTACCTCAAACTACTCTATCCTCATTGAAGGTAAGTCATTCTAGGTAAGTTCATTTATCATTTCCATGCATCGTATAAATTGCATTTAGAAATGAAATTCATTTTCCAAATAAAAAAAAAATCATTCATTGCATGTGCATAATCAAAACTTAGGTCTCAATTTATCTTTGAAGGCAACCTCTACGAGCTTACCTTAAAAGAGGGACAACTGTTGACACCTAAATTTTTGGGGTTGAATTTTTTTAAAATAAAATAAATAAATAAATGAATAAATAAAAAACACACATGGCATATAGTTTAGAAACATTTTATTTTCATATTCCGTTCAGATTTTTCATATTTTTAGGTAATATACACTAAGGGGTGTATTTTGTGCAACGATAGAAGTTTTTTGGATGGAATATGCAGAAAATGCAAAAGAGAATATTGCACGAGCAAAATTAGAAACAAAATATGTAATAAGGATTCAATTTTTCACCCTATAAAAGGTGTGATGATGTACAGAAAAAGGGGTCGGTAAATTTTGAGAGCAAAATAGGTGAAAGGTTTATTTTTTAAGAGTAGAATTTCGAAAAAAGGAGAGAGTGTACGGCGTCGAGCCGAAAAAAAAATCGGCACTGTTCATCTTCCTCGTGGGAGGGTGTCCCTGTCGACGCTGACGTCGCCTACCCACACCGTTGCCTTCCGCTGAGCCACTGGCGACCCAGAGCCGCACTGCCGCCGATCCGCCCTTCCTCGCGCCGTCGTGTGCCCGCACCATCACCGTCCTGCTCACCGCCGCAACCGTGCCTCTTGCCGTCGCGACCTAGCCTCAACGACTCCCGATCTAGCCGTGGCTGGTGTCAGCTGGTCCCCCGCTCGCGCCACCCCGACGCCTTGCTTTGCTCCGATCTGCCGCATCTAAGTTCCCTCGACGTCGTCACCCGAGATCCGCTCACCTTTGCCCAGATCTACCTCGCCGGAACGCGACGCCGCCCCGATGCCGCCTTCGCCTCTGCCCACGCTCGAGGTCTCCCTGCCCACAACCTCGTGCTTCGCCCGCGTCGCCTTGCATCCGCCGGTCCCTACCGCCCAGAGTCCTAACGCCACCAGATCCGGCGTCCCGCAGGAACCCCCTCGCCAAAACCTCGCAGATCCCTCCTCCTCGCCGGATCGGCCACCGCTTTATTTTTCTTTTTCTTAAAAAAAAAGAAAAGAAAAAAGAAAAAAAAAAGAGAAAAAAAGCAAAATTAGGTAATTTTTATTTTTTGCTGTTCTTTTGTTTATTTATCTTCTGTTTTTTTATATTATTGTTCATATTTCATATTATTCGTTTTTTTTTTAGTGTAATTATTCCTTTAATGCAAAATTGAAATTGCATGATATGAAATTGCCTTGAAATTAGTGATTGTCGAGTCCGATTTTCACGCCTGAAATCCGATTGGCAAATACTTAAAAAAAAAAAATCGCTAATCCAATCTCTTGCTTGAGATCCGATTCGTGATTTATGTGAAATTGGCCAACCCAATTTCATACGCGAAATATGGTTCGTCAATTTGGGTACCAATATTGCTGGATTGTGGTGTCACTTAAGTTAATTTTCCTTTTTTAAAATAAAATTAAAAAAAATGTAGCTTTGAATTAAGTTTAGCTTTGCACTGTTTAGAATATAAATATTATTCCGAATTTTGAAAATAAAAATTTTAAAAAATCAAAAGAAAATAATTAATTTAGGTTGCTAGTTCTTTCTTAATTTGGATTACATGTTTAATTATTGGCAATTATTAATTTCGAAATTAAAAAAAAAGGAAAAAAAACAAAAAATCATCATGCATATGTCATGTGGAGTTAGAGCATATTTTGTACGTCATTGCATATTAGGGTAAAAGCGCACTTAGTTTAATTTTAGATAATAATATTTTTCTTAATTTATTATAAGTTTAGATATTAGATAGATTGCATTTTAGGATTATTTGGGTTAAGATAATATTTCGGTTTTAATGAGAATTTGGCTTAACCTAATTCCTAATGCAAATTGAATGGAATCTTAATCTAGTTAGATAGTTTTCACATTTTATTTAATTCCGAATTTCATAAAAAATACAAAAAATGTCATAAGTTGAATTAGTTTTATTATTTAGGATAAAATGCATTCTTTTAGGAAGAAGGAAAAAATGTCATACGCACATCATTAGGGTTAGATTCATTGAGATGCACGCCATTTAGTATTTTTGCTAGGCCCATTTAATTAGAAATTACATGTCATTAGAATTAGGTCATTTAGTTAATATTGCATTGCATATTGCATGATTTTCATTAATTAAGTGAAAACAAAACAAAAATTGCGTGTTAATTAAAAACTATATATATGGTTGTTGATGTGGATTTTAATTTAACATTGCAGATGCTTTCGTTGCTTTGAGGTAAGTTTTGCAATTTACTCATTATTTATCTAGGTGTTAAATTGGTGGATTGCACACCCGCATGATCACCTCACATGCTAGGGAAATAGATTTAAAATCAATTCAAGCTGCATTAAAAAAATGTTTTTGAAAATAAAAGAATGGTACCGAAAGGGCATTAGAGAAATCTAGTATAATCAAGTCCCCATATCCATAGTCTCTGGTTCGTAGGTGTAAAGTAAATCTCCCGTTACTTTACTTGGGTTTCTAATCGACCCACCAAAAATAGATTAGTGACGACTCCTAATTGAAAATCAATTGTATGTTGAGAACTTGAACCTAAGTCGCGAATTGGTATGGGCTTGGGAGAGCCTGAGTTAAGTCTAGGCTTAACAATCCATTAGCCAAACCCTAGGTGGGTCATCCGAAAATTTGGTTGCGACATCCCCATAGGGTCCATTGGAGTGCATGAGACCGCAGTCGCTGACCCGTTAGTTCGCATAGCTTTGGGTGTAGGCAGCAAGCATGTTGTCCCATGTCATGTTCGCCACGCCAACTTGCTTCTGAGCGGCATTGTGAGAGTTGAGATAGTCTTGGGGTGAGGTTGGGGCATGAGTAGGTTGAAAGAGAGAAATAGAGACAAGAGAGATGATGATGGTTAGAGAATTCATGATGCTCAAGGAATTATCTAATGTTGGTTCAAGATGATATATTTGGCAATCAGTTATGCTATTTATAGAAAACTATTTTTGGGGCTTCAACTTACCATGTGCAATGAACTTATCAGGGAACATCTCCTTTGGACAGCACAACCTTGCGTTCAAATCTAGTTTGATTTGAAATGATAAACTAGTAACTAGTGCATGAGGAAGTAGTTTTGCATGTTCTTCCTTTCCTCAAATGGAAGTAAAGTAAAGGCTTAAGTGAAGAGTGAAATTTCAGCAAATTGAATACATTATAATAAGAAGAATGTTAGACTTTATAGTGCATGAGATTAAATTATTAGGGGACATAAATAAAGTTTATCTGGTCGTAATGATCCAACAAGTCTTATCCAAGCCTCCAATAGGGAATGCAGATAATTTCTCCCGATTTATTTACAATACCAGCCATCGCCACTGATTGTCCTCTGATGCCGCCCACAAAGCCATTCAAAAGCCACCGCCAACTCATCATCATATCCATCGTCGTTGTTCTAAAATCCACCATCCATCTTCAACCAGACTATTTGTCTCTAGCATCCCCCATCTCATAACAATACATTACTAGCTGCCCATGAGAGAAGTATATCAAATATGTCAAAAGTTATGTACAACACTTATTTTAGTATTAAAAGTTTTCGCCTGAATACTCATTTTAGTACTAAAAGTTTTCGCCAGATCACTTAAGTGCCTCTAACAAGAAATTTTGGCCAAAATGTATACGTGACAATATATAATTAAAATTTTGATATGAGTTGACATTTAAAAAAAGAAAAAAAAAAGAAAACGCTCTCTATGAAATTTCCATACGTACATTTCTCCGCCTCTCCCTCCACATCATTTTTTTTTCTTTTTTTCTTTCTTCTCTTTTCTCCCTCATGCACCCTCACTGCTTCACACTATACACGGACTCCTCAACTACAACTTCATCAACGCTCACCCATCACCACCCAAACCTACGAGCTTCGCCACAACCTCAACAAACAACACCAAGAATCAATGAACGACACCTGTGACGGGTTGGAGAGAAGAAGCGAGGAACGACATGGTTCAGATCTGTGAGAAGAGTGTTGTTCAGTCAAGATTGCTTGGTTTCATCAAATTAGAAAGCCACGAAGCACGTCCCGCAATCAATGAACGTCTAGGTTGAACGGGAAACCAAGAACAAGCACGCGAACCTCATCCAGACATTTCATCGAACACCTAAGGTACAACAACCAGAAAGCATTCGGGCGCGCAAATTCAGACCAGAACCAACCATAACCAGAAAACAACACTAGGACACAAAGAAAGGAATGAGAAGGCCCAAAACGCATGCAGACCGGGGCCTGTGAGCCTCGTTCCGTCAATTTGACAAGACAGGGGAAAACAAGCTTGGTCGTAACTTGTGAAAGGAAAGTTGCCGGACGCAATTGCTAGGTAGATCGGAACAAAACGGCTCCAGAAACCGCCTCAAGGGACTTGGCCGGTGAAGAAGGCAACACCAACCGCGATTCGAACTCGCCGATAATGGATCCGACTGAGCCTCCGGTTTGCAGCTTTTCAATGGATCGACTCTGTTAACGGCGGATTTGGAGGTGGTTTTGATGAATTGCCTAGACAAGAAACCAGAGAGAAATTCCCTGCCGCATCTCCTTTCTGTCGATCGTTTAGCAAGAAATTGATTTTTCTTGCTGAACGAAGTCGTTTTGGGTCATGCAGACAGGTGAAACTTGTTAAACGTCGTTGTTTTGAGCTTTTTATGCTGGATTAGGCCGCCGCCGGCAAGCCACACAGTGGAGAAAATATCAAAATTTTGCCCTATCAAATTTCCAACACTCGAGATCAAAGTTGACACTTAAATAATTATTTTTTGTTTAAATGACATTTAAGTGATCTAAAGAAAAAAAATTGATATTAAGATGAGTGCCGTACATAACTTTTGGCACGTACTTCTCTCTTCTCCCATTCCTAGCAATGGCCGCTATCAAGACATTGATGAGCTCTAACCAACCTTTGACGCCTCGATCCTGTCGAGATTGCGGCGAGCGTCCAGATCTGGAGGTGCATCCTCCTTATCTAGAGACTCAATCCCTCCAGTCCAGCAAGATCCGGATCCATCGCCCTCAGCAGGTAGGTGGTCGCCGTTGCCCCTTGATTTATTGCTTAACAAATCAATCTTCCATAAAAAAAAGATAAAATTTATCAATCATTCTTTAATGTCTCTGCCATTTTCCTTATTTTAAGCTATCTAACAGGTACATGTACTTCTCTTTTGTCTCAATTAAGTTATCATCCACTTGTTTTTAAGTTAATACAAGCATGAAATCCATATTGTTTGTGTTTTTAATTTTATGAGCTACTTTTACGGTTCTGCAATTGGCATGGATGCGAAGGGCACACCCTCACATCCCCACTTAGCATTGAACGGTTAGACGTGCATCTTGTATCCGTCTATCGCACCATAAATAAGTCTTATAACAAAGAAATTATAATGAGCTCGAGATATGTAATAAATTGAATCTGAATCGTAAAAATGTTTAGATTATACGTAAGTCCCACCTAGATCTTATCAAATTCAACAGTCCAGATTTGGGATGTGAAATACTATGTAAAGTAGAGTAAATGTCCATTAGGAAAATGATTTGAGTAATTTCTCATCGACCGAAATATGTGTCATTTTTTATTTAATTCTCGATTTTTCTCCTTAATTTAAATTAATTGTTTTATTTGACAATCAATATATTGGACACTTTGCAAAAAAACCAGTAGGGGCTTCGAAATCTTCATTGCCCTTCCAGACGTAGGCGTCGATCCTGTAGTCCCCGAAGGAGGCCACGAAAGGGCTCTTCGACCAGTCGATCTTGTCATGCCCGGCCCGTGTCGCCCAGCTGTCGCCGTTCCATAGGGTGGCTTTGACGCCCATCGGTTGCCACCTAGGGAACGGCCACCTACTTGTCTGCGTGGTTTCGGTACGTCTAAGTCGGGATCGAATCCATAAAGAAACTGTAAAGAGGTTTCCATCCATTATTTCACGGATGATCAGATTTTTCACGAATTTATTAACCCGCACGTAAATCCACTCTTCGTGGTCGTCGAACTAGTCAGGAAATGCATTGGTTTGGAGAATGTACAGCTGCCCGGACACGTCGCTGAGGAACTTGAAATCTATGTCGTCCCGTTCAGCTAATCGGACGTCCACTGAAGTTTGATCCCAATTCAAATCAACCATAGAGGCACAGGCCAATGGAAGGTAGTTTATCTTTATCCTTATCTATATTATTTGTCAAACATAAAAATTACTTTAAATATACTATCTTTTGTTTTTCGTTTTTAAATTTGAATTCAATTAGGGTTTGTACATCAAGAAGCAGGTGTTTTGTGACACCCATTGAGGGCCGTCCCACCTTCTCAACACTTATATTATTGGTTGCTAACAAAACTACATTTATTATTTTAATGTGCCGATAACCGTACAACCCAACTTCCCAAGGATGCTGAGGTCTGCACGAGACCCAAACAAAGCAATTTAAGGACCTACTCAAGTCTAAACTCGACATATATACATCTTAGGCAAATAATCAATAAATTGCCCATAGCAATTTAAGGCTAGTAAACAATGTATTTAATCAATCATAATATTGAGCTAAACAACAAATCTTACAATTAAGGTTCATCCATTCCCCTGTTTTAAAGTCTAAACTAAAGTTGAGATTCAATAACATCAAAATCATGTTAAGATTCAACCATTTCATTTTATACTGAACACGCCAGCTTTATATCTAGTATTTCAAGAACAGATTTAATATCACAACCTCTATGTCTATTATGCTAATTTAGACATTCAAACTAGTTTTTTCTTGAGAAAACATATGAGAATAACCCCGCTACTTATACGTCAACGTATTGAGGATCAATCCTAAGTAAAATCAAGAAAACTCAATCACAATTTGTCCAATTTCAAATCTGGAAAATCTGGACACCAGCTATATCTCATGAAAAACCACTTAAAACACCCTGAAATTAATTAGACTTCCCTCCAAACTTCATCCACACATAGTATCCACTCTCTAGGAATCAAAGATATGATGGACTAATATATTTTCATACATGGCTCTTGGTCGGCCAATTTCTAGGAATCAAATAAATCATATAAAATTGTTATATATTGTTGACACCTAATTTTTTGCAAATCTAGGAAAATAAAGAAAAAAAAAATTGCATTGGAACAAATAAAAGGAAAAAAATATAAAAGAAATGGGGAAATTGATTTGATTGATTATGCATGAAAAATTGAAATTCTGATGGATATTCGGATTTTGTTAAATGCAAAAGTAATTTAAAAATCAGGTGAACAAAAGGCAAGGATTTTGATAAAATAGAACGAATCGGTGCAAAATCGAGTTGATTGCGAAATCATACTTCAATTTACATTCATGATTTAATGCAACAGAATATGAAAGTTTAAAATTTGCCATAGAAAGCAGTCGTTCGAAACCACTATAGAAAGGAGTTGACCTGAAAGGAGTTGACCTGCACAAGGAGGAGGGGGGGGGGGGACTAAGAGCAAAAAGTTTCGGGGAGAGAAAATTCGAGGAAAAGAAGGAATTTTTGGCAAGAAGGCCTCGTCTGTTTTGGTCAAAGACAAAGCCTTTTCTCTCTTCTTTCTCTGACAAGAAAAGAGAAAAGTCAGCTGCAGAACAGAGAAAAGAGGGAGAGAGAAGTGACGTGAGAGGTGAGAGAGTAAAAAAAAAAAAAGAGAAAAAGAAAAACAGAACAGTGCACTGTTCTTCTCCTTCGTGCAGCACTCTCTTCGATGTCCACTGCGCTTCACCAGCGATCCGCCGGTCACCCCCGCACCGGACGCCGCGCGGCACCGCCGCTTGCTCCTCCCGCCAGCCACCTCCGCGTCTCTGCTGTTGCCGCTTCGACGCACAGCACTCACCCCGAAGCCCGCTCGCCGCTGCGCCACCGCGAGCACCTCCACCGCGCCTCCACCGCTGCCGCTTCGCCAGCTACAGCCGTCGGACGCCATTGCTCCTGCACCCCCCGCGCCACCTGCTGCCGGCCTTTGTCCGTGAACACCTACGCTAGCAACCACTCGCGCCACCGCAGCTCATCCCCGAACGCCGAAGCGGCCCGCAAGCTCGCCCTACCGCACCGGTCTCACCGCGACATCCAGCCCCGCCGGGTCTCAGCTCGCCTCCACTGCGCATAAGCCCGAGCCCTGACGCCTGCAATCCACGAACAGTTCGCCGCGTGTCGTCTCCAACCCGACGCTGCCGCTTCCATTCGCGCTGCCTCCGCGCCGCTCATCACCGTGCGTCCGCTCCTCACCCGCGCCTACACCGACCCCACGTCGCCGCGCCACCTCTGCCGCGCCTGCACCGGTGAAACCGAACGCTCTTGAATTCCGACGACGGTGTCTCCCCAACCGCGAGCACCGAGCGCCTCCGCCGCCGAACGTCGCCCTTGCCCCGCGCTTCGGGCGCCCAAAGCCGGCTGCTCTTGACCTCGCCGACGCCGTGCCACCGCACCGCCTCCGCTTGCGATCCGCTTCCCCGTCGACGCTGTAGTCTTCCTTGAGCCCCCTTAGGTAGTTTAATTTTTTTTTTTATTTCATTTTATCTCATTGTTTTGTTCTTTTTTAGTTTATTTATTTAAGTTGTAATATTTTATGTCAATAAATATTGTAGGCATTATCCGCAAGGATTTTTTCCCGGAATTATCATAATTATTAATTTAATCCGAGAGACATCGTATTATTTTTTTTTTAATTATATTAATTTTTGGGCTTTTTGGTAGAATTTTAATTGTTAAATCATTATAGTTATTAATTTGATCTGTAAGATTTTGGATCAGATTTTTAATTAGTTTGATCTCTTTGTCATGATAATTAGAGTTAAGATAATCGTTAATTTGACCTGTGAGATAACAAGTTATTTTTTTGATTATTTTAATCCTTTATTTTTGTTGATATTTTAGGTTTTATATTTATTTAATAATTAAAATATTAAAAAAAATCAAAATTCTACATGAGCATATAGGTTTAGTGAATCAGACATGTAGGTTTAGTAAATTATATTTTTTTTAGGATTACATTTTTAGGATTGCATTTTTAAAAATAAGTTAGAGTTGAACCTAATTGATTTTTTAGGGTTTTAGATAATGTTCGCACATTTAATTACCTCATTTTTCAAAAAAAAAATAGTTTTCTAAGATAGGATAGGGTTTAAGTCAAATTAATCCCTAGAATAAATTATAAAATTATCCCTTTTTAGATAGATTAATTAGGGTCTTCATAAATTCTAAACTTCAATAATAAAAAATGCAAAAATACTAGGTGCATGTTAACTAGTTTGCATAATAGAATCATTTAATCAGAATTTGTTCATTAGTGAAATTAGGTCATGAGGTGCATGTTAATTAGTTTGCAAATAGGCCCATTTAATTAGACTTTGCACATTAATAAGATTAAGTCATTATGTTAAAAAATGCATTTTCATAAAAGAATTCTGATTAAAAAAGAAACCAAAAAAATTGTTTACTTTGTGTGATGCAATTTATTTATTGAATGTTTGAGCATCCGTGTGGTCACTTTTTGCATGATAGTAATTTAGGTTAAAATAAATTAGCTGCCTGAAAAAAAAAAAAAACATTTTTGAAAATTAAAAAAGAAATGGTACCGAAAGGGCATTAGAGAAATATAGTGTAACCAAATCCCCATACTCTTAGTCTCTGGTTCGTGGGAGTAAAATAATTCTCTCATTATTTTATTTAGATGTCTAATCGACCTGCTATAAACCGATTAGTGGCGACACCTAGATAATAATCATTTGCATGTTAAATATTTGAATCTTAAGTCGCGAATTGGTATAGGCTTTAGAGAGCCCGAGCTAAGTTTAAAGACTTAGTAGTCCATTAACCTAGTTTTAGGTGGTGCACCCGAAAATTAGATCGCGACATATATTATTTAATTTATAGATACACTTTTATTTCTTCGGCATTTACATAATATATGTGACTCGACGTACTTTCCAAATGTTCACTAAACATTATATCTACATGGTGCAACCCAAAAAACAAGCCTTCTTATGCCAAATCCCAATAGATATATTCCTTTTATCACAACTGAATAACATCTTGAATGGACATTGATATATCACTAGGTGTCAAAATATTAGGATATTATAGTTCCAGCCAGCAAACTTGTTAGTGAGTTGGCCTCACTATTACATAAGCAAATCACCAACCAAGTAATCTACCATCTCTTCTAGGGATCATAAATGCTATAATAGTACATCAAACATATTATAGAATTAGTTCCACTGATATAACCAAGTGGTCAAACATAAAAGATTCTAGAGCGGACCCTCATAGATTCAAGATGTGGTTCCTTCCGTGTAGCACTTTACCCTTGCAAGGTTCAAAAAGTGGCTCCCATGAGGTAACACTTTGTTATGCATGGCACTTAATTTTATAGGTGAGCTACAAAGATTGAAAGCTTGAGTTCACCTAGACTAGGCTAGCCTGAATTTTCAAGCTCAAATAGGTCCGCGCCGTGATTTCAAGGACCATTTTAGGCTTTAACATCTCTGGCCTGGATTGGCCTGAACAATTACTTTAAATTAAAATTTAAAATATATATTAAATAAAAATATAAAAAGAAATAATAGAAAGTACATTATTTGTACTTAAAGCACTTCAACAAAGTCAATATATAAAACAAAGTAATTTTTTAGGCCCAAAATAATAACCAATCTTTTTAAAGGAAAATCAAGCTAGGCCTAAACCGGCTTAGAGCCAAAAAAGCATTGAAGCTAGCCCTCTCGATCCGTGCTTACTCCTACTTAGTTCATACTTGCTATTCCATTTCACACATGATGAATGCATATTAACACATGAGATCCGATTTACATGAAGAATATGATATACAATTTACAAATACTTAAGACATTAAAATCCATAAACTCAATCAATCAACATTTCTATCCAATTCAAGAAACACAAACTGAATGCTGCACTAGCCTCTTTAGCGGTGGATCGATGCATTGATTAGTCATGAGCCACATGTAAATTAAGAGCATCTCATGGGTGCGACATCCAGATTTTTGGGTTCTAATTTCGATTTGGATAAATAGGTAGTTTACGTTCAATTCAAAGCGTGGATTGTGAAATTGGGATCAAGTGGGCTACACGTTAGAAGGAAAATACCAATTGGAACGATGAAATATTGAATGAAATTATGGGGGTCAAATTGATTTGATTCAAGTGGGATTAAGGTTCAAATTGGGAAGAAAACTTAGCAAAATTCGTATGCCCATAAACCCAACTTTTTGAACTACCCAAATGCTTCTAGAAGGGGGCAAATTTGTCAAAAATTGAAGAGTGGGAGACAGCTGGTGGTGGCCCATGTGTGGCTGACCTAAGAGAGAGAGAGTGAGAGAAAAGAAAGGGAAATTGGGTTTTTCTTCCTCCCCTCTCTCCTCCGTCGAGCATCTCCATCTTCTTCCCTTTTTCTCTGGCTTTCTTCTTCAGCAGCAACCGAAGACCAGCGAAGACTGAGCTGCAGTCATCGCCTCTCGCCGTCGTCGTCGCACGCCCGCAAGCACCGGAGCTGCTCGCGAACCCGAGCCCGCCGCCGTGCTGCCGTCCGCGCATCTCCGCCCCCTCTCCCTCCTCTGGTTCGAATAGAACCGAATAGCAGAAGCAGAAGCAGCGTCCAGCGTCGCTGGAAGGAGCCGCGACCAGCTGCTTGGACGCCGCCGCACCAGAGCTGCCGCACTGCCGCCCGCGCGACGCCGCGCGCTCCGCCGCCTCACGCTCGCGCCTGCCGTCCCCGCTGTGCAACCCAGCCCCTATTCCGCCTCTGTTCAGCTTCGTTTTGGCCATCACAGGCCATGGTTCGGCCTCCTCCGGCCACCATCCGGCCTCACCGGAGTCCCCTCGCCCTCCGCCAGCCTTGTACAGCTTGAATCAGCGCCGGAACCGCCCCTTCCAGCAGTGATCAGAGAAGACAGAAAATGGGTATGACAGTGAGGTTTTGGCCCGTTTTGGCCGCCTTCCCGAGCCCGGATGCTCGGCCCGCTTTGAGGAAAGTCGATCCTCGCGTCGAGCCCGTCGTTTTGAGTGAGTTTTACTCACTAATGCCTTCTTAGTTTGCTAATTATACTTAAAGATTGATTAGTGTTAATTAAGTGTAATTAGGTAGTTAGATTAGAATTCATTAGCGATTATTAGTTAATTGCTTTGCATATTAGTTGTGTGATTAGTGTAATTAGATAGAGAATTGCCTGTAGTATTTATTGGATGCTTCTTGGGATTTTTCCCGTCCCTTATCGGGTGTTAATTAGGCGATTCGGGCCTAATTGGAATGTTTAGGAATTAAATATTAATTTTTGAAATTAATTATATAATTATTTATTTTCCGAAAATTCAACTGAGATGGCCCGGAACCGGAAAGTTATGCTGATGACCGTGGTGAAGTCCGTTTATTTAATCGAGGCTTTATTTTGAGCTAAATTGAATCTTTAATATTAATTATTTAATTTTCGAAATTAATAAATTAATTAATTATTTTTTGGCAATTAAGATTTTGATGGCCGACGACCGAAATCTCGTCTTTGATCGTCGTAAGGTGTGATCCGTTTATTTATTTGAGCTCCACGTTGTATGGAATTGAATAAATTGTGATATTTTAGGGATTTACCCTAAATTGATTGGAATTGATTGAGATTGAATTGTAGATTGGTAAATGGCCAAGTATGTTATTCATCATTTATAATGCTTTGTTGAGTTGATTTAATTATTTGATTGAGAAATCGTTGGGCATTGGTTGTCGGTATTGATAGTAGATTGGTAATCACTTGAAAAAAACATGTGGGCTTGGTGAATTGGAATATCACCTGGAGAATGCACGTGAATTCAGTGGTTGAATATGTCACCTTGGCGAAAAGGTCGCCTGAGAGAATGCATGTGGCTCGGAGACTCGGTATGTCGTCCTGGAGAACGCACGTGGTTCGCAGAAACGAGTTTAGCATCTAAAAGAGCGTTTGTGAATTGATGATCACTTTGGTGAGATAGCACCTAAGAGAATGCCGCGTGGACGCAAGCATCTAAAAGGACACGCATTTCGGTGATCGATCGTCACTTTGGTGAAGCGAGTACCTTAGAGAATGCACGCGTGGGTCGAGTGTTTGAGAACGGCATCTAAAGGACACGTGGGTTCGGTGATCGATCGTCACTTTGGTGAACTAGTGGCTTCGAATGAATGCGTGGGTCTAGTATTCGGAAATAGCATCAAAAGGGCACGTGGTTTCGGTGACTTGATGTATCACCTTAAGCGAAGAAAGGTCGCGCTTAGAGAATGCGCGTGGGCCAAGGTTCGAGGCACGTTTGGAGACTTGGAATGTCGCCCTTGAAAATGCACGTGGCGCTAGCTTTTAGATACTCTTCCATGGAGAATGATTGGTATGATGATGTAATCGATTGGTCGATTGATCATTGTTTTGATCTGATGTTGTGAATTGGTTGATTGAATGGGAATGACCGTGAGTGGTATTGTTGGCGTGTAATCGACTAAGTCGATAGATCGATGATTCGATCTAAGTGTGATTTGATGCGATTCATTGCCTTGATTTGATGTTGTGAATTGATCGATTGAATGAAAGTGACCGTGAGTGGTTTTGTTGGCGTGTAATCGACTTTTCGATTTGATCGATCTTGATCTGTGATGTGATTGCTTGGGTGCCTATTTGATCTGTCTAATATGCAGGTGGAATCTGGCGCTAAGGTAAGTCCTCGACTCATGTTGTGCATAGGCGTTTCTAAGGTGTATTAGTTTGTAATGTCTTAGGAGGTAGAAGCTTGCGAGAGGCGTTCCAAGTGGTTATTGAATAACCATTTCGGGGAACTGGATGAGGGCCTAAGGAGCATGAATCTGACGAGGAGGTCCTTGTTGAGGGACCCGAAGAGGAGTACGTGGAGGAGGACCCCAAGTATGACATCGAGTACGACCCGGATGAGGACCGAGATCTTGTCCTGTCTTGTCAGACCTTGTTTGCATGTGAATAGACGTTAGACCAGAGCCGCGTATATATAGTATTGTAGAATACTATGAGATGCATGTAAAAAAAGATATAGTTGAGAATTTTCAGTAAGGAAAATATATGGCTTGCTTTTCTATCCCATTGCTTTATTGTCTGGGGAATTATAACCGCTTCCGCATGTGCTATAAAGAATGAAAGGGTCGGCGATACATAGTCCTGGGATATCGCAATTTAAAATCGACCAAGAATAAGGGATGTGTGCGTGCCTGAGGGTCGGGGCATGACAATGGGTCCACCAATTATACAAACTATTCCCGGCTAAGCTGTCGCGACCTCCCCGAAGCGGGTACGACCACCTAAGGATTCAGCTAATGGATTCTTAGCGCAATTTAAATTCAGCCTCCTGCCCCATACCAATTGCGACTTATGGTTTAAATTCTTGATATGTAGATGATTTTTATATCGAGTCATCACTAATCTATTTTTAGTGGATCGATTAAACCGAAGTAAAGTAAGTAAAGTAATGGGAGAATTACTTCACTTCTACGAACCAAAGATTAAATGAGTTCGAGGACTTGATTACACTAGATTTAACTAATGCCCTTTGTGACATTTTCTTTTTTATTTCAAAATATTTTCAAAGTGAAATTTGAATTGATTTTAATTTATCTTCCTAAACGTGTGAGGTGATCATGCGGGTCTACAAGAAACCACAAATTTAACACTCAAAAAAGCGATGAATAAATTACATGCGACTCACCTCATAAAGAACGAAAGTTCTCTACTGATGTTAGATCAAAATTCACATCGACAATCTAAATATGATTTCTAATTAACACGCATTTTTTTTTCACTTATTTAATGAGGATATAATCCATCTTCAATGCAATGCTTCTAATCTAACATGAAATGATATGACATAATAACATGGCCTAAGCTGCATGATGCAAATGAGATGTTTTTTGTGTTTTCTTAATAAGCATGCAATCTATTCTAAATAATGAAATTAATTTATTCAAAGACAATTTTTTAGGTATTTTCCATGAAATTCGAAATTAAAATTGTTCAATAATTAAATGTGCAATCTAAACTAACAAAATGACCTAATTCTAATGACGGGTAGTTTCCAATTAAATGAACCTAGCCATAATCACTAAATGATGTGCATTTCATGAACCTAATTCTATATGACATGTGCATGACATTTTTTATGCAATTTATCCTAGAAAATAAAAGTAATTTATTCTAAGACATTTTTTTTGTATTTTTCATGAAATTCGGAATTAGAAAAATGTAAAAAAAATTCTATCTAAATATCATCTAATTTGTATTAGGAATAAGGTTAAGTCAAATCCTAATTTAAACTAGAATGTTATCCTAACTTAGAAATTCCTAACTAAAATGCAATCTATCTAAAAAATTTCTCTTAAATTAAAAACAAAACTATTATCTAAAATTAAAATATATGAAATTTTACCCTAAAATGCAATGACATGCAAAGAGTGCCAAATTTCAAAAATAAAAAATAAAAAATTATGCTTTTGTATTAATTTTGAAATTAAAAATTGTCAAGTAATTAAACACGAAACCTAAGTTAAAAACAACAACCTAAATTGATTGATTTGATTTTTTGATTTTTTGATTTTTTTAATTCGAAATAAAATTCACCTTCTAAATATGCAAACCTTAAAATAGGAAATAAACCTAATTCTAACCTACATTTTTTTGGATTTTTATTTTATTTTATGATGGCGAAATTAACAGCAAATCAGAGCAAGATTAATATCCAAATTGACTAACCATATCTCGCGCGTGAGATCGTTGGCCAAATTTTAAATAAATCACAAATCGAATCTGGGCGTGAGATCGGATTGGTGATTTTCAAGCAATGCGAGTCGGATTTCGGGCGCGAAAATTGGTTTGTCAATCACAAATTTCACATGCTATTTCATGTCGAACATTCTCAATCTTATATTAAGGAATGATTCTACTAAAAAGTAAAGTAAAATAAAAAAATAAAAAAACAAAATAAAGTAGATTAAAAAAACTACCTAATTTGCTTTTCCTTTTTTTTTTACTTTGGCCTTCCACGGTGTTTGGCAACTGTGGTGGCTCGCTGAGGGGGCAGCTGGTCACCGGCGTTCGGAGCTCCGGCGAGGACCGGTGGCAGGTGGATCGGCGGCGGGCGGACCGGCGGCAGCAGCAGGTCGCGGGTGGTGCGCTGCAGGCGTCGAGTCGCTGGTCGGAGTGGCACGGCGGAGCAGCGAGCAACTTCGCTCGGAGGAGGCTCGGAGCGGATTTGGGCGTCGGACGAGCGAGCAGGCAAAACTCGGCTGCTGAGGGGCGTCCCTGGCGGAGCTCGGGCTCTGGGTCGGCGGAAGCGGATCACCGGCGAAGGTGGGGCATCGGACGTACGTACGGTGGCTCGGCGTCCGTACCTGGAGCAGTGGAAGTGGCTCGGGTGGTCGCTCGGGTGAGGAGGTGCAGCGACCGTCTTCGAGCTAGAGCGAAGCGCGGAACGTGCAGGCGGGCGGGGCAGATCACGGACCGAGTGGGGGCGTAGCGCTTTCTTTGGGATCTCGGGTTGCAAGTGTCGTGACGGTGGCGCAGCCGGGCGAAGGGGTGTCGGTAGCCGCAACGAAGGACGGTGGCGCGGGCGTGCAGGCGCGGCCGCCGGTGGTGTGTCCCGGACGATGCCGCCGGTGTTCGGCGAAGAGCGCAAGGTGCGGGCGTTGGGCGTCGGGCCGGGTGGCGCTCGGGACGGAACGACGGTGGTCGGTGATGCGGCTTCCGCAGCGGAGGGTGAAGTGCGATGGCGTCGGGCAACAGCGGCTTCACGGGGGTGGGGGGGACAAGGACGACGGCGACGGAGCTTCGAGCGGTTGGAGGGCATCGGGTTGTCGCGACCACAACAAAGGGGGACGAGGGGGCGGTGCGAGCTCGGGGTGGTGCTCGCACGGGGCGGCCGGCGGTGCGGTGGCTCGGCCGCTGGTGCACCGGCGAGCGCAATGGCGCGGACGCGGGCGGAGTAGCGAAACCGGTGGAAATCCAGCAGCGAAGAACTCCTGGAGAAGATGAACAGTAGGGGTCTTGTCTTTGCTTTTTTCTTTTTCCCCCTCCCTCTCTTTCCTGTCTTCAGTCTCTGCCGTCTCTCTCTCTGTTTTTTCTCTTTTTAATCTCCTCCCCCTGACTTCATATTTTCTTCTTTTTGGTTTTTCTCTGACACACTCCCTTCCCTTCACTCGTCTGACCGAAGGAGAAGCCTTTCCCAATGAAATTTTTTTCTTTTTCGCTCCCCTCACAAACCTCTCGAATGATTTTTTTCCTCCTCCCCCTTCTCCAAGGGTCCTTGCTTAGTTATAGCCTAGGCAACAACCGTCTTTAGTGTGAACAGGTGAACAGGAGGCAGCCGTAACTTTTCATTGCTGTTCACGTTCGGCTCTTTTTTTTTATATTTTAAATATGGTTGCCACCGCCTGACAACCTACATATTTTATAATATTTTATGAGTTCATTTTGCTGCTTTGAGGCTCTTACGTCCGCCGAATTGTGTGCATGCATGTGCATGCATTAATGAGCGAGAGACACTGGACGTGTAGGAACTTCTTTCTTCTCCAGCTGATTTGCTCAGAATTCCTTGCAACAACTCACTATAAAATATTATAAAATTGTGAGCCCATACTTTGTAGAATTTTCACGTCCCCCATTCCATGCGTGCATGTGCATGCATTAATGAGAGGGGAGAAAATGCACGTTCATGGATTCTTCTTTCTTCCTCATGCTTGGGCTTCTTATACAGCTACTTGTCCCTCCCTTCTATAGGATTGCCGCAACTTTTGACTTTTCTTGTTTATTATTTGCTTCCTCCTTCAGCAAATTTCTTGTTTACTTCTCCTGACAACCCACACTTGAGAGAGAGCATATTATATAATATTATATCATGGGCTCATTTTGCTTCTCTGAGGATTCCTCTAGAATCCGCACGTCCGCCGAATTTGTGCGTGCCTGCGCATGCATTAACGAGGGAGAGACAACGGACGTGCAAGAACTTCCGTCCTTTTTTTTTTTACTTTCGCTCTTTTGCGTGCTCAGACTAATGGAGAGAGACCATTCCCTTCGTGCATGTAATCGACTAAGAGCTGCTGTGTCTTGTCGCGCTTTTAGTACTGATGCAAATGCAACTACATGAAATGCACTTTTACTATTTTTTCTTAGGAGTTAAAGATTAATCTCTAAATTTTTATGTAATTAATTACTAAATGATTAGTCAAAATTTAGGTGTCAACAATCTGTATATGCAAATATTCTCAAATTTATCCAGTGTCAGCTTACAATTAGTGTTGCAGCTCGTATCTTTAACGTTGTTGCTGCTTTTTCCTTAGGTGATGTTCCACTGAATGCAGTACAGGTACTCTCTCTCTGTCTCTCTCTCTCGCGCGGGGGTGTGCGTGCACGCACATGTGGGCGCCGCTACCCATTATTGCTTCTCTTTGCTCACTCTAGTTCCCAATTTTTCTCTTTGCTTGCAGCTTCTATGGGTTAATCTTTTCATTTCGGGCACCCATGGTGCAGTAGCACTGGCTACCGAGCCTCCAACTGACCACCTTATGCATAGGCCTAGGAGGTAAGAGTTCCCGGATGGGTGCAACATATGTGAAGAATTTTGGTCACAAGCTTGGAGATCCCCTTTTTTTTCTTGTCAACTCAAATCCTCGGTTTCTTTAGATGTGTATTGGGATTTCTTCGCTTGCTGGAACCTATCGTTTATCCTTACTCTTCAAGTACGCACTGGCTGGGTGATTTTCTCAATTGCAGAGAACCTCTCATCACAAGTATCATGTGGAGGAATTTATTGATACAGGTATAACCACTAACACTTCATACGAAAGGGTTTTTGCTGGCTTCTTGCTCCTAACAGTGGGGTTTTGGGTCTTTAGCCTGCCTATCAAATGAGTCTCCTGCTCGTTCTCAATTTCCGTGGTATAAGCTTTTACTGAAATTGGAGTATGGTAGGAACGGTCATGCTCACAAAGTGAAGGATACCCTCATCTCTGTCTTTTGCCAAGTAAGTTTGGTTCCTTAGTCAAAGAAGACCAAAGGATTAGTGGTTATGGGCTGCTATTGTTGAGATTACTTTTGCGTTTGCTTACGGAATTGAATGGGTCAGATCTCTAGTAAGAACGTTTGGCAATAAAATTGTTTCACCAGCTGAGAAGACCGAATGAAACGCGAACCGTACTTCAACGTCGACTCTTTTTCTGGGGCAAGGAAACAAACTGACACTTGTCCTCCAAAGAGAACGCCTCCTCAGGCAGTGTGCCATCTAGCACACTCGTCCGTCGACCCACGGCCGCGCCTGCTTTCAAGCGCCGAAGCTCCGGTAGGCCCCGGCCCTGTTCTTGTGCCCTGTTTTGGCCGCGCGGGGCCGGAGCTTCCTTTGTTTGTTGTGCGCGTCCTGGATTGTTTGTCGGGGGTTCCGGCTCGGGTTTGAGCCTCGGTTGAGCGGAGGATCTCTCTGTTCCATGGTGCATTCCACCCGCTCGACGAAACGCCTGAACCAGATCTAGCTTTCGCGTCTTTGTTTCGGGCCGGCGTTGATTTGTCCGGGCGTCGTCTCGTCCGGTCGAGGCATCCCGGCGACGCAGGGCTTCTGGGCGTCGGCCCGTCTGGTTGGTTCGACGCGTGCGCTCCGTCCCCTCCGCCATCGTCGAACAGAGCAAAGGAGGAGGGGGCCCGTTTCGGTTATCCCACGAGATCCCGCCACGGCCGCACCCTCGGCCGCCGTCTCGATGTGCCGAGACGTATCTTGGCCGGCTGGCCGCCCAGACCTCGGAGCCCCGGCACGTCCTCGGCTGAGCCGAGATGATTGGCGACGCTCGGCGCCGTCGTGTTTGTCGCGGCCAAGGAGGGCCCAGTCGGGTCGGCACGCGGATCCGGTTGACCCGGTTGGCCCCGGTTCTGGGCTAGGGTTTGTTTGGTCCCGGGCTGGGCTATATTTTATTATTTTCGTTTCTTTACAGGTGGGCATGTTGGGCCTCTTCGCCGAAGCCCAGTTCAGCAGAAGACCTGGGCTGCGCTCAGGCTGGCCTCGACCGGGTCGGACGCGGGGGTGCGATCCGGATCCGTTTTACATAATATAATATAATGTTATATTGTTATTTTAATATTAAAATATATTTTAATAATAATAAAATTCAAAATTCAAAAATATAAAATAATAACAAATCATTGAAAATCCAAAAACATTAAGTTTAAATAAGATTAGGTATCGAAAGGACATTAATTGACTAATTGGTGTAATCAAGTTTTTTATTATAATTTTTCTGGTTGCGTAGGAGTAAAATATTTATCCTAATGTATTACTTGAAATTCTAATCGACCCATTACAAATCGATTAGTGATGACTCATATTTGGAGTTAATTTACAAGTTAAAAACTCAAATCATAAGTCGTAAATTGATAGGTTTTGAAGAGCTTACACTAAGCCTAATATTTAACTAGCCACTAGCCTCCGCATGCGCCCGCGTGTGAGAAGCACTGAAAAGGAGGTCGCAGCAATTTAAATAGTTGATACCTTGACTGCATCCGCAGTGCCCTTATTTAAAATGGTTAATGCAAGTTTTTACACTGATTTTGATTCATATAGTCTGGGCATCAGCTTGTGGAGCACATTGATAATGAATTTTCATCGTTATCTCGGCTTGCCCTTATTCATCTTGCCGTTGCTAAGTAGAGTCAGAGTTGTTTCATTTTCTACTTTTAACCCATGATTTGACAAGCTTGTCAGCGTCCAATCCTTAGATATTCAATGAACTTAATGCCTCAGGAACCAAATGAGTTCAATGTGTTCAAGGGAGTCACGAAGAAGTATCTCGTCATGGGGATGATAGGACTCACTCTAATACTTCAGGTGAGAACCATCCAGCTTTTTTCTTGATTGAAAATTTATCATGATCCTCTATTTTGCCTTCTCTTCAGGTCATTATCATAGAATTTCTCGGGAAGTTTATTTCAACAGTGAGACTTAATTGGAAGCAGTGGATCATATCCATTATTATTGCTTTTATCAGATATGTAGCTTGTATATTTGTCGTGATATTCATGGTGACTCTTGGAGAGTTTCTTACACCATTCTAATTCCTATTTCCGTTTTATTTTATTTTAAATTTTGTTGATACATTGGATGATGAAACATTATGGAAAGAGCATTAACACCGGTAACCACTTGCTTTTTATTAAATTCGGCGTCAGCTCTTCGCTAATGGTCTTTCCTTCATGGTTTGAAAACAGTTGGCCTCTGGCTCTTGTTGGAAAGCTAATTCCCGTCCCTAGAACTCCGTTTGCAAGAATATTCTGTTGACGAAGACGATGAAGACGCCAAAGTCGCCGAAGTAAGAGTTCTTTGCTGCTTTTCTGCGTGCGCCAAGTTTTCAAGATTTTTAGTTGCCTTGCCGTTAAGAGCGCGTTTGGTGACGATTATGTTTTCGGAAACAGATTCTGATCAGAAATAATTTTTATTTTTATTTTTATTTTATTATTGAGAACAATTTATAAGCATTTTAAGCTGTTTGGTAATTGTCCAAAATTTTTTATTCTAGAATAGAATTGCATTTGATACCGTATTTATTGATTCTATTCCAAATCAATTTCTTTTAATTTTTAAATAACTTTTTTACTTTTTTTTTTCCTTTTGTTCCTATTCTTCTTCTTCTTCTTGTGGCCGGTCGTTGGATCGGCAATCGGCCGATGAGAGTCGGCGACCTCACCGGAGCATCGCCGGCAGCTGGGCGAGGCTTGCCTAGCCCCGCTGAGGCTCGACCTTACCAGATCTGGCGAGACTTGCCCGGCCACCAATGGGGCTAGGCGTAGTGAGGCTTGTACAGCCCCAACGAGGCTAGGCCTCGCCAAATCTGGTGAGGTCGAGCCTCGTCGGTGGCTGGGCTTGCCTTCGGTGAGCTCACCGGACCTCGCCCTAGCCTGGCGAGGCTCCGGCGAGCTCGTCGAAGCGGTTGCCGGCGACCGGTGGCAGCAGCGGGCAGTGGCAGACAGCGGCAAATGGCGGTCAATGAAGAAGAAGAGTTCATTTTGATTCTTTTTTTTTGTTCCCGGAATAAGAATTAATTTTTTTTTATTCTTGATTCTATTCCAAATTTGTTCTCGAAAATAAAATTTTTACCAAACACAATTCTGATCTCAAATTATCCCGGAAATAAAAAATTAGAATCAATGCCTAATTTTCCTTTTCCTCCTGCAGGGTCCTGAGTGAATATTGAATAAGTTGGGACGGTGCGTGTATAGTTTACAGGACGACATGATGGGTTGACAGCACACTCCTGACGTAGATGGTTTATCACGTAGTTCTGACACGATGACTCACTACATTTTTTAGATTTTTTCCGATGCATTTGCATGGCTTCCAATGAAAGTTTCTATTCACACGTTGTGAGAATTGGACATGACTTAGCGGGTGCTTTTTCACGCAGAATTTGTTTCTCCTCTGTTCCAATGAAGTTGAATGTGGAGAAATGAAGGTTGCTACGTGCTTGCAGTTTGACAAAGGCCTGTTGACTAAAAAGCTCGACTTATCATGATTTTCATAGGAGAAGACGGGTTGTTCTCAAATAATATCAACTAAGTCTCATTCAGCCAGGCCATAGTCGCATTTGGCTTTCTCATGAACTTTACACAACTATAAGGTTCTTTAATTTTAAAAGGCATTTCACTGTTTTCCATCTCTGAGGCCCCCACCGTTGGGTTTCTTCCATTTTGGGACCAGATGAGACCGCTAGCTAAAGCATCTTTTTATCCCCTAAGCAAAGCTAAACCGATTTATAGACACGTTAGAATTACATTTGTTGCAACATAAAGGAAAATAGTTAGGCCATGCTTTTAAGAGTTACTTCTGCTAAAGCCTGGAGGGTTTTGTTAACCAAACATGATAGATTCAATAAGCTCGGAGGAGATTAATATCTCATATTCTGGAAATGAAAAGTTCAAAAAGCAAGGACTAGGTTTTTCTCCCTCGCTGTACAAGATATCTGTGACACACCCTTTTAGCTTGCGATAGAGCAGACCGTGGAAATGGTACATGGCAATTCCAACCGTCGGCGCATAGTTTCCCCTGCAACAAGCTGGAGATTTGAGACCTTTTTGAACGCCTTCCCACAGAACAATATCTTCCATCTGCTATTCCCCAAATACGTGAAGATCGTAATGCCCAAGTGTTGGTTCTACTGAATGGATATATGTTTTACTTTCTTATACTTGGACTCTTTCACTATCTTGCAGAGTGTTCTCTACGAAAATCTAGTCATAATCGACGGAAGCAGATTAGATGAATTACTGAAAATAATGGGAAATTTGAAGGAGAAAAAAGCTTGAACCTGAATAGGCATTATGAAAATGTACAATTTGTGGCCAGTCATACTAGTGTAGAGTAAGAGTCAAGCTTGAAACCAGAGTCAAGATTTGAAATCTGAATCTACTTAAAAAAATTTAAAAAGAGGGTCAAATGATTTTAAAAGCTGATAATATGATCATCCTTGAAGCATTTGACAATCGGAGAGGCAAAAAGCAGTAAAGAATTACACTATACAGACCAGAACCAAGGATGCTGATTAAAAAACGATAAGAGGTGGAAAATTAAAATCAAAATGAGCAGCTATAGACCTTCCAGTTACACTCAAGGGTGTATTCAAGTCTACAAAGATAAGCTAGTGATGGATCAACGCAGTTATTGCCCAGAATATCTACACAGCTACCAGTCCATTCCTTTGCTGCTGTGTCACTCTAGACTTCATCGGGTGAAACATCTTTCTCGAAATTAAGTAGAACAAATGGGCCCCAGCTACTTTTAGCGGTATGAGCCCAAACTTCTGCATCACACAGCCGCACGAAACCTCACTATTATATCATTTGAAAATGCTGCACACCAAGAGGACTGAGATAAAAGTAACAATTGCCTGCCTTTACATCAAAGTTCTGGATTCCTTTGATTCTAGTTGCTCTGAGAAGGGCTCCATTCAGTGCGTAATTCCACCCCTGCAGTAAAAAGCAAGATAAGTTGGTCTGCATATTACAAGGTATGAGTAGATTTACCATCACAAAGCTTGTATATAGCTGTTACTCTCCTCGATGACGCAGAGTATTCCAACTTGAAAGAGAAGTTCAACAAGAAATAGCAAGTGCCAACATAGACTTAGAAGCATTCCCATAGTGCATTGGCATAAATGATCTACAAAAGCTTTGAATACCTTTTTCATGGGTAGATTCCTGGTCTTTGGGCTTGTAAATACATTCCAATTGTTTTAATAGTGTGATAATGGGACAAAACTGCTTATAGATCTGTTACCTTCACCCAGCACGTTTTCTCATCAACTCAATTGCTATGTGATGCGTTTATCAAAAATCAAGTCAGGATGAAAATTGACTTGGTATTGGTTTTAAATCTCAAGGTAGAGATCATAATAGGATAATTTGGTATTCCAATGTTCTATTACTATGTAAAATATTCGAAGCAATTTTCAACTATGCTACTCTGTAAGCATTTATCACATGAGTTGCAGCACACTGAGATGCATTCCAAACATGATTGAGTAAAAGTTTGCTTGAGATGAGCCTTTTGCTTTATCCATTTAACAAAGCATTGAATCAGATTGCCAAACTATCGGCTTCAATTTCCTTTTTACAAAGCGTCATCAAGGAACAAAAATTACAAGAAAATGGAAGAACCATGTAACTCTTGAATTTTTAGCTTTAACATGAATGTCGAAATGAACTAACATGATATGGGCACACAAAGCACGACTTCCTGCCACTTCCTGATGCAAGAAGATAAGCATGGTGGTGACAGACATCGTGAAAGGCATGGATCTTTCCATTATTATCTCGACACACCAGGGATTCTACATTTCCCAATATGCAGCATTTAACCATAACTGGGTTCCAGGAAGTCATGCATAAAAAGAGAAATAAAACGGTAGTTTTAATTAGGGAAACGTGCTGTTTTGTAACTTACACATAGTACACTTATTTGAGGCGTGAAACCTTATAAAACACTATACATTGGCATTGAGAGAGGGAGAGAAAAAGTTTTTTTAATTAATGCTAAATCTTGATTCCAAGGAACTCAACAATAACACGAATAAGCATAATGTTTTGTTAAAATGATGATCCAATTTCTGGAGTCTAGAAAAGTCTAGAAAAAATCCTACAAAAATATCTAATGCTTGGGTGGCAAAAGAAATGTCTGGAGTCCACTAAATTTGTGTAGAAAAGACCACAAAATTATCTCTGCAAAATGGTAGAGATATTTGACTTGAAAGTCGGTTCTTAAAGCTCTATGATAGAGCTGGCTAAGGATAAGAGCAGCAGAAAATTCTGACTTGCGCAGAGATTTTTCCATGTGTAAGTCAGTGATGTAGGCCTATAAATGGGGAGTGGAAGTTGAATCTTGCTCACTCAAACCAACAGCAAAACTCTCCTTCCTTTGTAATACCATCTAAGATAATAAAAGCCTTCCTTTCTCTTGTCTCCTTGTGCTCCCTTGCCGTGATAGCCCTCTCATATATACATCCTTGTTGTTTCCTAGTCATATTTCACACACGCACATCAAACACTTACCTTCCATAAATACCAACAGTGGTATTAGAGCCTGTCTTTGGTTGGTATTGGGGGTTTGTCCGATCCACACATTCCTAAAACTATCCATCCAATAACTAGACTATGGCCAACTCTACCTCATCCTCATTTCCCATTCTTATTTTTTTTATGGGAATGACTATGAATATTGGAGCATAAAAATGACTACCTTGATGGCCCAAGACTTATTGAACATCGTGGAAAAAGGTTACGAGGCTCCGCAAGAAGGTGCAAGTGTTCCGAAAGATCAACTACAAAAGTGCAAGGGCATTATGTGTTATTCAGCAAGCACTCTCGGAAACAATATTTCCAAGAATAATTGGAGCGAAGAATACAAAGTGGGCTTGGGAAATACTATGAGAAGAATTCCAAGGATCGGAAAAGGTATGCACAATTCAACTTCAAACTCTGAGAAGAGATTTTGAGAATTCTAAAATGAAAAATTATGAGACCATCCAAAAATATTGTGGAAAATTAAAGGAACTAGTTAATCAAATGAGAGCCTATGGAGATGAGATCACCAATCAAAGGGTTGTTGAGAAAATATTGGTGTCACTTACAAAAAAGTATAATCCATTTTCACAACTATAGAAGGAAGTAAGGACTTGACAATCCTATCCATAAGTGAGTTAATTGGCTCTCTAGGAGCACATAAGAAAAGACTGATGGCACAAGATAAAAAGTTAGTTGAAAAGGCTTTTCAATCTAAAATAAACATGCATTCTCATGAATCTAAAAATGGTGGAAGGAGCTCATGGAAAAGTAAAAGAGGAGTAACTATTCAAAAGGAAAAATATCCACATTGTGGTACTTGCAAGAAAACAAATCATTTGGAGAAGGATTGCTGGTTTAGAAATAAGCCACAATATCACTTTTGTAAAAGATATAGCCACATGGAAAAAGATTGTTGCTTGAAAGGAAATTATCGAGCCAACTATGTTGAAGAAAAGGAAAGTGAAGACAATACGTTCTACGCAAGCCAAGTGGCAATTGATAAGAAAAATGATGCATGGTACATTGATAGTGGGTGTAGCAATCATATGATGGGGGGACAAATCTATATTCACCTATATCGACAAGTCAGTAAAATCCCAAATAAAATTGGCAATGGCGTATTAGTCAATGTGAAAGGAAAATGGACTATCGCTATTGAAACAAATAAAGACCCAAAATATATTCATAATGTATATCTAGCCCGCAATCTTGCACAAAATCCCTTGAGCATGGGCCAAATGATACAAAGTGGGTATTCTTTATACTCTAAAGGAGATGCCTACCTTATCTATGATAAATATAAAAATATCGGTGTCTCTGTTAAGATGGAAAATAAGAATTTTCCTATTTGATGGAAATATGTTAGAGATATCCATGAAAGCTCAACTTGATGATTCATGGCTTTGGCATCGAAGATTTGGCCACTTCAATTGCTGGGCTTAAAATTCTCCATTAAAAAAAAATATTATGATAGACTTTCTAGCTATTTCAGAAATTTCAGATGTTTGTGAGGGTTGCCTCCTTGGAAAAAAATAAAGGCAGTCATTCCCATCTTGAGGTGCATGAAGAGCTAAGAAGCCATTAAAGCTAGTTCATACAAATGTGTGTTGTCCAACAAGGACCCCCACACCTAGTCAGAATAAATAGTCAGAATAAATATTTCATCCTATTCATTGACAATTACACAAGAATGACGTGGGTGTACTTTCTTCAAGAAAGATCAGAAGTTTTTCTTTATCTTCTGGAAATTCAAGAACCACGTCGAAAATCGAAGTCCTAAGGAGCGACAAAGGCACAGAATACAACTCAAGAGAGTTTAATAAATTTTGTGAAGATGAAGGAGTCCATCATCCACTGATTGTTAGCAACGCCCCAGAGCAAAATGGAGTAGCAAAAAGAAAGAATAGAACCGTCATGGAGATGGCAAGGTCTATGCTTAAGGAGAAATGCATTCCTAACTCGTTCTAAGCAGAAGCAGTCTACACGGCAGTGTACATCTTAAACAGATGTCCAATTAAAGCAATCCAAAATAGGACTCCAATCGAAGCATGGAGTGGACATAAGCTTTTGGCGAAGCAACTCTAGGTGTTTGGCCGCATATGCTACATTCACATCCCCGCTCAAAGAAGGAGTAAGCTCGATGAAAAGATAGAAAATGGAATATTCTTTGGCTACAACGACCAATCAAAAGGCTATCGGGTCTACAACCTAAAAACTAAGAAGCTCATGATCAGCCGAGACGTTGAGTTCGACAAGAATACAGCTTGGAACTAGGAGGACGAGAAGATCGAGAAGAGGCATCCAAAGAAGAAGTTTGGGTAAATTCCATGGAGGAAGAAATCAAAATGATCGAGAAAAATGAAACTTGGGAGCTCATTGATCGCCCCCAAATACAAAGAAATCATTGGAGTCAAGTGGGTCTATAAGACGAAACTGAATGCAAATGGATCTACCCTGAAGCATACAACTAGACTTGGGGTGAAATGATACTTGCAACAACCGGATATTGACTATACTGAAACTTTCATTCCAATGACTCGCCTTAACACTATTCGGGCACTTATAGACCTAGTAGCACAAAAAGAATGGAGGATCTATCAACTAGATGTAAAGTCAACATTCCTAAATGGATATCTTCAAGAAGAAATATATGTGGAAAAACCATTAGGCTTTACTATCAAAGGCCAAGAAGAAAAAATTCTCAAACTCACGAAAGCCCTCTATGGGTTAAAGTAGGCACCATAAGCATGGTATAGTAGAATTGATGAATACTTCAGAGAGCAAGGATTTGGGAGAAGCATGAGTGAGCCAACGCTCTAGATCAAGACCCAAGGTAAGTCTAACACTCTCATCATCTCTCTATATGTAGATGATCTCATATATACAGAGAACAATGAAGAAATGATTCAAGAATTCAAAGAAGAAATGATGAAGACATTTGAGATGACGGACTTGGGCTTGATGCACTACTTCCTCGACATCGAGATCGACCAAAATGAAGGAATCTTTATCTTGCAGAAGAAATATATCAAGAATGTCACGCCCCGACCCTCAGTCACATGACCATCCTTCCATTTTGGTCGATTTTAAAATGCGATATCCCAGGACTATGTGTTGCCGACCCTTTCATTTATATATGCACATGCGAAAGCAGTTGTAAATCCCTAGACAATAAAACAATGGGATAGAAAAGCAGGCCATATATTTCTCATACTGAAAATACACAACCACACCTTTTTACATGCATCTCATAGTATTCTACAATACTATATATACGTAAGTCTGATCTAACATCTATTCACATGTAGATAAGGTCTAACAAGACAGGACGGAATCTCAGTCCTCATCCGAGTCGTACTCGGGGTCATCCTCGGGGTCCTCCTCCAAGTACTCCTCTTTGGTTTCTTTCTCCTCAGGTTCCTCAATAGGGTTCTCCTCGTCAGATTCCTCCTCCTTAGGCTCCTCATCCAGGTCCTGAAATGGTTATTTAATAACTACTGAGACAACGTCTCAGCAAGTTCTACCCCATAAGACCCGATTAGTAAATTAATACACCTTAAGGCTGCCTATGCACAACATGAGTCGGACAACTTACCTTGGTCTCAGATTCCACCTGCATATTAGCACAGATCAAATAGGCACCCAAGCAATCACATCACTGATCGAAGCATCGATCAAATCGACCTAATCGATTACACACCAACAAGACCACTCATGGTCATTACCATTCAATCAAATAATTCACAACATCAGACCTAAGCAATGAATCACATCAAATCACACTCAGATCGAATCATCGATCAATTGACCTAGTAAATTACATATCATCAAAATCATTTCCGGTCATTTCAACTATTCCAACTCAATTCCTAATCATGAATCACGGTCCTTAGGACACAACTTATTTATAGGTGGTAATCACGGCCCCACCGAGCAATTTTCTTAGATTTAGTGGCATCACGGCCCCACTCGGCAACTTTCAATATGTAGTGGCATCACGGCCCCACTCGGCAATTTTCAATATGTAGTGGCATCACGGCCCCACTTGGCAACTTTCAATATGTAGTGGCATCACGGCCACACTCGGCAATTTTCAATATGTAGTGGCATCACGGCCCCACTCGGCAATTTTCAATATGTAGTGGCATCACGGCCCCACTCGGCAAATTTAGATTTATTGGCATTATCCGCAACATCCGAACGATTTTTCGTAAAAATCTTGGAATCTTCAAAAAATCTTTTGAGACTGAGTCGACGTTCTTGGAATTTATTGTGACATGACAGAATCTTCAATTTCTGAAATCGGACTTGAATTCACAGTTAATTTCCATTCGACGCGTTTTTAGCGTGACCTAGGCTACCGGGTAACTTTTAGGCATTTTTAGTGCAAATGACTCGTGGTCAATTTTCTTCGAGCCATAATGAACCCACTCGACTCATTTGTGACTCTTTATTATCTGAAAATCTTGAAGATCCAAATACGAACACGGGGTACCAAAACAATAAGAAAATCAGTCTAATGCCGGTCGACGAGAATTTCCCAATTTAGTGGTGTCACCCACGGTTGGGCACACATCTCTGTCAACTCAGCCTATCTCTGATTTCAAATCGATTTTATACTGTGCCGCAATTGTCTCTAAAGATAGACACGGTCGATAAGCCGATTCCTAGTCGAATTTTCAAGTCTATTTGCCTAAAAATCCTTATTGGTTTCCCCAACTAACCTAGTTATCTCAAGAGTGATCAACTTTGAGAACAGCCCTATAGGCGCGTCAATGAAATGCCCGATTCATTTAGTAGAAAGCAGAAGTGAAAATCTGGGATGTAACAAAGAATCTCCTAAAGAAATTCAAGATGAACTATTGCAAAGTAGTGGTAACACCACTTGTGACAAATGAGAAGCTACTAAGGCTCCGTTCGTTTCACGGAAAATGACTTCTAGGAAAATGTTTTTTGAATTTTCCGGTGTTTGTTTCACGGAAAATAAACTACTCAAGGAAAATGTTTTCCATCGTTGGAAAAAAAAAAAAACAACCTTAAAGATGAGGAAAATGTTTTCCACTTTTGAAAAGTGAAAAACATTTTCCATAACTTCTTCCACCTTATTTTCACCAACACAATTTTGTTTTATTTTTATGCTTTCTTTTTCTTTTTTATTTTTTGTTTTCCTTTTATTTTTTTCTTTTCATCTTTCTTCCTTAGCTTGGCTAGTCGCCGACCACGACGGCGGCCAGCAACCGGCCGCGAGCCAGGCGAGGCTCCACCCCAAGCCGTCGAGCAGCCGCGAGCTAGGCGAGTCTCCGCCCCAGGCCGGCGAGGCTCCGCCTCACCCGATTTGGGGAAGCCGAGCTCTCCCGAGCCTAGTGAGCTCGGGCCTCGCCACTCGGAGTGGAGCCTCGCTGGCTTGGGGCAAAGCTCTAGCCTTGCCGATTTGGCAACCTAGGCGCGGCTCGAGCCTCGCCCGAGCTCGCCGAGAGGTTCGCCGGGCTCGGCGAGCCGCGAGCTTGCCGGATTTGGCGGTGGAGCTCGGGCTCCCGATCGGCGACGGGTCTTGATTAGCCACCGGCCATCGTCGAACATGCAACAACGGAGGAAGGAGGAGGAGGAAGGAGGTGGCGGCGAAAGGAAGGAGGAGGAAGGAGGAAGGAAAAGAAAAAGGAAAAAGAAAAAGAAAAAGAAAGAAAAATAGAAAAGAAAAAGAAAAATAATAAAAATTTTGAATTTTAAAATACAAATAATTAAAAATTCATTTTTTTTAAAAATATAAAAAAATAAAACTAATTTTTTAGTCAATTAAAAATATTAAAATTCAATTTTTTATAATTTTTTCTCAAACAATTAAATTAGCTAACGAACGGTAAAAAATATTTTCCACTCGAAGTTTAGGTTTCAGCCGAATATCAGAAAATAACGTCATTTTCCTGGAAAATGACTTCTAGGAAAAATGTTTTCCGGAAAAATGATATTTTTCGCGAAACGAACGGACCCTAAAGAAAGATGGAGTAGAAAAAGCTTACACCTCCCTCCACAAAATTCAAATTGGCAGTCTACTATATCTAACTACTACACGACTGGACATCATGTATGCGACAAATTTATTATCGAACTTCAAGTAGCGTCCAAGCCAAATTCACCCTAGAGCTGTGAGAAGAATTTTCAGATATTTACGAGGAACACTAGACTATGGCATTTGGTATTCACCAAGTGCAAGCGCCAAGCTCATTGGCAACACCAACAATGACTGGGTAAGTTCAACTAATGGTAAGAAGAGCACTACTGGCTATGCATTTACATTAGGTTCCGAAACATTCTCATGGGCATCCAAAAAACAAGACTTAATAGCACATTCTACTTTAGAAGCTGAATACGCTGCATTCGTTATAACCACCAATCAATCATTATGGCTTCAAAGAATTCTAGAAGCATAGATGGAACCAACTCCAATACTTTGCGACAATAAGTCCGTGACCGTTATATCAAGGAATCCAGCTTCTCATGGAAGAACCAAATGTAACAACATCATCACTTTACACGAGAGGTGCATAGTAATGGAGAGATCGAGCTTAGATATTACAAGATTGAAGATCAAGTAGCGAAAATATTCACTAAAGCACTATTGCCAGCCAAATTCGAGACCTTGCGGAATATGTTTGGAGTATCACAAAATTGGATCAAAGAGAAGTATTAAAATGATGATCCGATTTCTAGAGAAGTCAAGAAAAATCCTACAAAAAAATCTACTGTTTGGGCGGCAAGATAAAAGTCTAAAGTCCACTAAATTTGTGTAGAAAAGAATATAAAATTATCTCTACAAAATGGCAGAGATATTTGACTTGAAAGTCGATTTCATAAAGCTCAATGATAGAGCTGGCTAAGAATAAGAGCAGCAGAAAAATCTCTAACTTGAGCATTTTGCATGTGTAAGTCGGTGATGTAGGCCTGTTAGTAGGGAGTAGACATCCAATCCTACTTATTCAAACAAAGAGCAAAACTCTCCTGCCTTTTGTAATACCAGATAGGATAACAAAAGCCTTTCTTTCTGTTCGTCCCCTTGGGCGATACATTTTGATTAGGATTAATGGAGAAATAGGAAGTCTCCATTTTTCAACGGAGGATATAGATATGAAAAAAAAAAAAAAAGGGTAACTGCATGGTCTTCGTGAACCAGATATTTTAATTCCTGGCGAGTAGTTTATTTTATTTTATTTCGTTTTTAAGTGGAATGTTCATTATGATATTAAGTAGTCGATTAGGAGAACTGCTATGTCACTATAGGGTATACTCTTCCTCATGTTTCATTATTCATATTTTATTTGTCCTGGGGCATAGATATTCTAGATATCCCATTATGAATTGCCAAAGTCTTCCTATTTCTCCATTGTTCCAGATCCGAAAAATGAGAAATCAATCAAAAGTCTGTGGACCCGAACTGAATCATGACTATATAAGCTATTTTGATATTCAGATTCAATATAGATGAAATCGTGGAATGGAAGCCGACCTTTTTTTTTTCCTTGGACCATGCAAGAATTCGTCGTCTGATTAAATCTTCTTGTTCCTGGATGCTCCATAGGAATTCATCACTATTCATTTCTGCCACCGAGAAAGGTTCGTTCCGAATCACACGAGCAATCTCTCTTTTTTTTTTTTTTTCTTTTTTCTTTTTAATTGTTATGGTAATGCAATGCAAGAGGTCAGAAATCCGGTTGTTTCTAATGATGAAAAGAGGTTTTTTTATGTTACGTGAAATGAATTTATGAAGACCCGATATTTAAAGGTTAGTAATGTTAGAAGACGACTGTTGGTATCTGATGGTCGGATGCCCACGGTCGATATATCTTTGATAGCTCAAACGGAGAGAATAAATGGACTCCTTGAGAGCTACTTAAGGCACATTATTTAGTGCAAACCAGAAGGACTGGAGCTGTTGGATGTTGCTCAATACTGCTATAACTTAACAACAAAAAAGCCCTGCCTTGAACTTAAGCCCCTTCGACTTGGCCACGAGGCAACAGCCTCTGACGCCTCACACCACTGTGACAAGAGGGGGCTAGCCCATACATCCACTACACAAGTGGAATACTACTTAGTCAAGTAGAAGGGCCAACCTGAGAGAGAGGCAAGCTGGGAACGGGCTGAAATGTGCGATTCGAAGACCAAGTTAGAGACTAATGGACGTCTCGCAGAGCGACTCTCAACGAGGACGTTGAGACTTTTCAAAAAAAAAAAAAAGTTTTTTAGCTTAATCCGCCTTTACTGAAGATCAAGGAGTGCACTGGTACTCTAGCTAATAAGGAAAAAAAAATATTCTTAAAAAAAAAAAGAGTTTGACTTTGATTAGATACTTAGCGCAAGCGCTAAGTAAGCAAGTTAATTTATGGTTAAAAAAAAAACGAGGAAACAATAATGTCAAGTAGAAACGAGCAAGGTCTTACGGCACGATCATTATATCTTTTCTTTTTCTTTAGCTCTCCTCTATGGAAAGAGGGGATGATACGTGACCTGGTATACTTGATCGTTTGGTCAACGAGATGTACGTAAGTCGACATAGCTTCATGTACAAAAAAAATTAAATAATGGGTGAGCCTAGGGTGATGAACATGGCTCAAGACTTTTTATACAAAGCCCTTCTCTTCTTTACTCAAAGAGGCAATGCGCCTGGTACTTGATTATGAATCTTTTGGTCAGACGTTATATGGACTTTGAAAAAAAAAAGGAAATGCCACGCTCCACGTGGCATGAAATATGGGGTGTTTAAATATGGGGTTTTCAAATCGAAGGGTCATACCTCTCGCCTCTATTAGGGTAAGGCTAATGCACCAGCCAGCCGGTGTGGTGGCGAACATGCTGTGCTGTAAGCTAAGCTATTCACCTCGTAGACGGCGCAGATATAGAAAGTGTGCTGTGTGTGATTCATAAGATTCTATAATAGCACCGGTGTCTTATTTTATTTCACTTAACCCGCCTCTCCGATGACTTTCCGGACCAACCAACCCGGATCTACCCTCATAATTCTCTCTGTATTTTGGGAGCAGAGCATGTGAAATTGAGCAATGGATCTTAGAAGAATTCAACATTGAAGGGCACAACTCTTTCTATTTTTGCGTTGGCATTTGAGTTGTCTTCCCTACTCTTTCAATGGACACACTTGACGCCAATAGCTCTGGTGGCCTCGGCTTCTGCCTCTATCAGGTGGCGACAACCCCTACTCTGACCTACTATGCTTACTTAAGAACCTTTTTTTGCAGGATTCGGCGGGCCCATAAAAAAAATGAGGATCCTTCACCAAAAAACCCAAGGGAGGCAACTGCCCCCACCTCCACAGCCACAGCATGGAGGAGCAACTCCATAATCCGCACTACAGCCAATCAGAATATTCTCCGGATCAATATATGATGCTAAATGGAGACCGAGATAGAGAGAGAGGTATGACCCTTTCTTGGCTCTTTGAGACAAATGCACTCGTAGGAATGATGCTAATTCTCATGTTATTTCTATTGAAGAGCCTCCCCCTCCCCGTCCCTTACTCGTCCTTTGAAAGCCGTCATCCTGGATTTTTTTTCCGTATGCTGGGGAAAGTGCCTCACCTTTATACATTAATTCTAAAATTTCCTTGGGTGTCTATAAAACAGAATGAAAAGCCCGGGGGAAGCACAAAAAAGGGAGAGAGAAAAAGTCAAAAGTGGGGAAGAAGTCTAGTGCTAGTTCTTATTGAAACTTCTTTATCTAACGTTCATTTTTGCGTGATTATTGAGAATACGATGTCGACTTGATTGGGAAAGTTCCTTACTGGGTTTAGTAGCTCTTTCACTTGCTCAAACCAAGAGCAAAACTCTACTGCCTTTTGTAATACCAAATAGGATAACAAAAACCTTTCTTTCTCTTTGCCATGATCATGAGATACATTTTGATTAGGATTAACCCTTAACGAGCTTAATTAGGCCATTCAATCAAGTTTCGCCCATCGGATCAAACCAACGGTCGAGATTTGACCTCAAATGAAGACTATATAAGGTTTTTCCCTCCGAAAACTATAAAGGGGCTCATGTTACATCAATTTCAAATTTGAACAGAGAGAGGCTGTCAAATTCTCTCTTGCTCTCTCTTCCAGCGCGACAAGCTGCCGCTGTCTTGCCTGATCTCGCCGGCTCATGGTCTCGCGCTGGCGAGCTTGCCGCCATAGCTCACACTTTCGTTGACCTCCATCTCCTCACCAAACCAGTAGTGATCGACGCCCCCTCCATAGATCGCCATAGCCTCCTGTCCAGGCCCAATCCCTACTCGGGATTATCACCGGCGATCGTGCCGGCAATTAGAGCCGATCCATTTCTCATTTGAACCAGGCGGTCTGATGGCTTGTTGACATTCCAGAGCTGATCGATAGCGATCCTTAGAGAGTCTTCGAGGTCCTAGTGGCTGGACCTAGTTGGATGTCATCGGAAGTCCGTTGATCATCCGATTTCTTTTTGGCGCTTCAAACTGACCCAAACCAGACCTGTCTCCTTCCTCGAGCGTTGATCGGTGACTGACCGGCTGCGATTAAGCTATTCCGGTGATCCATGAGGTCCATTTAGTGATCCTCGAAGTTCGTGAGGTGATCCGGAGCTTTGATCCTTGATTATTCATATTTGATTCGTCGAAATCACAAAAGATAACAAACCGAAATGCAAATCTGATGAAGCGAGATCGAAATAATCAATTGGGGCTAGGATTCGAACTTAGGATCGTATCTCATGCTTAGATCTGAAGATTTGAAGTAATATGGTGATATATGATGATGTTGTGTTGTTTGAAGATGATTTTGAAGATGATTTTACATGATCTACCTCATTCTGCAAAAATTGTAAGTTTGGATTTGACCTTCTATTAAGGCTGATATGAGATCCTAAACCTCGTTATTTGGCCTCAAGTTGTGCTAGGCGTATGATCTATGTTTGACGAGCTTCAATTTGATAGGTTATAGGCCCCGAATGGAGTTCGTGTGATACTTGGAATACGCTTCGGAAGTTGAATGATTCTGCTGGTTTTGTGTAATATTCTGGTGTTCTGATGTTTTGACATACTGTCTGTTTGCTAATTTTCGATCGATTTTTGTGTTGAGATTCTGGAGATGGTTTCTTCATGAAAATTGTACAAAAATGTATTGCTCATATCATATCTTTTTTTCAGAATTTTTAAAGTAGATTTGGTTAGTCAAAACCTTGAAAATTGTCCTTAGACCAGTCTTCCCTATTTGAGTCCGACTCATGTTTGCTCTGAAATGAGATTATAAATGTGTTCAATTGGATTCTCATCCTTCACAAAAGTTGTAGTAGGCATCACAAACCTTCTAACTAAGTATAATTCACACCAAGTGATCGTTGTTTACCAGGTCAATCACATGTGCAAAGACATGTTCATGCTGCTATATTTTGTGAAATGAATTACATCGTCCTATTTTACCATTTTTGTGTAGATTTGTGTGAATCAAACTAAACTTAGGTGTCTTCATGGAAAATAACCACAACATTGCATTCTACATGTTAAATCATTGAAAATGACTCATGTTCTGTGTTACACTTGTTGTGATTGAGGTTGATCACGACGTTATGAAAACATCTTTGTTTGACCTCCCTAAGAGCCAAATTAGGTCTCGACATCTTCTAGACATATCTAGAGCATATCGCAAGCTTCATATTGATGTATGACATGCATTATCTAAAAATCATTACCATATGAAAACCATGCATCAAGTTGACATATCATAACTGAAATTGCCATGCATTTTGTCGATAATGACAAGTCACATGTCAATGTTAATGAATTCATGTGACTTTTTGCACTTTGATTTAGGATTAAATGTATTAACCAAATTTGTTCGTCACATTCAACCTTAAGTCGTGGGTGAATTTCACATTTTTTATGCATTGTTTAGGTGGCTTTACAAGCCAATCATCATGCATTAATTTCTAATTTGCTTATGGCTGATTTGCACACTTTTATGATTGTCGCTATTCGACCATGAATTTGACCCTAATCAAACTTGACACCCCTTAGAAAGTCTTAGGATATGTTTTAATCTTTTCGATGATGCCAATTTTACATTATTTGCATGTCATTTGACTTGTTTTCTATTTTTGTCAAGTTTACCTAGAAATTTATTTCTAGTGAAATTTGGAATGCCCATTTTGCTTTTGTTGATTGGGATTAACCCTTAACGATCTTAATTAGGCCATTTGATCAAGTTTTGACCATCGGATCAAACCAACGGTCGAGATTGTCTGAAAACTATAGGGGGCTCATTTTACATCAATTTCAAATCTGAACAGAAAGAGGCTCTCAAATTCTCTCTCCCTCTCTCTTCCAGCGCGACAAGCCTTAAAACGTACCTTAACGAGCTTAATTACGCCATTGTCGTTCATTTGCACACTTAAATACACACGTTATCTGGTTCAGCCACACGCACTTGTCGTTCTGGCAGCGCGACAAGCCTTAAAACGTACCTTAATGAGCTTAATTAGGCCATTGTCGTTCATTTGCACACTTAAATACACACATGTTATCTGGTTCAGCCGCACGCACTTGTCGTTTTGGTATGCTTTCTTGTTGAAGTATCAGAAACACTGCCTACTCCTGACTCTTTATTTTCCAAGGACCTTGATATGATTTTGTCATTGCCAGTTCACTTCCTAGAATTTGCCAATAATTATGAACTTCACTTTAAGCCTTTAAGGAGACTTCGAAACAGAAACCCATCAAACAGAGAGTACTTACAGAACGCAAAACATCGAGGCCAAGATGAAAAAAAGGATTATAAAAGGATAACAGTCAACTTCAAATTTAGAAAGAGCTACTAAACCCAGTAAGGAACTTTCCCAATCAAGTCGACATCGTAAGAGAGTTTTGCTCCTTCAAGTGGTCGGGCAAAGAAGCTTGCATAACATATACACACACATCAAACACCGAGCTTCCGCAAATACCAACATGCTTCTTCCAAGAGACGTAAGGGGATATGTGACTTGACATAGGCGCGATATTCGAGTCCTCTGTTGATTTTTCTTTTTTCCATTGCCATGTCATCCAACAGAGATGCAGAGTTTTTTTTTTTTTGGTTCGGAAATACTGATAATTTCATTAACCAAAGCAGGTTTGTGAACATCAGAAATTAAAATATCCAACATAGGTTTTGGGGATAAGACGGTCAAATAGTGGGGAGTTCGCTTTTTCGCTAGGCCTTCGCCACCAAATCTGCAAGCTTATTCGCCTCTCTTGTACGACGAGTCAGACGCACAAAACTTAGATGGGCCAACTTCATTTTGCAAATATCGGTCCAAGCCCTAGTATCCCAGGGGCTTTGTTCTTCACTGGCCGCATAAATGGGACAAGATCAAAATCCATACCCGACTATGTAACCTACTTAAATATGTTCATAAGAATAAATGTTGGTCGAGTTAAATCTATTATCAAATTAAAAATGAAAAATTACAAAAATTAAAAATATGATGGAAAAAAATGAAAAAACCAATATGAACTATATCAAATAAACAAGCTAAAAATTGAAAAAGAAATCTCATCTTGTTTGCAAGTCTGCAACAACTCTAATGTTTAGCAACGAGTTGTCATCTTCATGGAATCAAAGCCTTCGTCGAGCCATCACAATGGTAGGGCGACGTAGCCAATGAAATTCTACTATGGTCATGTTGCTGACACTAATGGCCACCATGTGTGGCCCCTACCACCTCTTCAAGCTTCCATTTCTTTTTCGTTTTTCATTTCCGTGTCATCCGACATACACTTAAACAGGACAAGATCAAAAAGGAAACATGGATGTATACTTGTTACACTCCTTGGTGTGCTTATCACATTGTCTAAGAATCCTCCTCAAGTCTTCCCATTCAACCAACCCTCTCTTTCTTCATTGTTAGCCACCGTTTCCGAACTTTATGGCCACTTGTCATCACTGTCACCTCCTCCATGTCTCGCCATTATCTCCATCATGTCATCCACGGCGATTTATATTGAGCCATATTATTGAAAATGGTGCATTATATATCCGTAGGACTCATCAAATTTGATGATTTAAATTCATTGGATATACTTATTATTTTCCAGTGGGAGATATTATCATTATCGTCATCATCACATGGACTATTTTCCGCAATTAAGAAGGTCCAAACAATGCAGGAAAAGACTAGAAAGAAAAAGATAACAAACCGAACCGCCCAAATTCGTCCAGCGATGCCGCTTGTCCCATCGTTGACTTTCTTTATTCCCACGAGCCAAGGATTTTCCCTTTTTTTTTTTTTTAATAAGACAGTTATGCCGTTGATATCTTATAACATATTTGAAATGTCAGGTTGCTTCTATCTCCGGCAATCTTGGAAAATAGACAAATGGCGATCCCATGCATAGAATCTACGTGTCCTACGCCTCCAATATTTCATCTTTTAAATTCTATTGTGTATTCTTTTTCTTTCCTTCTTTTTTTCTAAACATAACAAGGAAACTGCAAATTCTAATCTATAGAATATTTTACTGACCTCAATAATCAGATAGGACACATATTAAAATATCGAATGAGTGATCCAAACATGAGATTATTTACACTAGTAATTTATGGAGTCGAACTAATGTCTTGCTTTTAATCCATACCCTTGTGTCTATTCTTTTGTTCCTAAGCCAAAATGAGGGATTGCATGTAATCATTATACAATCAATTATGATATTATTCCTGAACTGGTGGGTCTTCGTCAGTCGTGCCCCATAGCAAGTAGTTTAATTATGACATTTTTCCTGAAATTTCATAAAGCTACTTCATTATAAGTTCCATTAGGTCAATAATTTACTGCCGTCTTCGTCGGTCATGCCCTAGCACACTCCCGTTTTAGTTCTTATTACTTTGTATTAACATCAAACCACATCATCTACAGCTTTTGTCAAAAAAATTTAGTGATTGATTTAGGAAAAAAGTGTCAATCGATGTTATAGATTAATCATAGACTTGATCATAAGTTTAACAAGTCACAGACATTCCGATAAAATGGGCGGGTTTGATTGAAAATTTTGCGCTTGCTGGCGGACCTTGTTAGTGAGTGGCCTAGGCTTAAGCAATGGCTTTGAGGCTCGGCCTAGTTTGCCCACTAAATTTAACAAAAATTACATTGATAAAATATTTATTTAAGTTTATCTACCTTGTAATACAAATTTAATAAATATTGGAAGAGAAATTGAGGCTTAAAACAGAAAAAGAAAAGTTTTTTATGACACACTTAAAGTAAAATACAAATAAATTATGGAATTATTTTCTGTTTATGTTTCCATTTTATCTATGATTTAGCTCAGCTTTTTTTTTTTTTTTGCTTTAAAAAGTAAGACATTGCCCATGTGATTTGGGCCAATAAATTCCAGCGAGTTTGGCACTTGCAAAAACCCGCTGGATTGGGTTTGGAAATGGCCCCTAAAAGTTCAAACCGAACTTGTTCAGTAAACAAGTCCCATCAAGTGTATCCCATATTAAGATATGTTTTTAACTATATTTATTGTTTTATTTTATAAAACGTTCCCATCATATAATTGCATCTACCAGCTCTAAGAATGGATAGGACGTGGTCTTTTGACCATAATGAACGTGGGGATTGGGACTAGGCCCCCTTATTCCCTCCATCGTAGGGTAAGGGGTGAGCTAAACTAGCAAGTAATTGCATTAAAAGTTAATTAAACAAGAACGACGCGACAATACACTAGGAGATAATTTGAATGAGAAATAAAAGTGTGACTCACATTTTAATCCACCAATGGAAGCTTCACGAATCATTTAATAAAGATGATTTGATAAATATTCGTAGTACAATTAGCATATATCTAACATCAATAAAGAAGGCGCCATATAATATTGTCGATAGTTATTATCAAATCTCTAATCATAGCTCAAAATAAATATCATTACACGTATTTATTTTTGGAACTCGCTTTCATGCAAAGATAAGTCAAAAAATTGATATTGCATCAACTTGACTACTCGAGCAAGATGTTTTAGCTTTTGGCGCTTGACTCATAATTGACTTGGACTATAAACGTATGAAAAGCCAAAATAAAAAATCAAAAGTTCGGGAGAAAGTTTTGACCCAAGACACGACAGATGTAAATGGGATTTTGTGGAAAGCGAGAAAAGAGTTTCGAGATAATTTTAACTTTTAATGTGTCCCACGTTCAAGTAAAGAATTGATGTAGCCATCATTTGTCAAGAATATGAAAGCTTCATCCTATAGCTAAAATTTATAAAAAAGAGAATAAAATATAGTGGGAGCGTACGCCAGCAAATGACAAGAATATGACTGCTCGATCCTCTCGTGATTGACGGAGAGTATAAGGCACCAATTTATTCAATCTCTAATCGTTAGTCTTCATCTCCAAGGTCTTCGTACAATACAAGGCACCGATATTAATATTACTTTCTCACCCCTCAACTTTTTAAAGGTGTGTCCTATCGGACAATGGTATCTTATAGATTAGTATCAATATACCAAATCAAATGGTAGATTATAAGTGAATAATAAGCCATTTTCAATAATTAAAAACAATATACCTCGTCACCTAATGTAGCATATTTATGAAATATTTTTAGTGTGTTTTGACATTTCTCTTTCTTGTTTTTGTTGTCCAAATGAAAACTAGCGAGACACTAATATATGGATGACACTAAATGTATTTAGACTTTACTCGAATTCACTAAATAAAATGATGCACGATGTGGTATGCACCCATGTCATCAAATAAGTGTGGAATCAGCATTGGAATGAAGTTTGTCAAAAGGCAGAAAGAGATAAATTGGGCAAGATCAATTCAAGGAAATTTAGTTTTCTATTTCACCATCATTTCTTCTCAAAATTACACGAAGTGCTTTTTCAAGCATTATGAGCTGCCATTCAAGTTTGCCCGACAATCGTGGAAGCAATTGTCATTCAAGTTTGCCATTCACGAACGGGTAGGCCTAGATCAAGGGACCGCATTTTCTGGTTCGATGAGGTGCGGGCTGAAATTTAGGGCGCCCCCTTGTTTTTTTTCAGGCGGGTCTGCACCTTTAGCTAGAGCATCTTTGGGATCTTAGGCCTTTGGCTCGAACTGATCAAATTATATATTAAAACTAAAAAATTATAATATAAAGATTAATATTTAATAAAAGAAAACGTGTTGTTTTATACTTCGAACACTTTAATAAAGTCATAAGTAAGTTAAAATACGAACATATAAAAAAAAAAATGTCTCTTGAGGGCCAAAATATGTTTAATTCCTAAAAACGAAAAAATCCGAAAAAAGATTGGGTACATATATTAAACTAGACTTCTTTTTTCTTTTTTCTTTTTTTCCAAAAAAGGGCTCTCTAGTCTCTTTGTCCCCTCGTCAGTACCATGGATAGTTTGTTGTATTAAACAGTGCGAAGTGGTTGGACTACTTTTCACATAATGATCCAGAGCATTAGCAAATCAATTAGACTATTTTAATGAGAAAATCACTTGTAGTTTTCTTGAATCCAAGTGCACGGGACGCAATCTCTTTTCATTGAGGGGCCAAAGGAAATTTCCAAGTGCTTCTTTGATGACTTGAGCAAGAAAAGCATTGGACTAATGGCACGATCTACTGCACTCGAGAATTATAAAAATGATTTTTGCTTCAATAATGATAAAGAACACAACACTCGCACATCACGCCATAATTAAAGAAATTTAAAGAATACTTTTGTTGTAGTAAAAGTGAGTTTTACTTTCACACTTCTAGAGTGAAAGATTCCTATACCCATTTCATTCGACCAAAAAAAATTGGTGGATGACTTTTCCATTCAAAAAGAGATTTTGTGGAAAATCTTTGCCTTTTGGAAAAGGAGAAAAAGGACATTATTATACAAAAAGTTAGTTGATTTGTGATAATGATCTGATCTTTGTGTTCATATTGACGGAGTACAATATCATCAAACTATCATTAAACGAGGGTTTCATTCATTTCTCTAGAGGTCATCCGTAGAAGAAGGGTCATTGTTAATATGAGGCACCGATTTGTCCTTTATATGGGCCGTTTGGTTTTGTTATTTATTTTGTATTATCCTCACTTTCTTCTTTGTTATTACCATGATTATTGCTTGCTATGCTCGATATTAATTTAATATGCTGAGCTACATGGCAAACTATAAATGAAAATAAGCCATATTTAACAATTAATAATAATATGCTATGTTACTTATTATGCCTAATTTATAAAACACACTTAGTGGGGGCGCACACCAATAAAAGACAAGGATATGACTGCTTAATCCTCTCGTGATTGACGAAGAACATAAGGCACCGATTTGTTCAATCTCTAGTCGTCGGTCTTCATCTCCAAGGACTTCGTACGATACAAGGCACCAATGTTATTATTACTTTCTCTCCCCTCAACTTTTTAAAAGCGTGTCCTATCGGACAATGCTATCTTATAGAATAGTATTAATATACCAAACCGTGTGGTAGATTATGAAACATTTTTAATAATGAAAAACAACATACCACATCACTTAAAGTACCAAATTTGTGAAACATTTTTAGCGTGTTTGACATTTCTTTTTCTTGTTTTTGTTGTATGAATGAAAACTAGCGAGATGTTGATATATCAATTATACATGTACTAAGACTTGAATTCACTAAATGATATGGTGTGCAATGTGGTATGCACCCATGTCATCAAATAAGTGTGGAATCAATTTGAAGTTTGTCCAATTCAAGGAAATTTAGTTTTCTATTCTACCAACATTTCTTCTCAAAATGACACAAAGTGCTTTCAAGCAATAGGAGCTACCATTCAAGTTTGCCTGACAACCGTTGAAGCAATTCGGTGATGCAAACTATATAGACAATCCAACTGATCTAGAGGTGGCCCCAAGGATTCACGAGGTGAATTTCTCCATATGGCACTTTGCCTTTACAAGGTTCAAGAAATAGCTCCTAGAGAGTAGGATTTTGTCCCACATGACACTCAAGTCTAGGGGTGAAAAAAAAAATGGAAAGAACGGGTAGGCCTAGATCAGGGGACTGCGTTTTCAGGTTCAAAAAGGCCCGGACAGAGATTTAGGGCCCCCCGTTGTTCTTTTTGGGCGGGTCTGCACCATCAGCCGGGGCATCATTGGGATCTTAGGCCTGAAATGGCTCGAACAGGTCAAACTATATATTAAAACTAAAAAATTATAATATAAAGATTAATAATTAATAAAAGAAAATGTGTTGTTTATACTCGAAACACTTTAATAAAGTCATAAGTAACTTAAAATATAAACATTTAACAAAATGAATTTTGAGGGCCAAAATAATTTTAATTCATAATAACGAAAAATCCCAAAAAATTTAAACCAGACATTTTCCTTCCAAAAAATAGGCTCTCTAGTCTCATTGTCCCCTTGTCGGTACCATGGATAGTTTGTTGTATTAAACAGTGCGAAGAGGTTAGATTACTTTTCACAGAATGATCCTGTCGCGACCTCCCCGAAGCGGGTTGGACCACCTAAGGGTTCGGCTAATGAATTGTTAAGCCTAGACTTAACTCGGGCTCTCCCAAGCCCATACCAATTCGCGACTTAAGTTCAAGTTCTTAACATGCAATTGATTTTCAATTAGGAGTCGCCACTAATCTATTTTTGGTGGGTCGATTAGAAACCCAAGTAAAGTAATGGGATAATTACTTCACTCCTACGAACCAGAGATTGTGAGTTCGGGGACTTGGTTACGCTAGATTTCTCTAACGCCCTTTCGGTACCTTTCTCTTTTATTTTCGAAAAAAAATGTTTTGCAGGTAGCTTGAATTGATTTTAAATCTATTTCTCTAACATGTGAGGTGATCACGCAGGTGCGCAAACCACCAATTTAACACCCAAGAAAGCGATGAATAAATTGCAGGACTTACCTCATAACAACGAAAGCATCTGCATTGTTAGATCAGAATTCACATCAACAGACCTAGATATGATTTCTAATTAACAGCAATTTCTTTTTTTTTTTCACTTATTTAATGAGAATCATGCTTTATGCAATGCATGCTATTAATTTAACATGAAATAACATAACCTAGCAATATGATCAGCTATATGACATATGTATGCAATCTATCCTAGAGAATGAATTAATTTATCCTAAGACAACAATTTTTTTTTTTAATATTTTCCATGAAATTCGAAATTAAAATTGTCTAATTGCTAAATATGCGATCTAAATTAACCAAATGACTTAATTCTAATGATGAGCAATTCCTAACTAAATAAACCTAGCAATGATTAATAAACGACATGCATTTCATGAATCTAATCCTACATGACATGCACATGATTTTTTTAATCTCTTTTTTTTGTATTATTTTTTATTTTCTATAAAAATTCGTAATTAAAATCACTAAAAATAAAAAAATCTAACTAAAGCGAGACATTATCTATTTTAAGTTAGGATTAGACTAATCTAAATCCTATCTTAACTTAGAAAATTATCTCATCATGCAATTTTATTTCAAAAGATATTATCTAACCTAGATATCATCTAAACATGCATTAAAAAAAACTAACTTTTTTACCATGCAATTTTATCTAGGAAAATTAATTCTAATCTACATGATATGTAAATGCAATTTTTTTTGTATTTTTGAGATAAACAAAACAATTAAAAGATACCAAATCTTCCATGGTTGTTTCGCTAATAAAATTAATAAATTGATCTTAAGCCTTAAAGATCAAAATATCAATTTTATTCCCAGGTGATTAATTATTTCATCTAAAGCCTTATAGATGAAATAAAAAATCATTGTGCGGTTGCGAATTAGGTGGTATGTCGGGGATTTTCAAACATGCATCAAGAACTAATTCAAATAAAGAAACGAAGACATAAAATAACACAACAAAAAACGAAATATTAAAGATAAAATAACATAAAATAAAATAGATCTATCTCATAAAATAAACCTACCTAATTTGAACTTTTTCCAAATTTGCCTTAATGGGTGGTGTTTTATGGACCACGATGGAGACTCGGCCCACGGCCGGGATGGTCTGTTATTGCTTTGTGACGGGCGACCGTGGGCGGTGGGCACGGTCGTCGGAGCTCCGGCGAAGGGCAGCAAGCTTGGAGCGGCAGCGAGCTGCTGTGGTGGCGTCATTCAAAAAGGGGACGGCGGTTGGCGGTGCTAGGCGGGCTCGAGCGGTTGCTGCAACGGCGTGCAGCGGTGTCGGGCAGAGGAAAGCGCGGCAGCAAGGGCGGAGCAGCTTGGGACACCGGGGCGGAAGTACAGGCGCGGGCAGAGACGGTGGCTTCACGGGCTGCTGGTGTCGCGAGGGACTGAGCGGCGGTGGAGAGCAATGGCGTTGGGCAGCAGCAGCTTCATAGACGGATGGGATGAGGGACAGCAGGAGCGGCGTCGTGGCTGGGTCGCAGGCGTGCAGAGGCGCGGTTGCGAGTGCAGGTGTTCGGGACGGTGCGGCTGGTGTTTGAGCGAAGAGTAGCGTAGGCGCGGGCTGCTGGGCGTCGGCTGGGTTGCAGTGTCGAGTTGCTGGTCTTCAGCTCTGGGCAACGTCGGTGTGGACTCCGGACGCTGGGTCGCGGGTGGAGGTGCTGCGGTGCGGAGACGGGTGCTCGCGGCGTCGGGCGGTGGTGCGAGCATGGGCGCGAGCGTCGGGTCGGCTCGGATCCGGGCGACGGCAGCAATGGTGGCGGAGGGAGCGTCTCGTAGCAAGCCGGGACACGGGTGAGATGGAGCTTCGGCGGCTGGTGGAACGAAGATGGAGCGGGTTGCTGGCGTCGGGCGCGAGTTGCAGGCGGAGGCTGGCGGGCTTCGGGCACCAGGCGCATCCACAGTGATGGCGCGGTGCAGAGGCGCGGTGATGGTGGCGCGAGAGGGCAAAGCGCGGCGGCGGGCTCGGAGCTCGCCGGAAGGAGGAAAGAGGCGGGTGGGCGGCTTTTTAATGCCGCCGGCGACCAGCAGCGAGGAACTCCCGAAGAAGATGAATTTTAGGGGTTTTTTCCTCTTTTTTCTCGTTTTTTTTCGACAACTGTTATTCACTTCTTTTTTTTCTCTCACGTCTCACTCTTTGCGAGTCTCTCTTTATTTTTTTTTCTCTTTTTTAATCTCCTCCCAATGACTTCATATTTTTTTCTCCCTCCCTCTTTTCATTTTCCCTCACAAATGACTTCATTTTCTTTGGTTCTTCTAACGAGCATCTCTTCCGAATTTTTTTTTTAATCTCTCACAAAACCTCTCCTTGAATGCTCCCGTCGTGTGTCTCTCTACGGGCTCTCTCTTTTTTAATAGCTCTCACAAAACCTCTCCAGTGAATTTTCCTTTTCCCTCTCTCTCCCGAGGATCCTTGCTTATTTATAGGCAACATCCGAGTTAAGCGTGAACAGTGAACAGGAGGCAGCCACAACTTTTCCTTGCTTGTTCAAGTTTGGTTCTTCTTTTTCAAATATGGTGGCCACCGCCGACAATCCACCTATTTTATAATATTTTATGATTTCATCTTGCTTCTTTTGAGGCTTTGCTTGTTATGCATGTGCATGCATTAATTCGTGAGACAATGGACTGTAGGAACTTCTTTCTTCTCCAAAATTCACGATTTGCTCTCTAGGAAGGAAAGTAATAATAAAATGTCAGCCCATCTTTTTGCATGCGTCCGAGGCTTTTCACATCCCCCATTCCATGCGTGCATGTGCATGCATTAATGAGGGGGAAAATGGACGTTCATGGGTTCTTTCTTTTTTCTGCATGCTTGGGGTTTCTATACGGCTACTTGTCCCTCTCCGAAAAGGATAGCCACAATTTTTGACTTTTCTATAATTTATTATGGTTGCTTCCTCCTTCAGCAAATTTCTCCAGAATTCTCGTGACAACCCACACTTGAGAGAGCATATTATATAATATTATATCATGGGCTCATTTTGCTTCTCTAAGGGTTCCTCTAGAGTCCGCACGTCCGCCGAATTTGTCCATGCATGTGCATGCATTAATGAGGGAGAGACAATGGACGTGCAAGAACTTCCTTCCTTCTTTTTTTGATTGTGTCTTTTGCATGATCAGCAACCGGTGGAAGAGACCGTCCTTTTGTGCATGTAATCGACCACGAGCCGCTGCGTCTTGTTGTGTTTTTAGTATCGATGCAAATGCGACTACATGAAAATGCAATTTTACTATTTTTTTCTTAGGGGTTAAAGATTAATCCCTAAATTTTCATGCAATTAATTACTAAATGATTAATCAAAATTTAGGTGTCAACAGCTGCCCCTCTTTGAAGGTGAGCTCGCAGAGGTTGCATTCAAAGACAATATGATACCTAAATTTTGACCATGAACATGCAATGGATATTACTTTGGCGGGACTACTTTTTTTTTTTTTTTTTTTTTTTTGTTTTTTTTTTTTTTTTTTTTTTTTGGAAAATGAATCCTATTTTGAAATGCAATTTATATGATGCATGGAAATGCTAATGCCAAATGATAAATGAACTTACCCGGAATAACTTACCTTCGAGGAGGGTAGAGTAACTCGAGATAGATTGGTGTTACATGTCCAGGACCCGTACCATTCTACGGTCGCCGTAACATGACCAAAATAGTAACATGGCTTTGCTTGGTTGTGAGACCCGTACCATTCTACGGTCACCTAAACGGGGATTCATTTTCTAGGACCCGTACCATTCTACGGTCGCCCGAGAATTTATCTTCCAGGATCGCATTGCTTGGATGTTGTCTAGGACCCGTACCATTCTACGGTCGCCTAAACGGGAAAAATTTTGAGACATCCAGATCCAACCCGAGATGTCAAGAATTTGGGAACTTAACCAATAGACTCTCAATGTTAGGTGAGATGAATATTGGATTAAGAGGGTTGAAATACCTAGATCCAGACTAAGGTATAACGAAAAGATCGAAAAACATTCACATCCAAAGTGAAAATGTTTAATGAAGAGTTTTGAGACATCCAGATCTAGACCGAGATGTCAAGAATTTTGGGACTTAACCAATAGACACTCAATGTTAGGTGAGATGAATATTGGATTAAGAAGATTCGAAATACCTAGATCCAGACTAAGGTATAACGAAAAAGATGGAAAACATTCACATCCAAATGAAATGCTTAAGAAGAGTTTTGAGACATCCAGATCCAGATCGAGATGTCAAGAATTTTGAACTTAACCAATAAACACTCAATGTTAGGTGAGATGAATATTGGATTAAGAAGTTCGAAATACCTAGATCCAGACTAAGGTATAACGAAAAGATCGAAAAACATTCACATCCAAAGTGAAGTGTTTAACGAAGAGTTTTGAGACATCCAGATCCAGGACCGAGATGTCAAGAATTTTGTGACTTAACCAATAGACACTCAATGTTAGGTGAGATGAATATTGGATTAAGAAGATTCGAAATACCTAGATCCAGACTAAGGTATAACGAAAAAGATTGGAAAGCATTCATATCCAGAATGAAATGCTTAACGAAGAGTTTTGAGACATCCAGATCCAGACTGAGATGTCGAGAATTTGTGAACTTAACCAATAAATACTCAATGTTAGGTGAGATGAATATTGGATTAAGAAGATTCGAAATACCTAAATCCAGACTAAGGTATAACGAAAAAGATCAGAAAACATTCATATCCAGAAGAGTGAAATGCTTAACGAAGAGTTTCGAGACATCCATATCAGACCGAGATGTCAAGAATTTGTGAACTTAACCAATAGACACTCAATGTTAGGTGAGATGAATATTGGATTAAGAAGATTCGAAATACCTAGATCCAGACTAAGGTATAACGAAAAAGATCGAAAAGCATTCACATCCAGAGTGAAATGCTTGACGAAGAGTTTTGAGACATCCAGATCCAGACTGAGATGTCAAGAATTTGTGAACTTAACTAATAAACACTCAATGTTAGGTGAGATGAATATTGGATTAAGAGGGTTCGAAATACCTAGATCCAGACTAAGGTATAACGAAAAAGATCGAAAAGCATTCATATCCAGAATGAAATGCTTAACGAAGAGTTTTGAGACATATATCAAGAATTTGGGAATACCTAGGACAAACCTGGGATATTCGTGAAGGTCACTTACCTCTTGGTAGAAAGAAGTTTTGGAACATCGAGGATGTACTTCGAATATTCATGGAGGTTTCTCACCTCGAGGCTTCGAAAGGCAACATAAATGTCGGGAGCTCTTGGGTCTTCAAGGAAACATTACTGTCAGACATGATTAGAGCAAAAATACATGCATTTGCCAAAGAAGTAAGCAATTCAGCACACTCAAAATCCACTGAAGCTTTTATCCATTCCATCAAGATTTATGCATGATGGTTTTACCATATTTGCACCACCAAATTTCCACGGGGAGAATCATCGTTTAAGACAATTTTCACTCATGACATGGATTTTCAAGAATACCAAATGAGAGACTTTCAGTTAGAAAGGACTTTCACTCACTCTCATTAAGAAGGCTATTTTGTCCCGACCATTAATGTGGGATCACAGGAATCACTCCATCCTACCATCATCATGTCAACAAGGATTCGAGTATTCTCGCAAGCGTACGACCTTATCAATCGAGAGGTCTTTAATAGGGACCGTAATGTGGCTTGGTCAATGGCTTAACAAAGGGACTCTTTGAGTCAAGGCTATTGAAAGAACAACTTCGCAATCATCTTCGGGTTTACAAGTCAAGAACCCTGCAAAATGAGAAAGAAATAATCTTGCTCGCACTTCTTCGAGCAATGCTTAAGACATATGAATTCCTGCGTTAATTTCGGTGCCCTAATCTGAAGAGACTTTGTAAAGGGACGTAACGTAGGTTAAGTTCATGGGTTGAGAAGTGAATGGATCATTAGGCTCAAAATGTGTATAGGGGGATGAGAATTGGTGATCATCTTGGCATTGTCACCGGTCTTCTTTTTCACCATTGGGATTTTCCTCATAGGTACTATAAAACTTGGCATTTGGGTTCTTTGAGTACCACTCCATTGGGAATACACCCTTTTACAATTGATAATCATTTATCTTGACTCTTTCTTTCATTTTCTATGGGCATTGGCCTTGCTTTTACTAGGCACACTGCTTTTTCATGCCCCTTTTGTTTTTTTTTTTTTTTTTTTTTTTGAATAACCACGTAATGCTTTAACATTTGGGTTCTTGAGGAGTTTTCATTTTTTGTCAGCACTCGGGATTTTGCTGCTTGCACATTTGCCTTTTGTCTTGCCCCGGTGTGGGGGATGATCAACAATTGGGTTTAAATGAAACGAATTTACAGGCTCAAGGGGCTACGCAATGGATAAAGTGTGTAGGATAGAGAAAGAACTGCTCTTCATCATCCTAAGGCACTTGAATTATCGTATGAATTCAATGTAATAGCAATACCTGAAGATTGATGCAAGTGAGAGCAAGAATATTCCTATCAAATTCCTCACCTCATGATGTCGTCTTACCTCCAGCTTGCCCCAATGTGGGGTGGTTCTTGACAGGGGTAATTTAAAATTATTCACGTGTGTGGGCTCAAAAGGGTTTAAACAATGGATGATCACATAGTGTTTGGGATAGAGAATGAACCGCCTCTCATCATTTCGATCATCGTACCTTTCGCGAGAAAACTCTTTACCTTAGAAACATGGAATTTCCTACACTCATCTCACCAAGTATATGAGCAATGGACTATGTATAGGATAAGGCTTGCCTTTCATCATCCTGACATGTCTCATTTAGCATGTTCAATTCATTCCACATCATTCATTAACTTGATCGATGGTGACAATCCTCAGTGGAATTGGTAATTAAACAAGTAAAACTATCACGCAAAATTCTCCTTTGAAAGGTCACAAGTACTTCATGAACTCATTAGCTTTGAACACAAAGAGTTTGCAGCTCAAGAAAGAAAAAGGATTGGTAAAAAAAAAAAAAAATTTTTGTTTTTTTTTTTTTTTGGCAAACTTGTTGCCATTTCCAAGGATCGAACCCTGGTCGTTCTCGGACCTTTTCATTCCCCATGCCACTAGGCCGAGGCGCTAGTGGTGTCCTCGTGGCATTTCCTTTTTTATTTAATTGAACCGACACTAGGTCAACACGTCGATATACCGAATCAAATGAATTCGATATGTGTATGGAACAGGGGCCTACTTCTCATCTCATTCAATCCATTCCCACACAATTCAACGAAGAAATGATTACCTTCAATTCACAACAAATTCTTTCAAAGGTAATACTTCTTCACAGCATCGAGTTAACAAGATTAGAAAACTCACGACCATCCATTTCGTAAGGATTAAGGCACCTCCAGGGAGTACCCTCTTCACCATATATGGGCCGCTATAATTTGGAGCAAATTTGCCTCCGGGATCGGAAAAATCGGCAACACCTTTCTTAGAACTAGATCATTCACTTCAAAGTGTCTTGGCCGTACCTTCCGATTGAAAGACTTGGCTACTCTTTGTTGATACGTCGACCATGGCAAAGAGCTTTTAATCTTTTCTCATCAATCGATTCAACTGCTCGAACCTTTGTTGTGTCCATTCGCCTCGGACAATTCCACTTGGGATAAGACTCTCAAAGAGGGATTTCTACTTCCACGGGCAAGGCGCTCCATGCCATAAACTAAGGAGAAAGGGGTTGCCCGGTGGATGTTCGGATCGATGTCCGATACGCCATTAGAGCAAAGGGTAACCTGTCATGCCAATCTCGATAATTCTCAGCTGTCTTAGCCGAATCTTCTTGATGTTCTTATTAGCCGCCTCAACAGCTCCATTCATTTGTGGGCGGTAAGGGGATGAATTCAAATGCTTGATTTTGAACTCACGAACAACTCATCAATGAACTTGTTATTCAGATTTGTCCCATTGTCGGTGACAATTGTTTCGGGGACGCCATAACGGGCGATTATGTCACGCCTAATAAACTTCACAACATTTCGGCCGTGACATTAGCATATGATGCGGCTTCAATCCACTTTGAAAAATAATCTATTGCCACCAATATGAACCGGTGCCCATTTGAAGCTTTGGGATTTATTGGGCCAATCACATCGATCCCCCACATTGAGAAAGGCCATGGCTCGGATAGCGGGTAACTCCGTTGGAGGAACATTTATTTTATCTCCATGAATTTGGCAACGATGGCAACTTCTAACATGCTCTATGCAGTCACTTTCCAGTGCAAGCCAATAATAACCTAATCTCATGATCTTCTTGGCTAACATGTGCCCATTCATGTGTGGGCCACAAACTCCTTCATGCACCTCTTGCATGATTTGGGTGGCTTCGCTTCATCTACGCATCTCAATAAAATTGAATCATAAGATCTCTTGTATAAATTCTTACCACTGACGAAGAACTTTGAGGCCATCTTCATTATGTATTTTCTATCGGCTGGAGTGCTCCCTTCGGGAAATTCCTGCTTTTGAATATAGTTCATGATGTCGCAATACCATGGCTTCTCATCGAGCTTTTCATTTACGACCATACAATAAGAAGGTTTGGCTAGAACCTCAATTTTCAAAGGTTCAACTTCCAAACCATCGTGACTTGCAACATAGATGACAACGTTGCCAAGGCATCGGCAAACTGATTATGAGATCTAGCCAAGTAGTCAAACGAGATTTCATCGAACTCCTTCACCAACTCTTCGAGGTACTTATGATACGGCAGTAATTTAGCATCCCTGGTCTTCCATTCACCTACAGTCTGTAGTATGATTAGTGTAGAATCTCCATATACTTTCAATTTGGCCACTCCCATTTCAATTGCGGCCTGAAGTCCGAGAATACAAGCTTCGTATTCAGCTATATTGTTAGTGCATGGGAATATTAATTTCGCGGCTCTTGGGGAAGTGTTGTCCGTGCGGGGATATTAATCGCCCCAAGCACTCGTAACCGGACAAGTTCACAGCTCCATCAAAGAACATAGACCATGCATCTTCATTTATGGCCAAAATACGATCATCCAAAGGACAATCATCATCATTCAAGATTCTAGGATTCTCAGCCAATATATAAGCAATTACTCGGCCTTTAACTGATTTTTGTGGCATGAACGCACGTCGAATTCCGAAATCAAGACCTGCCATTTGGCTAGCTTACCCACCAAAGCTGGTTGATGAAATAAATACTTGATGGGATCGTTCTCGGTCACGAAACGTACGGTAATGCAAGGTGTACTATCGTAATCTATGCAATACCCATACTAACGCAGCACAAGTTTTTCAGCATCAGAATATTTTAGCTCCGAGACGGTGAACTTTTTGCGAGGTAATAGATGGCCCGTTCCTTCTGATCCACGGGACTTTTCTGAGCTAACATCGCGCCGAGTGACTCACTATGGATTGTGAGGTACAAAATCAAAGGATGCCCCGATATTGGTGGGACAAGAACTGGTGGATTTATCAAATATTGCTTCAGCTTATCGAACGCCTCTCGACATTCATCATTCCACTCAACTTGTACATTTTTCCTCAAGAGTTTGAAGAATGGCTTAGCAGTCTCAGAGAGTTGGGAAATGAATCGTGCAATGTAATTTAGTCTCCCTAGGAGACTCCGGACCTCCTTCACTGTTGACGGAGGTTGCAACTCACATATTGCCTTGGCTTTAGATGGGTCAATTTCGATCCCTTTACTACTCACAATAAACCCGAGTAATTTACCCGACGCTGCCCCGAACACGCACTTGGCGGATTTAAACGGAGCTTGAATTCACGAAGCCGATCAAATAACTTCCGAGGGTTTTAACATGACTTTTCCCAGGTCGGGTTTTTGCAATCATATCGTCAACATATACCTTGATTTCTTCATGCATCATGTCATGGAACAACGTAACCATGGCTCGTTGGTAAGTTGCCCCTGCATTTTTTAGTCCGAATGGCATGACCTTATAATGAAAGGTTCCCCACGGGGTGATAAATGTTGTCTTCTCTTTGTCTTCCTCCTTCATTCTTATCTGGTTGTAGCCAGAAAAACCATCCATGAAAGAGAATAATTCAAACCCAAGCAGTACTATCCACGAGAACATCGATATGTGGCAATGGGAAGTCATCCTTTGGGCTGGCCTTGTTCAAATCCCGATAATCAACACACACTCGGACTCAACCATCTTTCTTCATGACCGGTACTATGTTGGCCACCCATTCGGGGTATTGCGAGACTTCGATGAATCCCACTTTGAGGAGTTTCATTACTTCCTCTTCTATCTTCTTCGAGAGCTCGGTTTAGTCCTTGAAGCTTCGCTTCTTAGGATGCATGTTTGGATTAGTGGGTAAACAATGTTCCACAATTGATGGATCTAAACCGGCATATCGGCGTATGTCCAAGCAAAGATATCCTGATATTCTTTTAGCAACTGAGTCAGGTGCTCGGCCTCATCTTTGGGAAGATTTGCCCCGATTTTTATTTCTTTGGGATCCTCGTCATCACTCAAATTGATGGTGATAGTTTGCTCGGAGGTGAGAACTTTGGGTTTTTCATGTTGCTCCCAACTTTGTTGTACTTCAGTGGAGTCACCATTTGGATCATCAGGGTCATCACCGTCATCACACATGGCATTGGATTGGACCATTTTCACCTTCTTGCCTACCATAAGGTTGCTCCGAAACATAAAATGGATAGTTCGAAAGACAAACAGGCTAAACGGCATGGATTTCTTATCTTTTTTCGATTTTTTTTTTTTTCAAATTTTTTTTTCAAATTATTTTAAAAATTTTGACAAAACATTTTGGAAAAGCTTTTTTTTTTTTTTGTCACGAGGAAGCATGATGAAGCCCAGGCCTCGGAATTCTCCTTGGATTTTTCTTTTCTTTCATCGGTTGGATATCATCAACGGGCTGGTTTGGTATACCCCATCATGCCCTCAAAATAAAACTTGTAATTGTAATTGATATTCATCAACCAAATTACATTTATTGGATTGAAAAGTACGGCAATCAAAGTGAAATGACACCCTAACAATCAAACCCTAGCAAACATCCACTCCTGACAAACGATATGCAAAATACGATAAGCAAACCCTAGAAACATCAAATCCTAAAAGCGATAAGATTCCCACGCAGGGGAGTGCAGAAAAGTAAACGTGTTACTCTTGCGGGCTAGCACCCATTTCCTCCGATGGTTCTTCATCAATGGCACCTATAAGGAGATCATCGAATAGGGTCGTGATCCTTTCCATCCCATTATCTGGATCCTCTGTCTTTGAAGTTGTCGGGTCATCCATGCTACTCCATCCCTCGGGCTCGATACCTCGGGTGTTGATCACTCCTCCTTCGTCATGCATCATTCTAGCAGGGCCCGGGAATGTCTCGCGGATATTGAGGAGTAATGAGTTTTTCCTCTCTTGTTCATGTCCTCCACCTTTTCCATGGTACCCTAATCCGGTGGAACGAGACCTTCGAGGGGCTTCAATAGGATTCCGGATACCTTGCTCTTTTTTACCAAGTCCACGGCCAGGAATAAAGCCATTTCCAACCATCACTCTTGCTACCATAACTGCTGCATTTGACACATCAGGGATGGGTGCTGTCGATCCTCGAGATGCATGAATAGTGGATACAAGTTCGAACGATTGGTAACTTGACTCCTCCCTACGTTCCGGCTCGATATAGGGGATGGCCGTCTCATGATAGATCCGATGATCCTCCTCACCATGAACAATGACTAGCTTTCCTTTGACAACAAATTTCACTCTTTGGTGGAGACTTGATGGCACAGCTCCTGCAGTATGAATCCAGGGACGACCCAATAGGAAATTGAATGCTGTAGGAATGTCCATCACCTGGAAAAGGACGTTGAACATCACCGGCTCCTATTTGCAGATCAAGGTGGGTCTCCCTATAACCTCCTTTCTTGTACCATCAAAAGCTCGGACGGAGGTCTTTGCAGCACTTATTTTTGAAGGATCTATTTTAAGCGGTGAAGAGTCGCCAATGGACAGATATTCAAGGCAGACCCATTATCAATGAGTACTCGAGCCACATGGGAAGCCTTGCACTTGACGGATATATATAATGCCTTAGTATGTCCCCTCCCCTCAAGAGGGAATTCTTCATTAGAAAAGGCTATTAAATCCTTAAGAAGAATCGATCCTACAAATTCCTCCAACCTGTTTACCTCAATTGTCTCGGTACATGAACTTCGCTTAGAACCTTCATTAGAGACTTTTGATGTGTAGGAGATGTTTGCAAGAGTTCGAGTAAAGAGATCTGAGCAGGCAATTTCCGCAACTGGTCGACCACGTTATACTCACTTGCTTTGATTATAGCCAGAAATTCTTTAGCCTCTTCGTCAGTAACTGGCTTTGCAGGTTGGGCATTAGCTTGAGCATAGGTCCGACCAGACACTTGTAATCGGGTCAACATCTAGCTCGTATGACCATGGACCGCTTTGTTATCCTTGTACTCATACAGTGGGGCATCTCAATAATTATTTCTTCATCGGTTGAAGGCACTTCCACTATCGGTCCTTCATGGTCGAGGCATCCTCAAGTGGGGGCATGTCCTCGATCAATGGATCTGGTTCACTCTTTTCGGCACTTAGCTTAGCAAATTCTTTCTCCCAATCAATGATGACTTCGGAGATAGTTGACACTATTCCAGCTTGGTCAGCATACACGATTACGCCAGCCTTAACCATTTCTTGAACCCTTTCCCTCATGGTAGGCAAGGGAGGATTCTCATCGTCGGATAGTAACCAACTCTAACTAATCCGCTATAGATATCTTTGATGAGACACCTTCAAGTTCATCTTTTTGCCAGCATTGAACTCAAAAGTTGCATTCACGCTTTCCCCGATGTTCCGGCAACGGATTCTTCTTGACATTCGGTTGGGTGGTACGGAAAGAAAATGCCTTAGTATCCAACAAATTTTGGATCTTGTGCTTCAAAGTCAAACATTCATCAGTTGAATGGCCGACCTCTCCCATAAGATACTCACATTTTTTTGGAGGGATCAAAGTTGGAGAATTTTTCAGCATTGGGCCGCTTTGGTTTGTGGGATATCAATCCCTTCTTTTGGAGTATCGGCAAGACCTGAGATAGAGGGCTAGGAAGAGGAGAGAATTGCCTTTTGGTGAATTGCCGTGGTGCAGGCACTCGGCCTCCATCTTGCTGATTCCCAGGGACACGAACCATTTGAGGCTTACTAGGGGCTGGTTGCGCATATGCAACATTGATTTCAGTGGTTGGTTCTTTATCTTTCTTCATGGTGAACCTTTTGCCTTGATGAGTCGGTTCGTTGAACCATCCATCCCTTAGCCCCATCTCGATTTGTTCACCCACTGGGATAAGTTGGTTGAAGTTCTCAACGTATGTGCTAGCCATCCGGTTACGGAACTCATACGGGAGAGTCTTGACGAACAACTTCATCAACTCCTTGTTTGTAGGCTCAGGAGTGATTTGAGCTGCCAAGTTTCGCCACCTTACAGCATACTCCTTAAATGACTCACTTTTCTTCTTCTCCATCCGCTCAAGATCCTCTCGAGAAGGTGCAATGTCCATGTTGAACTTATCCGCTTTAGGAAAGCGTCGGCCACATCATTCCAAGTGTCGAGAAGGTTTACATTTTTCATTATGTACCAGTTGAGTGCGGGCTCGAGTCAAGCTTGCATGAAACGATTGGATCATGAGAGGCTCGTTCTTGACGTATTGGGCCATGCGTACGTGGTACATTTGCAAATGAGCTTTTGGGCAGGAAGTACCATCGTATTTCTCGAACTCCGGCATCTTAAACTTCTTCGACATTTTGACTTTCTCATAAACCGACAAGTCGAACGGGAGTGAATTCCGCGACTCTTGCAATTGTTTCAGTTTCTCTTCAAGTTTGGCGAAGCGTTCATCTTGCTCCGTCTTATGGACATTGTCGGGCTTAGCTTTTCGGTAGTGACAACAGTGGGTCATCCTCCGGCTCGGGCATGTCGTCATCACCCATTTGGGCCTTGTCCGTCTGCTTTGGGACTACTATCTCGGGAGAGCGGGTGCAAGAGTCTCGATTCACTTTGAGGGATTGCATTTGATCTGTCATAAGTTGCATAGAAGTGAGCAACTGCTGGAGTTGGTTTTCCATAGCGGTCATACGATCACGCATTTCGGTTTGGTCGGCCATTTTTGCTCTTGATCGTGTAATGATAGGCGAACGTGGAGGATCCGTTATCACCTAATTTGAAGAAATGAATACACATAAGCATTTCGTATAAAACATGCCGGTCCATGACGAAAGTCTAACTGCTTTTATTTATGAAATTGTTTGACATTGACAATGTAAAAACTTGAAAGGCCCTAAACAAAAAACTAATCAAGTAAAAAGACCCAACTTCCTAAATATTAAGCTTAAAGTAAAAAGACTAAATAGATTCAAGCCACTTTATTTGGCCCGATCTATAAACAATCAGGAAGCCAACGCTCGACGTAATTGCCTCTTCTCCTTAGCGTCCTTCTTGGCTTGCTTCTCAAGTTCTTCAATCTTCCTTTTGTGACGATTAAGCTCGCTTGTCGAGTGGGCTTTTCAGTCACATCGGCACTTTTGGGAGAAACTTAGTCGGGATCTTGTGTGACGGATGTACCGAGCCGTGGCATAGTAAATCTTTTCCTTCCCCTCAAGCTCATCTTCAGGCAAGCTCAATTTTTGTTCGTGACATGCGAGCCAAGCTTGTTCGATATAGCGAAGCTGCTTTTTGTGATCATCATCCTTGGCAATGAATCGGACTTGGAACAAACCCGGGCTTAAGAGGGGTGGTAGATCCTACACCACTCGATATTGACGGGCCACTCGAAGTGGGTAGTAGGAAGTGGCACCGTAATCCCCAATAGCGGGATTGGCTCATTATCGCCATGAGAGAGACGTGCCTTGGAGACTTGGAACCATTTAGCATGCCATAGGAAAATCTTGGTATTTGGATTTTTCAATAATTTGACCCATTTTGAGAAAGAAAGATTTGGGGTTCGATCTTGATGATTTTTGAACACCTCGATGGGATGATGGGAATCAGTAAGATTAATAATTTTCATGTGAATATCAATCCTACTCATATGAGAAAAGAACCAGATTTGTAAAAGCTCAATTGGCGCACGAAAAGTTTTATCTTCATTTTCCTTAAATCGGGTGAGTGACAAGAATGTTTCAGCTAAAATAGTGTTGACAAAACTAATCCCAGCACATACTTGTTTGACCACCCATGTGACAGAAGGATTAATGGCGCCTTTACGAAGAGGAAAAACAATAAACCCGAAGAAGGCTAGAAGAAAAATCTTACTTTTTAAAAGAGTGTCAGCATTAACAAAACTCGATCTAGGAAGGAGAAAGGACATGCATGACAATTATCTTTTAACACTCTTTTTATTTGATTCTTATCCATCCTAAGAAAGTCGAGACAAAATTGATTTAGGTTCTAATCCAAGGGGTGGGCTTATTAATTCCAATTCCAAAGGTTTTCCTATGGCAATGCTATATTCTTCCAGAGTCGGAGTCAACTTGTGCTTACCAAATATGAATGTTGATGTTTGGGGGCACCAAAAATGAGCAAGTGCTTGCATGACGCCACTTTGGACATCGATGTCAAGGAGGGGAACAAGGCGACCAAGTCTACTTTCCACATAGCTTTGACCATCATTGCCAAGACGATCCCACCATGATTTGAGTTCAACCTTTGGTGCAGGCATGAATCGAATGTCGGACCTTCCCATTGTTTATAGACCAAGACTTGACCAACCTAATGTCATGGACCGACCAAAGACATAATAAGGTAAGTAAATTGCAAGAGTAAAGGGTAGAGAACTTACTTTACTAGGCGATTAAAGCAATCACATAGACAAACACATGAAAAGTGGGGTTCGATTTCTAACTAGGAAGGCTAAGCAAAGTGGAGTTAAAAGGGTGGGATGACTAGTCGCAGCCTCGCGTACTAAATCAAATCCTCTTAACTCCGGCTCAGTCAAGAATGATACCCCTATGCGGCACAGTCTCGCGGGCAGAGGTAAACATTCCTAATACTAAGAAAGAAACTTTCGGGATTGAGTTGGGCAACCTCTACTACGCAGCCTCGCGGTCGAAGTCGTATCCAACTCAATACCATCCTAAGTGTCCTAGTGCGGCCGGGTCCGGTGGCGGGTTGTGTGTGCAATAGTGTAGTGCTAGATGCAAAGCATGCACAAGCAATTTATATCAAGCAACACTTCATAAGTGAAAGTAAACCATACATTCCTACACCTTCCTGCAAAACAAATGTTAGCAAACACTTCCCCTTATACCTCCCATCCCGCGAGAACATTTAACACCTTAAATGTTAGGGGACGTACACTGGGATCCTCGCTGCCAAACAAAAATATTTTTTTTAAAAAAGAAAATTGGCTTAAGTCCACTAAGAGTTTTAACTCAAGTCCCTAGTGGAGTTGCCAAGCTATCGCGACCTAAATTTCGGGTTGGACCACCTAAGGGTTAGGTTAATGGATTGTTAAGCCTAGACTTAACTCGGGCTCTCCCAAGCCCATACCAATTTGCGACTTAGATTCAAGTTATTAACATGCTATTGATTTTTCAATTAAGAGTCACCACTAATCTATTTTTGGTGAGTCGATTAGAAACCTAATAAAGTAATGGGAGATTTACTTTACTCCTACGAACTAGAGATTGTGATTTCGGGCACTTGATTACGTTAGATTTCTCTAACGCTCTTTCGGTACCTTTTTCTTTATTTAAAAAAAAAAATATTTGGCAAGCAGGTTGAATTGATTTTAAATCTATTTTCCTAACATGTGAGGTGATCATGCGGGTGCGTAAACCACCAATTTAACACCCAAGAAAGCGATGAATAAATTGCAGGACTTACCTCATAACAACGAAAGCATCGCAATGTTAGATCAGAATTCACATCAACAACCTAGATATGATTTCTAATTAACAGCAATTTCTTTTTTTTTCACTTATTTAATGAAATCATGCTTTATGCAATGCATGCTATTAATTTAACATGAAATAATATGAATGATAACCTAAACTAATATGATCATGTTTTTGTGTTTTCATATGCATGCAATCTATCCTAGAAAATGAATTAATTTATTCTAAGACAACAATTTTTTTTAATATTTTCATGAAATTCGAAATTAAAATTGTCTAATTAAATATGCGATCTAAATTAACCAAATGACTTAATTCTAATGATGAGCAATTTCTAATTAAATAAACCTAGCGATAATGATTAATGATTGTTACATGCATTTCATGAATCTAATCCTACATGACATGCACATGATTTTTTTAATCTCTTTTTTTTGTATTTTTTTTAATAAAAATTCGTAATTAAAATCACTAAAAATAAAAAAAATCTAACTAAAGCGAGACATTATCTATTTTAAGTTAGGATTAGACTAATCTAAATCCTATCTTAACTTAGAAAATTATCTCATTATGCAATTTTATTTCAAAAGATATTATCTAACCTAGATATCATCTAAACATGCATTTTAAAAAAAACTAACTATTTTACCATGCAATTTTATCTAGGAAAATTAATTCTAATCTACTTGATATGTAAATGCAATTTTTTTTTGTATTTTTGAGATAAACAAAACAATTAAAAGATACCAAATCTTCCATGGTTGTTTCGCTAATAAAATTAATAAATTGATCTTAAGCCTTAAAGATCAAAATATCAATTTTATTCCAGGTGATTAATTATTTCATCTAAAGCCTTATAGATGAAATAAAAAATCATTGTGCGGTTGCGAATTAGGTGGTATGTCGGGGATTTTCAAACATGCATCAAGAACTAATTCAAATAAAGAAACGAAGACATAAAATAACACAACATAAAAACGAAATATTAAAGATAAAATAACATAAAATAAAATAGATCTACCTAATAAAATAAACCTACCTAATTTGAACTTTTTCCAAATTTGCCTTAATGGGTGGTGTTTTGTGGACCACGATGGAGACTCGGCCCACGGATAAGGATGGCTGCTATTGTGGTGGGTTGGCGACCGTGGGCGGTGGGCACGGTCGTTGGAGCTCGGTCAAGGGCAGCAAGCTTGGAGCGGGCAAAGCTGCTGTGGTGGCGTGTTCGAAAGGGACGGCGGTTGGCGGTGCTAAGCGGGCTCGAGCGGTTCTGCAACGGCGTGGGCGGTGTCGGGCAGGAAGGCGTAGCAAGGGCGGAGGGATAGCGGCTTAGGACTTGGCGGAAGTGCGAGCGCACGCGCGTCGAGCGGTGGCTTCACGGGCTGCTGGTGTCGCGAGGGACCGAGTGGCGGTGGAGAGCAATGGCGTCGGGCAGCGGCAGCTTCACAGACGGACGGGATGAGGGACAGCAGGAGCGGCGTCGTGACTGGGTCGCAGGCGTGCAGAGGCGCGGTTGCGAGTGCAGGTGTTCGGGACGGTGCGGCTGGTGTTTGGGCGAAGAGCGGAACGATGACGCGCGGCTCTGGGCCGGGCGTCGGACGGGTGGAGCGGCTTGGGTTACGGCGTCAGTTGCTGGTCTTGACAGGGGGCGAGCGCCGGCGTGGGGCTCTCGGAGGGTCGCCGGTGGAGGTGCTGCGGTGCGGTGACGGGTGCTCGCGGCGTCGGGCGGTGGTGCGAGCATGGGCTGCGAGCGTCGGGTCGGCTCCGTTGGGCGACGGCGGCAATGGTGGCGGAGGGAGCAAGAGCAATGCCGGACGCGGGTGAGATAGAGCTTCGGCGGCTGGTGGAACGAAGATGGAGCGGGTTGCTGGCGTTGGGCGCGAGTTGCAGGCGGAGGCTGGCGGGCGTTGGGCACTAGGCGCATCCACAGTGATGGCGCGGTGCAGAGGCGCGGTGATGGTGGCGCGATGAGGGCGAGGCGCGGCGGCGGGATCGGAGGTCGCCGGAAGGAGGAAAGAGGCGGGTGGGCGGCTGCGCGCGGGCGACCAGCAGTTAGCGAGGAACTCCCGAAGAAGATGAACAATAGGGGTCTTTTCCTCTTTTTTCTCTCTTTTTTTCTGCTGTTCGGTCACTTCTTTTCTGTCTCCTCTCACGTCTCACTCTCTTAGTCTCTCTTTCTGCTTTTTCTCTCTTTTTTAATCTCCTCCCCCGACTTCATATATTTTTTCTTTCCTCCTCTCTTTTTACTTTCCCCACACTTCATTTTCTTTGGTTCTCTCTAACGAGCATCTCTTCCTTTTTTTTTAATCTCTCACAAAACCTCTCCAGTGAATGCTCCCGTCGTGTGTCTCTCTACGGGCTCTCTCTTTTTTAATAGCTCTCACAAAACCTCTCCAGTGAATTTTCGTTCTCCCTCTCTCTCCCGAGGATCCTTGCTTATTTATAGGCAACATCTGAGTTAAGCGTGAACAGGTGAACAGGAGGCAGCCACAACTTTTCCTTGCTTGTTCAAGTTTGGTTCTTCTTTTTCAAATATGGTGGCCACCGCCTGACAATCCACCTATTTTATAATATTTTATGATTTCATCTTGCTTCTTTGAGGCTCCTTACGTCCGCCGACTTGTGTATGCATGTGCATGCATTAATGAGCGTGAGACAATGGACGTGTAGGAACTTCTTTCTTCTCCAGCCGATTTGCTCTCTAGGAAGGAAAGTAATATAAAATGTCAGCCCATCTTTTTGCATGCGTCCGTAGAATTTTCACATCCCCCATTCCATGCGTGCATGTGCATGCATTAATGAGGGAAGAAAATGCACGTTCATGGGTTCTTCTTTTTTCTGCATGCTTGGGGTTTCCTATACGGCTACTTGTCCCTCTCTTCTGTAGGATAGCCACAATTTTTGACTTTTCTTGTTTGTTATTTGCTTCCTCCTTCAGCAAATTTCTCGTTACTTCTCCTGACAACCCACACTTGAGAGAGAGCATATTATATAATATTATATCATGGGCTCATTTTGCTTCTCTAAGGGTTCCTCTAGAGTCCGCACGTCCGCCGAATTTGTGTGTGCATGCGCATGCATTAATGAGGGAGAGACAACGGACGTGCAAGAACTTCCTTCCTCTTTTTGTTTTTGACTTTCGCTCTTTTGCATGCTCAGACCAGTGGAGAGAGACCGTCTTTTTGTGCATGTAATCGACCACGAGCCGCTGCGTCTTGTTGCCTTTTAGTATCGATGCAAATGCGACTACATGAAAATGCCAATTTTACTATTTTTTTTTCTTAGGGGTTAAAGATTAATCCCTAAATTTTCATGCAATTAATTACTAAATGATTAATCAAAATTTAGGTGTCAACAGATCCAAAGCATCAGCAAATCAATTAGACTATTCTAATGTGAAAATCACTTTTAATTTTCTTGAATCCAAGTGCACGGTACGCAATCTCCTTTCATTGAGGGGCCATAGGAAATTCCCAAATGCTTTTTTGATCACTTGAGCAAGAAAAGCATTGGACTAATGGCACGATGTACCGCACTCGAGAATTATAAAAATGATTTTTGCTTCAATAATGATAAAGATCACGACACTTGCACCTCCCACCATGATTATAGAAATTTAAAAAAAAAATACGTTTGCTTTTGTAAAAGTGACTTTTGCTTTCACATCTCTAGATTGAAAAGATTCCAAAACCCATTTCATTCGACTAGAAATAAAATTTTTTGGATGACTTTTCCATTCAAAAAGAGATTTGTGGAAATTCTTTGCCTTTTAGAAAAGGAAACAATGAGATTTGAACAATCTTTCAAAGAAAAAAACGAATGCGGGGTCTCACAATCCCCCGCCACACACAGCAAGCCTAGTGAAAAACTCTTTTGAAAAACAAAATACCATGTGATTTTGGAATTATTTCTATATAATTATTTATAAGAAAAAAGTATATTGTGTATCCCTATTTAGTGCCTTCATGAAAATTTTCAGAGTATAGCATTATATACAAGGATTCGACACTTGGGGATGCATAGTTACGGCATTTTGTTATTGGAGGTGTTCACCAGAAAAAGGCTGACTACAGAGGACTTTGGGCCCTATTTTAACCTTCAGACAAATAGGTTGACTACAGAGGTCTTTGGGTGCGTTTGGGAGCTGCTTTGGAAGGGGCTTTGGGGGGCTAAAGGCCTTTGGACCAAAATGGAAGTGTTTGGGAACCAATTTCCAAGGGGCTTTGGGGGCATGCTGGCATTTGCAAGGCTGAAAGCCCAAGGCAGGTCCTAGGCTGCCTTAGGCTTTGAGCATTCTCGAAATGCCCATGTTACTGTTCATCTTCTTCTCCGGCAGCGTAGACGAGCTTGAGAGGAGGCCGATGAGGTCACGGCTGAGGTCGGCGCGGTCGCGATGACCGTCATTGGCCAGTCACGTGACCCCAGTGAGTCGTGGCGACCGCTCGCAAGTCGCGTCGCAGCGACCTCCGCGCGACCAGATCTGGTCACCGGAGGTCGCACGACCTCGCCGCGACCAGATCTGGTCGTCGCGAGGTCGCGCGACCTTCACACGACCAGATGTGGTCGCGGTGAGGTCGCCGCGACCTCCGGCGACCAGATCTGTCGCGACCTTCGGCGACCCGGATTTAAGTCGCCACGAGGTCCTACGACCTCGGCGGACCTAGGTGCGGGTCCTAGATGCGGGTCGAGCGACCCTCACCGGAGGTCGCCCGACCCTAAGGCCGCCAGCGGCCGCCTGCTCCGCCAACGAACTTTTTTATAATTTTTTTTATTAATCACTAAAGTTGTTTGTAAATGTAATTCCCCAAACACTATTTTACTCAAAGGTACTTACAAAGGGCTTTCAAACTACAATTTACCAAATACACTTTGCATTTTAAAAAACACCTTTAACTTAAAAGTCTTTACTCAAAAGTCTTTGCATTTTTCTAAAGACTTTCCCCAAAAGTCTTCCCAAACGCATTCTTTGGGCCCCATTTTAACCTTCATAGCTTTGTCTGAATGGCTCTTCCCAACTAATCAATGGATGTCGTGGACTTGAAACTTTTGAGTGAAGCTGATAATCAACATCAGTAGATTAGGATCCGAGATTGCACGGTTTCCATGTTAGAAGTTGGAGTCACATGCTCGATGAAATCACCACAAGACTAGATGGATGTGACCGAGGCAATCAATGAATTATATTTGATCAAGCCGAGTTACGAAACTAGACAGTGACATACAAGCATGTAGCAAAGTCAATTTGTCGCTTTATTTTAGAACTCTTTCCCAATGGCATGGATATGCTCTAAGTAATCTACCTACCCATATTTATATATCATACAAAGTGGATGTAGGGAGTTAGAGGCTCCTTATTTCCACCATTTAATCATGTAAAATTTGAAGAATTTGCTTTCTGAACAGTTCTCTTCACTGGTGCTACTGTATACCATACGATCAATACACTGCCTTTGCTACCCAAATTATGTGATCTTATCAGCAATTTAATGGCATGTTGCCATTTCGTTTGGAAAAATTAAATGATGGGTTAATAATCTGGGGAGGTTGTTGAGTTTGTTATAGGCTCGATATGATTTAACCTTCACGGACCGCTTCACTACCCAAGCTCCAGCTTGAAAGCAACTTGTGCAAAAGCTATTGCACGTTGGTGCATTCATTTTCTTGCTTGTTAACACTAACATTTGATTGCAGTTTAGGCTTCATTGAAAACATAGAAAGGACTGTTCTTGCTTGTTTGGGATCAAAGTAGGCTTTATTTTGAAAAATTGTCTAAAAAGTATTAAACTTATTGTATTTTTATCAATTTAGTCTTAAAACTTTCAACTTTGTTGATTGAGTCATAAACCTTTCAACAATTTGTCAATTGAGTCTATCCGGCCAATTTTGTCTAGAATTCGCTGACGTGGATGTTAGTCGTCTTACATGGCACGGTTAGCACTGATCGTTGGAATTGGGTGATCGGCCAGAGGGAAAAAAAAGGGAAAAAATAGCAACAAAAAAAAAGAAATTAAAAACATAAAAAAATAAAAAAATAAAAAAATAAATAAAATTGATCCATGCCAGCACTACATATGTCAAGATGGTTAGCGTCCACATTGGCGAATTTCGGTCAAAATTCATCGGATGAACTTAATTGACAAAATGTAAAAATGCTTATAACTCAATTGGCAAAGTCGAAATATTTATAATTGAATTAATAAATATATAATATGTTTAGAATTTTTTTGGATAATTTTTTCGACTTTTTTCCATCGGCAAAAAGAGATGGATGAGAAGTCTGACAAGGCTTTAAGAGATAGGGACTCCGGCAGTAACAGAGTCACCCTGTGAATCGGTGGATCCCACACTTGTTGGAGACAAGGGCAGAGACGGTCAGGTCTGACGCTGTTTAGAAAATATACAAAGTGTCAAAAGAGTGAAGTCTGGGCACAAGGGCAAACGTGAGGAATGGGATCTCCCTGCCGCATTAAATAAGTTCGCAAGCAAGGGACACGCCGAAGACCCACCTTTCCAGCTAAATCCAACACGAAAAATCGGCAAGCAATTTTACAACGGATGCTTAAAATTTAATTATAAGTGTGGAGCAGCAAATGAATGGTTGAGTTTGGAGGATCAGTTGGAAATGGGTCGACTCATTTTGACTTGTTAAGACTTATTTCTTCCATAATGACTCTATATTCAACCTAACCCATCAAAATTTATACCCACCGGTTTAACGAACTTAATTATTATAATAATAATATATGTTAGTTTAGTAAAATCTAACACCAAATCAAAAAAGAAAAGTTACCAAATTGAAAATATGTTGGCAAAAAAGAAGAAGCAGATCTGAACTTCATATAAAAAAGAAAAAAAAAATCATCTCGTTTGCAAATATGCAACAACTCTAACGTCCAACATTGAGCTGTCAGGCTCCTGGATCGTTGTTGTGGTCAAGCCGTGGCCGAGCACGCGTGCTTGTGCGCTAATCACGAGCTAAAGGCCAACTCTTGGTTTCGTGCTTGACTGTGAGTTTGCAGTCAATTGAACACCAAGCTTCATCCAATAGTTACGTGACTATTTCGATCAAATCTCCAGCACAGTAACTTCTACCCAAGGTTGCTGCGCTTACTTCAGACCACGTTGCCAACGAAGTTCAATGTTGTGGGAAATATTGCCGACACCAACAGCCATTATGCGCGGCTCCACTTTTTTTTTTTTTTCTTTTTTCAGCACTAGCCATACCATATAGGATAGTTGACGTCTACGTCAACAACTTCCAACCAACATTGGTCGGATGGACTTAATTAACAAAAGGTGAAAATGTTTAGTATTCAATCAGTATAATTAAAATATTTAGAACTGAATTGGAAGAAACACAATAGGTGTAGGACTTTTTAGGTAATTTACCCGGATTTAATGCATATTGTTAATACATTTGGCATTTCTATAATCTCAATTAAGAGGGCACCAAATAATATCTTCGTTGGTCTAATTTTTTTATTTGTTCAAAAGTGATCAGGTCTAATTAAGTGTATCTGATCAAGTCAAATTCAGTTATAATTTTTTCCCCTATATTTGTTGTTTTATCTCATGGAGCGTTCACGTCATATGAAATTGCAACTACCAGCTCTAAGAATGGGATAGGACGAGGCCTTTTGACCATAATTAACGCGGGGATTGGGACTAGGCGCTCCTTATTCCCTCCATCCTAGGGCTAGGGGTGAGCTCAACTAGCAAGTAATTGCATTAAAAGCTAATTAAAAAAGAACGATGCGATAATACATTAGGAGATCATTTGAATGGGTTTCATTCAATCGACCAATGGAAACTTCACAGATCATTTGATAAAGAGGATTTAATGCATATTCCTAGTACATTTAGCATTTCTTTAACCTCAATCAAGAGGGCGCCATATAATATTTTCAGAAGTTATCATCAAATTATTAATCGCAACCCAAAATAAATATATTACTCATACATATAATATTTTTGGAACGCGCTTTCCTACAAACATGAGTTAAAAAAATTGAGATTGCATCAAGCTTGACTACTTCAGCTTGATGTTTCAGCTTTTGGTGCTTGACTTATAATTGACTTGGACTTTAAACCAATTTCGTGTGAAAAGCCAAAAGAAACAATCAAAAGCAAGGGAGAAAACTTTAACCAAAGACATGACATATGTAAAAGGAATTTTGTGGAACGAGAGAAAAGAGTTTCAAATTAACTTCACCTTTTAATGAGTCTCATGTTCATATAAATAATCGACGGAGGCACTTTTTGTCAAGGATATGAAAGCTTCATTCCTACTCGATCCTCTCGTGATCGGCGGTGAATTATAAGGCACCAATTTGTTCATTCTTCAGTCTTTGGTCTTCGTCTCCATGGACTTCATAGAATACAAGGCACCAATATTGATATTGCTTTTTCTCCCCTCAACTTTATAAAGGAGTGTCCTATTGGACAATGCTATCTTATAGATTAGTATTGATATGCCAAACCACATGGCAGATCAAAAGCGAATAATAAGCCATATTTGATAATTAATGACAATATGCCATGTCACTTATTACACCAAATTTATGAAACATTCTTAGAGTTTTGACATTTCTCTTTCTTGTTTTGGTTGTAAACATGAAAACTAGCGAGACGTTGATAACTGAATGACACCATTACATGTACTAAGACTTTACTCGAATGTTCTAAATGAAATGGTGTGTAGTGCGGTATGCACCCATGTCACCAAATAAGTGTGGAAACAGCATTACTATGGAGTTTGTGAAAAGGAGAAAAGAGATCAATTGAGCAAGATCAATTTATGGAAATTTACTTTTTTATTCCACCATCATTTCTTCTCAAAATTACACAAAGTGCTCTCACGCATAACTGGGAGCCTCCATTCAAATTTGACTAACAATCATTGAAGCAATTCAATGATGCATATGGCACTTTGCCTTTACAAGATTCAAGAAATAACTCCCAAGGGATGGGACTTCGTCCCAAGGGACACTTAGTTCTAGAGCTGAGGAAAAAAAAAAAAAAGATCTAAGCAATGAGTTGGCTTAGATCAAATGGCCAACATTTTCATGTTCAAAGAGGTCCGACATGAGATTTATGACTCCCCCTATCCTTCTTTGTTATTACTTTCAACTTTTTTATGGTGTTTCCTATTAGACGATGCTATGCTATATATTAATATTAGCATACTGAACTGAATAGCAGACTTTGAGTGGACTATAAGTCATATTCGATAACTAATAACAATATGTCACGTCAAATTCATTAAACAATCTTACTAGCTGACAATTTTTTTTCTTATTTTTATCGTAAATTTGAGAGCAAGCAAGACTTTAAAATAAGAGTAACACTACATGTACTGAGACTTTACTAGAGTTTCTCGGTAAATGAAATGGTGCACTATGTGCTGTGCGGCATGTCGTCAAATAAGAGTGGAATTAGCATTACTTTGTAAAATGGGGAAAAGTGATAAATGGGGCAAGTTCAATTAAAGGAAATTTTGTAGCAAACAAATTAAAGGAAATTTTGTCAGCCCTCTAATATTCCGTGCAATCTGTAATATGCTTCGTTGGCTATACTTCTTGGCCATACTGACAATGAAAATGCTTGTATAACCCTTAACATCAGCTATATGAGGCGAGGTGATGTTTGAATAAGAGGCAAAGTCGGAAGAAGGGAAATATTCCCAAACCTCCGCTCTGTTCTCCTTGATTTCTTACAAATCTTTCTCTTCTAGGTCTAGTGACATTGGAAGGATAAAATTGCAATTTTGATCATATAAGATGAGTTGGTTCAACAAGTCTACTCTCTATTTGTTATTCAAATCCTATGGATGAGAAAGCTTTTCCAAGGCCATGAAGCCTTTGGATGGGCTAATGATATCTTGGAGACCATCAAGCAGTTTCATTTAAGGACTAAAAGAGGAAAGGGCATGCATTAAGCCTTTACGTTTTTAATTTTAGTAGTTGAGGATGCGGAATCTGCTTCTGTTTGAACTTGGTTATCTGGAGAAAATATGCCATGTTCAGTTCCATCAGGAAGTGATGGCCAATGAGATGGAATTCAAACTTTTTTATTTCATTTTTTACTGGCAAGATTTCTTTTAAAGTGGAATGATAATACATTTCAGTCTAAGAAAATTTTCCACTTTTATAAACACATAGGTGTCGCTTACCATTAGTTTCTTCGAACATGATGGCTGCCCAGTATTCATCACTGGCATCAATTTAGAGAATTCTCTTTCTCGTTGAATGAATTTGAAGCAGAGGAAGAGTTTGCATGGTCTCTTTAAGTTCGTTAACTGCTTTAGTCTGGGATTTCCTCCAAGATAGAGGATTTTTCTTCAGCATTGCTTGTAGTAGAATCAGTAATTTTGCAATATTGGGAACAAAGTGTCACGCCCTGATCCTCGAGCGCGTGCCCATCCCTCAACGGTCGATTAAATAGCAACGTTCCAAGACGCGTCGCCGACCCATTCATTTTAATGCGCATGCGGAAACGAATAATAAATCCCCAGACAACAACAAGATAGGATAGAAAAGCAGTGCCATCTTCACAAAACACCTTTTTATAAACATATAGGTTTATACACATAAGTCTACAAAAAGGATCGGCTCTCAACAAAAAGGGAACTGTCCTAAGACTAGCTAGCTGGACACGTTCGCCGAGCCTTCAATCTCCACCTCTCCAGACTTCAGGGCTTCGGGTCCTCCATGACTGTCACCTAAGGACTTGAAAATGTTATCCCACAACGGGGTGAGATGACGTCTCAACAAGTTCACCCCTTAAGCCTTGACTAGGAAGAAAATACGCCTAAAGGGCTGCCTAAGTACAAACACGAGTCAGAGGACTTACCTTTGCCTCTGTTCCTTCATACAAGTCAGTTTAATTCATAAACTCAACCAATCATTTCAATTCATCAAATCAGATCGAATCACCAATCAATCAACTTAGTCGATTACATCTCATCGTGACATTCTCTCGGTCAACCCACTCAATACTATCTATAAAGTTTGATCATATCAGAACTGTTCACTCTAAGCTGAAAATAGATAGTATAGCTCACTCTAAGCTGATAAAGTATATTGCTCACTCTAAGTTGATAAAGTATATTGCTTACTCTAAGTTGATATATCAAGCCCGCATGCTGATATCGTATACTAATAATGCTCACCAGAAGCTGCTAAGGTGTACTGCTCTCTCTAAGCTGACATATCAAGGCCCTCAGGCTGATATAGTACATTGGTATACTGCTTGCTCTAAGCTGACATATCAGAGCGTAAGTTGATATAGTATATCATCCTGACCATCTAACAAATTCACCATTTTTATCATACCCGACAAAAATAATCGTGTGTGGGTACACGGTCGGCCTTAGCCAAAATACAATATTTTCCATTTTGGAAATCCCGCTAATTCCAACAGTCCAAAAACACATTTTTGGTGCTGTAAACTGACCCCCGGTAATTTTCTAATCAATTGCCAAAGTTATTAAATTTTGGGATAAATACCCAAAATCCACAAATCACACTCAATTTGCACAAAATATCAGTCAATTAAATAAATCAATCACACTATCGCAATCAACACGAAATTCCAGTCACCGGCTATCCCAGTCTAATTTCCGGAAAAATAAATAAATAAATAAATAAATAAGGAAAATAATTAATAAATGCCAATAATGCACACTTAGGCCATAAAAGCCTAATTAAATACTGATTCGGGTTCGGAAAATTTCCGAACCTCACTAGATAAATACTACAGCCTATCCACTTGCTAATTGTACGATTCTAACTACCTAACATGCAATAACGAACGATTAGATCACTAATCCGTTCTAACTAACCACCTAATCCTAGCTTAGCCTAAATTAATCAACCCTTAAGCATCATTAACTTACTAAGTAAGGATTAGTGAATAAAACTCACTTGATTAACGATCCGGTTGCACCACAACGACGGCGAGGCGGAGAGGATCGATAAACTCCAAAGCGGGTGTGCCTTTCGTGGTTGCACAATGCAAATATAATGTTTGACTTGGATATGCAAAGGCCTGATGCGCTACAGGCGGTACTTTGGTTACTTGTAACGATGATCCTCCTGACAACGTTGTAGATCATAAGCCTTATTGAATCACGAAAAGTTGTATGTCAGATGATGAACAATTATGTCAAGATAATGCCTCATTATGATGAGGCAAGAGTTTTAGATGCACCAAAATTAAATAACGTCATATGAATGATGCAAGTAAATTTCTTTACTGAAGAAAAAGTTAACGTCTTTCAGTAATTATTTTTTCTTTTTTCTTTTGCAATTTCTATTTTTCAAGTGAAGGAATTTCGATCATTGATCTAACCTCCTCAGCTCCATGCTCTCGAGCACATCACTATCCCTTTGAAGCCCCATCACACCGTGAAAGAGAAGCTGAGCATGATCTCTATTACGCATTTTACTTCTAAGTTCATCGTATTTGCTGTTTCTATTGATTGTATGAAGAACATTGGAATGACTGTGTTGACCATATGAGGATACGTTCCAGTCAATAAGCTGATCATTCATGGCTAAAAAAATTAAGATATGGACCAATATTATTTATTAATATGGAGCTGGTCGTATATTCGTTGATAAATTTTATGTAGTGATGAATTGAGCTCCTTTAGTTGACCAAGTAAGTAAATGATCTCTAATTAATCCACTTGGTGTCGATAAGTACCAGTCAAAATTGTCTAACTCATAGCAGCCTAGTACTATAGAAAGGTTGTAGACTCGTCACGGTTGGAAAATTCTTCCTTGAGGGTTTCATGTGCTTGGATATAACCACCTAAATGAATTTTCATGTTCTCTCAAATTAAGAGGTTTTAAAAATTAAGACCCAAGAACACGCCAAAATTTGCGGTCAATGAAATCTGATTTACAAATTTTATGCTTGTGGAGTCAGTTGTCGGAATCGATACGGAGTTGTTGTATATGACTAAGTGGAACCCATAATTTGGGAAAGTATTGCCAAAGCTCTAGAAATCTTTACTGTTGGGACGGGCGTAATACAAACCTGACACTTTCATTTGGAGAATAGAAAAATAAAGCAGAAAATAAGTGGACGATAAGCCATGCACAGTAATTGATAACAATATGCCACATCATTTATCTTACGAAATTTATAAAATAGTCTTAGTGTGTTTAAAATATTAATTACAATATTTGTTTATACTGCCACACTTTACACCGTATAATTTCTACTATTATATGGACTTCAAAGCATAGAGTGTACGTTCTTGAAATAAGTCTACAGTCTTCCCATAGTGGAATCAATCAATAATTGAATTTTGTGCAGGACAGGAGAGTTAAATGCAGCTAAGACTGAAAGTGGAGATCACAAGAGGAGATGGGGAAACACTGTTTCTTATTCTTCACTCTGCCCTCTTGTGGTGGTGGAGCTCAATCACAATCTCTGGAGCATACTCGCAAAACCAAACAGATCTGCTCGCGTTAGCCTCCTTCAAAAACGCAATACACAAAGACCCATTTAGAGTCTTGAGCTCTTGGAATGATTCTACTCATCATTGTGAGTGGCAAGGTGTTTTGTGCAGCAAAAGACATCCTGGGAGGGTCACATCCTTGGACTTGAGATCACAAGGCTTGGAAGGCTTACTATCTTCTTACGTAGGTAACCTCTCTTTTCTGAGGATCCTATTTTTGCAGAACAACAGCTTTCATGGTGAAATCCCACCACAGATAGGCAACTTACTTCGGCTTTATGTTCTTGTTCTTAGTAACAACTCATTTGGTGGGCCAATACCCTCTAATCTTTCCCACTGCTCAAACCTCGAGACCCTGAATCTCATAGATAATCAACTTGTGGGGGGAATTCATTCTGATCTTAGTTCTTTAACAAGACTCAAAGGCTTGGGCTTGGCTCTGAACGGTCTCGTAGGTCCTATTCCTCCTTCAATCGGAAACCTCTCGCTATTACAAAAGCTCTCCCTCGGAGCAAATGTGTTAAGCGGAGAAATACCTGTGGAATTGTCCAGACTCAAGAGATTGACATTTTTCCAGCTAGCTTTCAACAAACTAATCGGTGAGGTTCTAGCAGGGCTTTTAAACATCTCTGACATTGTTTATTTCGATGTTGCTTATAACCAGTTGCGGGGAAACTTTCTTAATGATGTCAGCACCGCTTCTCCTTCTCTCCATCGCCTTGGCGCCCATGATAACTTGTTCACCGGGATGATTTTGTCAGCGTTAACGAATGTCACAAGCCTTGGAGAGCTTGCCCTTGGCCAAAACAACTTCCATGGGCCAATACCCAAAAATCTAGGAAGGCTAAAGGGCCTTTATTTGATTGCATTGGGAGATAACCAATTGCAGGATGACTTGAGTTTTATCTCTTCTTTAGTTAATTGTTCCGACTTAACACATCTCGAAATGCGGATGAACTTGTTTTACGGATCGTTTCCGAGATCCTTCTCCAATCTCTCCACCATTAAGTGGATTTCTATGTCAAACAATCGGATCCAAGGATCTCTTCCTTTAGCCCTTGGACATCTCTTCAACTTGTCTTTCTTGGATTTAAGTAATAATTTTCTAACTGATTGCATTCCTCATTCCATCGGAGCACTTTCCAACTTGCAGCAACTTGAATTAGACGGGAACAAGTTTACTGGAGAGATACCGTCTTCGATTGGTAACATTACGTTGTTATATCTCCTTGACCTTTCCTCCAACATTTTCCAAGGCCACATACCACAAAGTCTCGGCAACTGCAGGCAACTAATTACGCTTAATCTTTCAAACAATAACCTAATTGGCTCAATTCCTATCGAAATCATGGATCTTTCTTCCTTGTCGATCATCCTTAGTTTAGCAAATAATAATTTAAGTGGATCTCTTCCATTGCAAGTTGGATCTTTAAAGAATCTTGGCATATTATATCTATCTTACAATAGATTGACCGGCTTAATTCCAATGTCCATTGGCGAGTGCTTGGTATTGGAACGACTTCACTTAGAAGCTAATTCTTTTCATGGTCAAATCCCCAAAGCTTTACTTCCATTACGGGGTCTACAAGAGCTGGACCTTTCCAATAATAAATTTTCTGGTCCAATCCCGAGCTTTCTCGCAGAGTTCTTACTACTCAAGTACTTGAATTTGTCCTTCAATCAACTAGAAGGACAAGTTCTAGAGGGTGGAGTTTTTCTTAATGCAAGTTCTGTATGGATTTATGGAAATACAGAACTCTGTGGAGGTGTTCCTGGTCTAAAGCTTCCTCTTTGTAAATCATCAAGCTCCAAGACCAAAGTTATATATGTGGTAGCTGGCAGTTTGTTATGTTTAGCTTCGTTGCTCCTATGTTTGTCTATCTCCTATTGCAAAAAGAAGCAGACGACAACCAATGCCTCCACTTCATTATCTTTCGGGAACCAATTCTTGAGGATTTCTTACGAAGAACTCTTGAAAGCGACTAACCAATTCTCTAAGACCAATTTGATTGGTAAAGGGAGATACGGCACAGTTTATAAGGGGATTCTTGATAGCGGTGCCATGGTGGCAATGAAAGTGCTCAATCTAATGCAAAGAGGTGCTTCGAGGAGCTTTATCTCCGAATGCCGAACTCTAGGAACCATTAGACACCGAAACCTCGTGAAGATACTAAGTGTCTGCTCGAGTGTGGACTTTCATGGAAATGACTTCAAAGCTCTAATATATGAGTTCATGGCTAATGAGAGCTTGGAGGAGTGGCTGCACTCTGGGACTGTAGGGCGAGATGATGAACATGGCGAATCGAGAAATCTGAGACTAGTGCAGAGGTTACACATTGCCATTGACATAGCTAATGCGATCGAATATCTCCACAAAAGTTGTTATTCAACAATTGTCCACGGAGATTTGAAGCCAAGTAATGTGCTTCTAGACAATGACATGGTGGCTCGAGTTGGAGATTTCGGGCTTGCAAAGATCATTTCAATGGTGTCTGCTGAAGCCACAAGAGTTCATGACCAGGGTAGTTCAACTTCAACCGCAGTCAGAGGATCCATTGGTTATGTGCCTCCTGGTATGAATCTATCATATTTTCTCGATTAGTTTTTCATTGGACAAATAACATCCTTGATATAATGTTATGCTTCGTATGCTCTAACACCTCATTCTGACAACATTATTTCCCTTTTTTTTTAATTAATAGCTTCAACCAAAAAAGAAAATATATATGTTTGTGTACAAAAAGATTAATAGTAGCATTTTGTAATCGTATTGAAATTAAGCTGAGAATAAATCATCTTAAATTTGATCAATATATATATTATCAAAACTTGTGAATTCGTACCAATAAATAGATTAAGCCTATTGTGTCCTATCACATTTACATTTTCTTTCTATAATTTGTAATCTATCTCATGCCATGTTGATGCCGTGAAAATGGATCGTGTCTAATATTGTCATAAAGTCACAGTATGAGAAATTGATGAGAACTTGTGATTCACTTTTGGTAAGCCATGACTTAAGGTCTTGACAGTAAGTAATTGACCCCTCATGGTGGATCCTTTCCTTTTGACTTGACCTATAATTCCATATTTCTAAAATTTGTTTAGATGACATGACATTTAAGTCTGAATCCGCCCAAGGTCTTAAACCCATAAATGCACAATAATATCACACAACATACACTAATTCACAGCATGATGGACTCCATCCAACTTTCACTCCCCTAAACTTCTTGTTTAGAGCATATTTAGACAAATTTACGCATTTAACAAGTATAAATCCATTAGAAATAACAAATCACTCCAAGTCTCTTCTTTTTCCCTAGTCTTCTAGGCATTTTCTTCTATTCTTTCTTGTAGAAAAGAAATAGTGTGGTATAGGCATTAAACTGAATCCGGATCATGAAAATGATGAGCCTCATGTGCATTCCATGTGTGTCCAGTCAAAACCAGCGGTTCAAATTTAGTTAATACATGTACTAAGTGCACTAAATAGTTTCCACCGAGGCCTTCATTGCATATATTTTTTCTTATTTTTTTTTATTTTCCCCTATACCCTACTAGAGGAAAAAGTCACTCTTGATGTTTAGGCAATTTTTTTTAGCGAACATGTGACAACTTTGGGTGCACTTAGTAGTTTTGGAGAAAGAAGAGTTCATATGTTGTTAACTGGTATTTGGTGCACTTTTTACATCCTAAAATCTCATTTCTCTACGGTCGATGCATTCCAACTTTTGTGACAATTTTTACCACTTTAGCATCCAACATGCAATAAACATCAACCATAGCCAATAAACTAAACAAAAGTCAAACAAAGAGATATGAAAGAAAAAACCAGTAGAGGGTTTTATGACCATCTACCTTGCTCCGACAGAGGATCACTTGGCCTCTGCCATGCATAGTGAGCCGGACTGTGAAGTGAGTGAGGGCTTGCAAGCCATCACTCTATGTTGTGCGCAACTAGCGAGAGCCCTCACAATTGTCCTTGGCAAGCTCTTGCAAATGGACATCAAACAAAATCCCATGTGACTTAGAAACTTTTTCTAAACAATTAACTTCAATAAAAAGTGTATGTTTTTTCTATTAATGTCTTAATGAAATTTTCAGAGTATGGCATGGGACATGAGGTTTCCATACTTGGGGATACATACAGTTACGGCATTCTATTATTGGAGATGTTCACTGGAAAGAGACCCACTGAAGAGGCCTTTGGGCACTATCTTAACCTCCACAACTTCGTCCTAATGGCTCTCCCGGATCGAGCAATGGACATCGTAGACTTAAGGCTTTGGAGTGAAGTTGGTGATCGACAACAAGAGATCAAGATCAAAGATTGCATTATCTCTGTATTTGAAGTTGGACTCGCATGTTCAATGGAATCACCATCGGATCGGATGGACATGACCGAGGCGATTAGGAAATTACACTTGATCAAGGTGAGTTACGAAACCAAAGAGAGGAGGATAGGTATGTAGCTAAGTCAGTTTTCTCATTTCATCTTGGAACTCTTTCACTAGTAGAGAAAATCGTCTTGCAAAGGCAATGCTAGCAAATTGACATGAATGTTTCCCTAACTAGTGTGCCTACCCATACCTATTATGTGTGTTTTTAATGATGACACCAATATCTATATTTTAAAATCATAGAAAATGGATGTATGGATTTATAGTTGTCGCGATCTACCTTTTTTCTTGGAGAGGAAAACACATAAGTTTAGGTATAATGCTTAAAAGGCGGGCCTATAGCCCTTAATTAAGCATAGGCTCTTCCAAGCCCATGCCCTACGCAACATTGGAGTATTTAATTTTAGTTTCAATTAAAGCTATAAGAATTTTCTAATGATGAGTCACCACTCGCCTATTGGGGTCAATTAAAAACCAAGTGAGACATGATAGTATATCTTACTTTCTATGCAATCAGAGAATTTATGAGTGATGACTTAATTACACTAATTAATCAACCAGTGTCCTTGCGTGGTACATAATCTTGTTCATTTTTTTAGGCGGTTTGGATTGATTTTAAACATATCCACTAATATATGAGATGGCGATGCAGGTGTACAATAATTAAAATAACAATCAACAACCAAAGAAGTATAAAATAAATTGCAAAGAAAAGTTAGAATCTAACGCTAAGTAGGCTATAGGGAAACCAACTTCAACATATCAGAAGTGCGCAACCAATTGGCAATTGAAATCGTTTTATGGAACATTCAAATCTTGGGCTAAAGGTCTAAGAGGTTATTCAATTTTGAGCATAATTTTTATCAAAGATTTTCACACATTTTAAAAAGAAACTACTCAAAAACCGATTTTTAAGCTTTTCCCAAAGATTTCTATTTTTCTGATTTTTCTAAATATTTTATTAATTTTTTTAAAATATAAATATAATATTTAATATAATATAATATACTAATCCAACCGGGCTCGTCGGCCGGGTTCATTGTTGGACTCGGCTCAGCTATTGAGCCCAGTCCGGTGAAACCCAAAACAAAATAAATATAAAAACTAAGCCCAACCCACAATGAAATAAACATAAGTCGAAGCCTCATTAGACCCATTGAAACCATATCGACGCTCAAGCCCAGCCATTTGATCCGAATTTTTGTTTCTTTTTTTGATTTTTGATTTTTTAAGTTTCCTTATTTTATTCTTTTATTTCTTCCCTTCTTCTCCGCGTCGTCTTATTCACGACGTCCCCTTCTCGAGCGATGTCCTTCACCCCAAGCTCCGAATTTCTTAGACAAGCCTCGGGCCAAAGCTCAAGGTGCCGCGGAGCCACCACCCTTCATCAGTCGTCTACTCCGACCGCCACTCGTCGGCCGACCTCCCCGCTGCCGGCCGAGGACCACACCACTCGGCCGGCACCAACACAATAGGAAAAACGACAGGGCCAAAGCGAACAAAGCCACGGGCGGCCCCCGAACAACGTCAAGCTCGAAATCGCAGCAAAACGATAAGATTAACAACACGCGGGAACGTCGATTCAGCCCCGAACCAAGAACACCAAAGCGGATCTAACTTAAGCATTTCATCGAGCAGTTAGAGCGCACTGTCTAAAACGACAGGAAAACGAACCGGCCGAGCTCAAATCGCCCCAGGACTCATGACAATCAACATACAAAAACACAGACACAAGAACAAGGACGAAGTGGGCCGGAGCTCGCGTGAGCCGGAGGCCGCGAGCTCCGGCTCGGCATGCCCAAAAACAGGGCAAAAATAGGGTCAGGCTTACTGGAGTTTTGGCGCGGGAAAGGAGGCACGGCGGCGGGTCGTCGGCCGCGATTCCGACGCGCTGGCCGGCGGTCTCTCCCTCCAAATCTGTTCCCTCGCTTGAACTCTGGCCGCTCTCTCTTTCTCGGATCTCTCTCCTCTTCCCCCAAAAAATCCCTTCCCCTTCTCTCCCTTTTAAGCTCTCTAGCCGGCGCCCATGGCGTCCTGCCATGCCAGCTGTCGCTGCCGGTCTTCCCCCGACCACCAACTCCGGTACGACGCTTGCCCTCGTCTCCTCTGCCTCTGTCGCGTCCGCCGTCCTTTCCTCCGCTCTCTGTTCTCTGCAGAGGCGTGAAGGAAAAGGTGGAAAGGAAGGAGATGGGGGCCGGGCCAGGAAACGAGGAGCGGGCCGGGCCAGGTGGAGAGAAGTGAAAAAGGAAGGGAAAAAGAAAAAGGGGCCGGGCAGGCCCAGCCTTGGCCCGGCTCCGCTCTCCCATTTTTTTTTTTTAATTTTTTTTTGGTTTGCTCTCCCATTTTTTTTTTTTCTTTTTGGATCAATAATTTTAATTTTAATTTTTATATAAATTTTAGTATTGATAATGCGAATACTCTAAATACCTATATGCTATGCAATTTAATAAAAATTATTTTTGCTAGGGGTTAAAAATTAATTCCTAATTTTTCAATGCAATTAATAAATAATTAAATAGATTACCAAAATTTAGGTGCCAACAGTAATCTATCTATTTCTACCAAGTAACCATGTAAAAATATAATGACTTTGCTTATTTGTATGGTTCTCTTCATTTTCGATGACACTATATACCATAGGATCGATGTGCTGTTTAATTATCATGGTTGGGCCATTGCCCTTGCTTGCCCCCCCGGCCCCCCCCCAACTCCCAAAAAAGAATCTTGATCTTCTCTATGCTTTTGCGCTTGTGCACTACAACATGACCCAATCGTGAGTTCACTAGCTCAAGCCCAACTCTTAATGTTGCGCTTAACTATGAGCCCACGGTCAAATCCCAAGAGCACAAAGAGGGAGGCAACCTCATCGTGAGATCATGAGCTCAAGCCCAACTCTTGATGTCCTGGTCGAGTGAGAGCTCACTATCAATTGGAAGCCAAGCTTGATCGAACTTTGGCGACATAGCCAACGAAATTCTATTGTGGTCATGTTGCCGACATTGGTAACCACTAGAGATATAGAGTTAACATACACATAAATGGGAATAATCAAAACGGAAATATTGATGCATATTTTGTTGCACTCCTTGGTGTGCTGATCACACTAATCTAGTAAAATTTGCCAAGTCTTCTCACCCAACCAACCCTCTCTCTTTCTTCACCATTAGCCACCGTCTCCGGCTGTTGTGGTCACTTGTCATCACCAACGCCTTCTTCACGTCTTGATTATTTTGAAGATGATTTTCATTAGAAAAAATCATCTTCTAATTCAGAATCTTTCATTAAAATTTAAATTACAAAACTTCGGTTACCCCATTGCCAGAGCCAGTTTATGCCAGGGTTGGCCATGGCCTCGACATCCCACCCGCGCCACTTTGTTAACCCGAGCTCTTTAAGCCATAGGCCGGGACCGTGAAGTCATCATGCTCGGCTTTCCAACCGAATAATCGTCGCATTTGGTCATCGTTCTATAGCTTCTTGAGATACATTATTGTCAAAGATCCTACACCTCTGAATCTTCATTTGCGAGATGGTTGTCTACAAACATTGTGTTCCCATGATCTTTCCACTCCGATGCCAATCGACGTAGTGGAAGAACTCGCTATTTGCTACACGAGCAAGTAACTCGCAAAGGCACAGGTGAAGCATACACGCGTGACACATATAGAGAGAAATTTATCTTATATATATATATATATATATATATATTTTTTTTGGTATTAAGTTAAATTACAAGATAAACATAATCTATACTCGTATTAGAAAACCTAATGAATTTCTAACTATAAGACATAATATAGATATACTAATAAGAAATTCTATACTACTGAACATTAAATATCTAAATTAATAACTATTCAAAGTTGAAATAAATCACCCAATATCCCAATGTAGTTTCTAAAATAAAAAGATAAGAAAATATATGTCTCGTCTCATTATTATTGTCATCGTCCCATCACAAACTGTTTTCCACGGTTTAAGAAGGGCAAGACAAAATAACTGAGGCTATTGGGCTGACAAGTCAGTTGAAAGACTTGTGCAAAGCATATGTCAACCCATCAAAAACCTTTTCTAGTTCCACCTTATCACCCCAGGCACGAGAGGCTATTACATCTGCCTTCTCAACAATAGCTATTTTCGAAGATATGATGGGGCATCTACCTACACCTCCCAAGGCCCCCAAAGTTTCTAGATGAAATCTTTTTTTTCTCAACCTAGGAGGGAATACTTTCGAGATTTTCCATTACAGACTTTAGACGAAACAATTTAAGGACATATCTAAGGAAAAGACTATTGACCAAGAAAAAAAGGGAGAAAAACGTGACAAATCAAACCGCGGAAATTCCTCCGGGGTTGGCGCTCTTCCCATCGTGGCTTTCCACCATATCTCCAACCTCATGGAAAACGTTCACTTTTCTATATTCCCAGGAGACCCAATTTTCTTGTTTAGACCGTTTCTTCTCTTAATGATTATTTATATTTCTGAACTAAATTTGATTGGCTTGATCCACGAATTTACCCTATCTGTTTAATAAGACAGTTAAGTCGTTGGGATTTGATAACATATTTGATGTAAAATGTTGCTTTTGATCCCGACAATCTTGCAAATAGACAAACTAAAGGTCTCCTGCCTCCAATATTTCATTTTTGCGTTCTGTTGGATACATTAAGCAATTGAATTGACAATCTTGCAAATAGACAAACTAAAGATCTCCTGCCTCCAATATTTCATCTTTTGCGTTCTGTTGGATACATTAAGCAATTGAACTAATTCAATTTACGAACCAAACTAAACTAGCCTTACTTGATCGGTTCTGCATTTAATCACTTGGGGATTGGGTAGTTTTTGTTTCCAAACAATCCTTAGTTCAAAAACACCAAGAACCAGGAACTGAACATAATAAGATCCAGATTTTTTTATCTGAATCTATCTATCCTAAAACTAATCTAAATTCTAGCATAAGACCATTATGCTTTTTCTTTCCTTTTTTTTTTTTTTCATAAAGAGAGGAAACTATCTTTAATAAGTAAGTTTGGAATCCATGAAATACTAACCTCAACAATCTATAAGACATGGGTCAAAACACTAGATGCGTGATCCAAAGATAGAATTATTTACGCTAGTAACTTACAATGTCGGACTAACATCTGGCTTTGTTGGTAGACAAAAACAAAGAACTGATGTCTTGTTCTTAATCTACACACTCATGTCTATTCTATAGTAGCTAAGCCAAGATGAGGAATTGCATCTAATCTTTTGTGCCATGAATTTAATATTATTCCTGGAATTTTGGGTCTTCGTCGGTTGTGCGTCCATAAAGCAAGTGGTGGAATATATGTTGAGCGAATTTTGGAGGGCAGAACCGACAAAGACCCACATTTTCAGGAATAGTTATTTTTTACATAGCAAACACTCGGAATAGAAAAACTTTTCACAAGTGGCTTTAATCACCGTGCGAGCATCAGCTCCTTAGTCAGCTTATTACCTATATGTACACTCGCACGATAATCAAGGCCGCTTTGGTAAACGCCAATTACCAGCCGAAATTTACAACATCATGACCTTTAATGGGTGGCTGTTGCGCTAGTTCACTTTGGCCGGCTAAATACGATCAAGCCTCCAAGTCATACAAAAAATATGTATACCTATCCTTTTCTTTTTTGATCTGACCCTTACACATTTATCTATATCTATATAAATAAAACCAAAACACCATTTGTCTCAATTTTAGATGTTCTAGATTGTCATTCAATTTCTTTCTCTCATACCATTGAAGCGTCCATTTTTTGTATCTCTTCACAATAGTAGATTTATTAGTTACCCTTGTTTCCGTTATTTTATATTCACCCATTTCATATATAACTACTCCATCTCTTTCTATACATAATTACCTCATTATTCGCTCACGTGTGACACACGCCTAACATAACAATAGCGATGATAACATGGATGAATGGCCATTTCCGTTTGAGCAAAGTGATTGCATTTATTGTAATTTGAAGATATTTTCAAATGGACAATATACATTCTCATGGTGAAATAGATGATAGTGTTTCAACGGTGGTGATCCATTCTTATGCACAAAACACATGCATCCTTAGTCAATGCCTAAATCACAGGTGAGATGATGGTGGTGATACATTCTTATGCACAAAACACATGCATCCTCAGTCAATGTCTAAATCACTGGTGAGATGATCAAGTAGATCGAGCTTTTCAACCATCATAAAGTAAATTACAAGTCTATATAAGCTATATCACTGATATTTATATTCTCTTTTCAAGTTTATATAATGTGTAGGTGTGATCATGGATTTGGCAACCCGCATGCACATCAATAAAACCTACCTGTTTGGGTTTGGGCAAGGCCCTCTAGAAGTTCAAACTGAGCCTATTGAGCAATTAGGTCAAATTGTAAGAATTTTTCTGATGTGGGCTAATATTAATTAATATTATAATTTACTATTTTGAGGAATTTATATAATAACATGAGATATAAGATTTCTTAATTAGTTTAATATGCTGCTAAATAATGTGGGTTAAGTAAAACTTGACCTATAATGAGATGGCTTGTGACTTAAAACTATATAAATAATATTCAAGTTTATCCTCTAACCCTAAAGCATTAATATCCTCACATAAGGAGCATTTACAAAATATTAATGGTGATGAATAGTCTCATTGACCTAGTGATATAGAAGGTAATAGAAGAGAAGAACGATGAATTCCAAATTAGGTGAACAAATCTCTTGATTATATGTGTTTTTTTTTTTACTTATGCAAATCTTGAAGTGCCGTTTTCACGAATTACACTAATTATATGTAATACTCATATTTAAACCTATCTCTATATATATTATTGTATAGAGTTCAAGTGAATGAGTGGTTTACAGTATTGCATCTGCCAAGTCTAAGAAGGGATGGGACCATAATTGACTTGGGTATTGGGACCAGATCCCCTTTATCCCCTCCTCTCTCTCTCATAAAAATTTTCTTAATTAAATGATGTGATAACACACTTGGAGATAAATCAATGGGAAATTAAAGTGTGAGGACTCAAAACAAGGTTATAGGCTTCGTTCAATCGGCCAATGGAAACTTTATGAATCAGTTGATAAAGTGGATTTAATGCATACTTTTAGTACACTTAGCATTTCTCTAGCCTCAATAACTATGCACCACAATTTCAATTACTGACATATAATATCTTCGGAAGTTATCATGAAATTTCTGATAATAACCCAAAATAATCATCACACTCAAGTATTCAATATTTTCCAAACTCGCCCAGATGCAAACATGAGTTAGAAAAGTCAAGAATGCATCAGCTTGACTAGTTGAACCTGATGTTTCGGCCTTTATTGCGTGACTCATGATAGACTTGGACTCGAAACCGATTTCGTGAAAAAGGCTAAAAGAAAACAATCAAGAGTAGAGATATACCCAAGAGACAACATATGTAAAAAATTTCATGTGGAAAGAGAGAAAATGATCACATGAAGGTGACACTCCTTCATCAATCAATTTGACCGGCAACTCTAGACATGGCGGCCTAGTTTGAACATTCGACTTTTCCATGCACAGATTTTTCCACATAATCACCCTATAAATACTCTTTTAGCTTTTGCTTTTCTCTTCATCAATCAACAGAGATCCTTCCTTCACCAATTTTCTTTTGGTCTCTCACAATATGAGTTCCCGTATGACAATCCCTCTGCATCTTATTTTTCTCGTCACGTTAACCCTAGCATTGATCCCTCTGTTCATCGCCCAAGACTCGCCCCAAGACTATGTCGCGGCCCACAATGCGGCTCGCTCTCAGGTTAATGTGGGCCCGATGGCGTGAGACGAAAGCGTCGCTGGCTATGCCAGGGATTACGCCAACAAGCATGCCAGCGACTGCACGCAACTCGTTCATTCAGGCGGACCCTATGGGGAGAACCTTGCGTGGGCTTCCCCCGATCTTACTGGCACCGGAGCGGTGAACATGTGGGTCGGAGAAAAGCCTGACTACGACTACAATGCCAATTCATGTGCACCGGGAAAGATGTGTGGGCATTACACTCAGGTGGTGTGGCGCAACTCTGTTCGGCTTGGATGCGCAAAGGCCCAATGCGCGACGGGCGGTACTTTGGTCACATGTAACTATGATCCTCCTGGGAATGTTGTTGGCCAGAAGCCTTATTGAATTACAAAAAGTTGTATGTCGGATGATGAACTATTATGTCAAAATAATGCCTCATTATGATGAGGCTAGTGCTTTTGATGCACCAAAATTAAATAACATCATATGAATGATGCATGTAATCTCTTTACTGAAGGAAAAGTTAACCTCTTTCAGTATTTTTTTATTTTGCAATTTATTTTTTTCAAGTGAGAGAAATTTCGATCATTCGTCTAACCTCCTCAGCTCCATGCTCTCAAGCACATCACTATCCCTTTGAAGCCTCATCACACTGTGAAAGAGAAGCTAAGCATGATCTCTATTACGCATTTTACTCTTGAGTTAATTATTTTTGGTGTTTCTATTGATTGTATGTAGTACATAGCAATGGCCGTCTTGGCCACATAACGATACGTTCCCGTCAATAAGCTGATCATTCATGGCAAAAAACATTAAGATATGGACCAATATTATTTAATAATATGGACTTGGTGGTATATTCGTCGATAAATTTTATGTATTGATGAATTGAACTCCTTCAGTTGACCAAGTAAGTAAATGATTTCTGATTAATCAACTTGGTGTCGATAAGTACCAGTCAAAATTGCCTAACTTTGTATTCTATTTCAATCCATATAGCAGCCTAGTACTCTAGAAAGGTCGTTGACTCGTCACAGTTGGAAAATTCTTCCCTGAGGGTTTCGTGTGCTTGGATATAACCACCTAAATGAATTTTCATATCATCTCAAATTACGATGTTTTAAAAATTAAGACGGAAGAACACACCAAAATTTGCGGTCAATGAAATCTGATTTACAAGTTTTACGTCTGTGGAGTCAATAATCGGAATCGATACGAAGTTGTTGTATATGACTAAGTGGATGAAATGATTAACCTATAATTTGGGAAAGTATTGCGAAAGCTCTAGAAAACTTGCTTGTTGGGACAATGTAATACAAGCCCGATACTTTCATCTGGAGAATAGAAAAACAAAAAAGGAGTTCAAGTCCAAGCATGTTAATAATTCCCGATGGATGATGACAAATTTTATTCATTTCATTGGCAAATATTGGTTCTAACATTCATCAGTAGAACTGCGCAAGTTAAAAAAGCAATAATCACTCACTTCGTCCTTCCTATATTAACATTATATTCTGATGATTTTATATGAGATGGGCTTAAGGCCCATCCGCCCAAGTTGGGCCCAAAAAGCCCGGCCCACGGGAATAGGGCCCGTGGATAGGGGAAGGTATAAAAGGGAGGAGAGAGAGAGAGAAGACACCTCTTGGATCATTTAACGCATGTACGTTTATTCTCTCCCTCCAAAAGAAAAAGACAAAATGCTTAAGGCGACCCGTCTTCCCTACAAGGCCAATCGACGTCATCGGATTGAACGGGGTCAAAATTTCTTCCTCGATCTTCGGCATTGGTGTTTAATCTGTGGCTAACAAGGTACGCTCGAATCTGTGGTGTGCTTTATGATCGGTGATACGTGAAATTCCCGGGCTTCGCTTCCGCATTCGTTTTAGGGGTTCGATTGAGTGTTGAATCCGGTTTTCGGGGATCCGTCATTCCCAACATTGGTATCAGAGCCCTAGTTCACGTTTTCCCGACCTGTTTGACGTTTTTTCATTGATTTTTCGCAAAAAATTTTCGGCTGTACGGATCGGGGCATGAAATCCCGACACCCGAGCGCTGTTCGGCCTTTTTTCCGAGTTTGCGTAAGTAGAAATCAAATTCTGATGGCATAGGAAGAAAGGCGACGTCGAGACAAGTCCGGGGATAGGTCAAACGCCGCCGGGCGACGCCGCATGCGCCTACACGCGCGGCCGGAAGGCGCTGCGTGTGGGCGCGACGCGCCCGGAAGCGCTGGCTTTGCCAGCGTGTGCGCTACACGCACCGGTGACGAACCGGCACGTGCGCGCGGCCGGCCCGAACCAAGACACGCCGGTCGGTCGGCCGCGCGTGCGGCGTCACCGTGACGTCAAGGTAACTGTCGGGATGACGTCATCGATGACGTCATCACCGGCGACCGTTGGCCGGCCGGCGACCCGACCCGACGGCGAACCGACCCGACCCGACCCGACCCGCGCGAACGCCTGGCACGTGCCGGCCGATGTACGTGTGACGTCAGCCACCGCACGCGTGCGGCACGTGCGGTCGGTCCATCCGACCCGGTTCGACCGGCCCGTCCGGTCCGACCGGCGCGACCGGTCCGACCCCGCGCCCGTTGACCCAACCCGTTGACCGACCGTTGACCGTTGACCGACCGTTGACTTTGACCGTTGACCCGAAAAAAAAAAAAGGAATTTGTTTCTTTTTCAATTATGTCTGTGTGGGTTATAGGTAATCCATTTTTTATTCTGCATTTGTTGCATGAATCATGGAAAATTATGTATTTTCCATTTTGCTTATTATGGATTATAAGTGATCCATTTTTAGTTCTGCATTTGTTGCAAGAACTATGATGCGTTATGCACGGATACCTGCAATCCCAAGAACGGACGAAGGAAGAGCTAGACTGAAAAGGCTGATGAAAGAGTTAGCTGATTATCGGTAGCTTGATGGTGATTTAGTATCACACATGGTCAAGGTCAATCAGATGATACAAGAAATCATCTGGAATGGTTATCTAATGCCGGATTTTGAGAAGGTACCGGCTTTAATGAACACTCTTCCACCTGAATGGCAAGCAGTGTTAGGTCGGCTATGGGAGGTCAATGTGGTCCCGGGTTATAGGGAGCTAGTGGAAGCTTTTGTAAGAGAGTACTATAGGATTGAGTTGGCCAAAACTTCAACCCTTAGGTTGAGCGCCACATGGCGCAGAGTAAATGCGCCTTGGTGGCGACATGAAAGCTCTCCAAAAGTTTTTCCATGGTTGGCAAATGTGCCTTTAGTTTTCTCAGATGTTTTGACTGATAGATTAGAATGGACATTCCCTAATTATTTCTTAGATTAATTGTGAGATTTTTTATGGATGTAAATATCTCTTTCCATGTTGATATTTTTCTTTGTATATATTGCTTAGTGTAATGTATAGTTGTATTATGTGAAAGCACTGTTATTCTTTGGATGTTAGATAATATTTGCTTTACATTCGCTGATTGCTTGTGGGTAGTTAGCTGTGGGTAGTTATAGAAGTTTTCGTAACTTCATAAAATTGATTTTACATATGACAATCATATTAATGATAGTTTTAAGTTAGGATTTTTTGGAGGATGATTGGAAACGTAGTGACCTTTTGATTCTGAAGCCTTACTTAAAATTATTCATTAATATGATGGGTCTATGTAAATAGGGATGCATAAATGATAGGCATTAATTATTCGTGTATGTATGTCTGATGTGTTCAGACTGATGGTTTCGGCAACTAAGAACGTGATTGCTGATATGAACGGCAACTATTGTGAAATATTGAATATGAAGATTCAATATGTGTTGGAAAAGCAAGAAGCACTAGAAGCTCTTGACCATATTATGGAAGATCTTGTAGATGATGTGAGCCACATTGAGCTAGTTGAGGACCGCCTAACGGCATTTGAGCCGAAAACAAACATTTGCAATGCTAGTTCTAGCTCAAAAAGGGCTTTGTGCTCTAAAGCGCAAGCATATTGATTCGTTCAATATGTGGAAATGCAAAGGATCAAGTCCTTGTTGCAAGAAATCAAGAGTTAACCAACACAAGAGAGGAAAACGTCCTCAAGTGAAGAAAATGTCAAGGGTGAGGTGTTACAATTGTGACAAAAGGGTCACTATGCTCGCGACTGTCGTGAGCCAAAGAAGATAAACACCTCTTGCACATTTGAGAACTTTGCTTATGTGTCGAGTTCTGCATCATTGGCTGAATCCAATCCTTTGTGGACTATAGATTCAGGAACGACAGACCAATGTAAGGAAGGATAGAGGATCCTTCGTGAAATTCCGACGATACCAACTGGAACTATGTGGATTTATGTGGGAAATAATTTCAGAGTTGAAGTTAAAGGGATTAGCACCTGCCAATTGAATATGCGTGGTGGACGCACTTTGTTCCTACATGATGTCCTATATGCTCCGGAGATTCGTTAAAATTTAGTGTCTGTTTTGGTGTTGGTTAAGCTTGGTTTTTAGTATGAACTTCCATAATAGATGTGTAGATTTGTATTTGGATACAAACTACTATGATTTTGGTCACTTTCTAGATGATTTTATTGTACTAAATGTTGACTGTGGTGATGTCAATATGTTATTCCCTTGTTTCATGTCTTCTACTTTATATGATAATGATGTGAATATGGTGGCATGCTAGACTTAGTCATATGGGCCAACAACATATGAAAAGACTAGCCAAAGAGGGCTTGTTGGGCAATATTGAAAAAAGTCGATTTGCTTATATGTAAGCATTGCCTATAAGGGAAAACGACAAGGAAACCATTTGGAAAAGGTAAAAGAGCTGAATTTCTTATGCATTTAATCCATTCTGACGTCTGTGGTTCAATGAATGTGAGAGGAAGGCATGGGGCTGTTTATTTCATCACTTTTATAGATGATTATACTCGATTCGGATATGTCTATTTGATTTCTCATAAATCTGAAGTAATAAGTTGTTTTCAAAAGGTTTATGAACTTGGTAGAAAATCAATTAGACAAGAAAATAAAAGCATTAAGATCCGATCGAGGTCGAGAATATTTATCTCGATGAGTTCAGAAAATTATGTGGTGAAAAGGAATAGAAATACAGTTGTCTATTCCATATACTCCTCAACAAAATAATGTTGCAGAGAGAAGAAACAGAACCCTACTAAAAATGGTTAGGTTCATGATGGCGCATACTAACTTACATATCACTTTTTGGAGTGATGCGTTGTTAACTGCTGCCCATATACTTAACCGGGTGCCTTCTAAATCAGTTAGTTCCACTTCATATGAGTCATGGATAGGTAGAAAACCGGACTTAAGTTTACTTAAGCCATGGGGTTATGTTGCCTATACTCATGAATCCTCTCACAGGTTTGGGAAATTGAGTCCCAGATAAAGAAATAGTATTTTAATGAGATATTTCGAACACTCGATTGGGTATGTGTTCAGAGGTGAGCAGGAAAGTGGGAGAATAACTGAATTTGAATCACGGGATGTCACATTCTTAGTGGATGAATTTCCTAAGAAGGGCAAAATAGGGAAAGATTACTTCCTATTTGAACCTTGGATCTAGATAATGATATTGGTTGAGTTCATCCAAGTGGGAGTAATATGAGAAGTGATGAATTGAATTCAACCCATTGTCAATTACAACCACATGATGAGATGATATCGTCATTATCTAATCCGAGTGGGAGCATAATTGGAAATGATGTGCTAAGTGTATAATCTTCCATACGGTGAAAAAGTCACCAAAGTATTCCCCGTCGACGTTTTGACATTGAAGGGGAAACTTTTATGGTTGCTCCACAAGATGAGGATGAGCCAAGAAATATTAATGAGGCTCTGAATTGCCCTAGTAAGGAAAAATGGATTTATGCAATGAAAGAGGAGATGGAGTAAATGAAGTCAAACCAGGTCTGGGAACTGGTTGATCTTCCAAAAGGGACGCAGAGCTATTGGGAACAAGTGGGATCTCAAAATAAAGTGAAAGGCTGATGGCTCGATAGAAAGGCATAAGGCTCGCCTTGTGGCGAAGGGGTATAATCAACAGGAATGAATTGATTATGTAGAAACATTCTCTCCTATAGTGAGATTTACCTTGATTCGCATAATTCTGGAAATAGTGTTTGGTATGGATCTTGAGTTACATCAAATGGATGTAAAGACTGCTTTCCTCAATAGAGAATTAGATGAAGAAATAAATATGGAACAACCTGTTGGTTTCATAGTGAAAGGCCAAGAAGAAAAGGTATGTCGACTTTGGGGGTCGATATATGGCCTTAAGCAGTCGTCAAGACAATGGTATATACGATTTCATAATGCCATAATAGTATATGATCTTACAATGATAAATGAGGATCATTGTATATATATCAAAAGATCCAAGGATCAATTTGTGATCATATCATTATATGTTGATGATATACTAATTGCCGTAAGTAATATGGAGTTTATTCATACTGTCAAAAGTTGGTTGTCTTCCAACTTTGAGATGAATGATATGGGATTGTAAACCCATAAACACTCCTATTACAAAAGGTGAAGGATTGAGCCATAAACTGTGTCCAAGGACTCCTCAAGAGACGGAACAAATGAAACATGTTCCTTATGCTAGTGCTGTTGGGAGCTTGATGTATGCTATGATGTGTACAAGACCTGACATATGTTATGCAGTTGGAATGGTGAGCAGATACCAATCCAATCCAGGTCAAGCACGTTGGAAAGCCGTTAAAAGAATACTAAGGTATCTAAAGAGGACTGCTGATTATACGCTGAGTTATTATGGAAAGGATCTCGACTCTAAGGCTATTCGATGTTGATTGGGGAGGAGATTTAAATGAAAGGAAATCCACCTCTAGGTTTGTTCTCTTACCGAATAATGGCACCATGTGTTGGAGCAGTAAGAAACAAAAGTGTATAGCCTTGTCCACGATGGAAACTGAGTTCGTGGCATTATCGCGAAGAGTATAAGAAGATGTTTGGCTTAAGAGATTATTGGATCATTTAGGTGTTATTTGGAAGTGCTGTAGATTAATTGTTGGTTAATTATGATAGCCAAGCAGCAAAAGCGTACACCAAAGATCCAAAATATCATGGCAAGACCAAACATATAGATACCAAGTATAATTTTGTCATGGATATGATTGCACGAAAAGAGGTGAACTTAGAGTACATACTACGCATAGAATGGTAGCAGATCCTATGACAAAGCCAATACCTAGAGATGTGTTTTGTGGCCATATGAAATCTCTAGGACTGCGTAGAGGCTAATGTACTGAATATTGTTATTTCCCTAAAGTGTTCACATTTGATGAATTTGTGTTTTTCATCATTAATGCCTATGAATCGTTGTTTGATCTTTATGCATCTTAATGCTCAGTGCATTACTTTAAGTTAGGAAAGTATGTCGGACAGTTATAAGATTAGCCCACTCACACGGGTAATCGCCTCTATTTACTGTGTGATAAATAGAGATGAGACTGTTTTTAAGCTTATTATCTAGGTGATAACCGAGAGCTCAAGTTTAAAACACGTATGTCGCCTTAATTGGGTGTTAAGATGAGGATATAATACTTACTATGTCCGAGAGTAAAATACCCCACATATTTTACTTTATCTGTCTATGATGCCAGATGTGAGTTCTGATGAATTTAGTGAATGAGTAGATACGTGAACTCAAGTTAGACATTGGGTATGTCTGAACTATCATCTGTACGGTATTGAAAGGTATAGACATACGCTCCATGGGAAAGGAGTTAATACCGTAATACGTATTTCATACTACGTATGCATGAGACGACCAATAAGAGTGGCAAAAGTTTGATCTCAACTTTTTATGTCGTGTGAGACTCTTGAGGAAAAGAGTTCCTCAATTTTTTAGTCCCCTCATGACTCTTACTTATTCTCAAAATTTCTATTTAGTGTTTGCTATCTTAGGATGTTGCCAATGGTCATGAGTTTGATTCAATCTAATGGGGCATTTCTAGAAAAGCAAGCTGAACTGAAATTGAGAGTTTGAAGGAAAGAGGAAGATCGATTTTGGAGAATCACATTGTAGTTTTGTATTCACCGGTTAACCAATTATGACTGTCTTTGGGATAATCATAATTGTGAATACAATATATATATATCATTGTTTAAAAGAGATCAAGAGAGATATAAATGTGATCGATCGATCTAGGGTACTGCATACTAAATCTACTCGGAGTGAAATGCCCATTATGAGCTGCTATATATTCCTAACAGATGTATGGCAACAAGCTCTCAAAGTATGCTGGTCACACGGATTATTCACCGGTATGAATGTTGAAGAGAGGTAAAGAGAATTCTGTTCGGTCCACCATGTGCGAGTGGGAGATGATGGTTTTCTATGAGATGGGCTTAAGGCCCGTCCGCCCAAGTTGGGCCCAAAAAGCCCGGCCCATGGGAATAGGGCCCGTGGATAGGGGAAGGTATAAAAGGGAGGAGAGAGAGAGAGAGAGAAGACACCTCTTGGATCATTTAACGCACGTACGTTTATTCTCTCCCTCCAAAAGAAAAAGACAAAACGCTTAAGGCGACCCATCTTCCCTTCAAGGCCAATCGACGTCATCGGATTGAACGGGGTTAGAATTTCTTTCTCGATCTTCAGCATTGGTGTTTAATCTGTGGCTAACAAGGTACGCTCGAATCTGTGGTGTGCTTTACGATCGGTGATACGTGTAATTCCCAGGCTTCGCTTCCGCATTCGTTTTAGGGGTTCGATTGAGAGTTGAATCCGGTTTTCGAGGATCCGTCATTCCCAACATATTCAATCTGTTTTAATGTTATTGCTTAACAGAAAATAATTGACAACATTGTATTTTTTTGTCTAGTATACGTAGATAAGAAAATCTCGATCAATTTCTTTTCTTATTTTCTTATTTATTTAGGTTCAAAGTTGGGACGGCACGACCTAACATTAGTCACCAGCGAGCCACTTCATCCGCATATCGGCCAATTGTGATTATTTGACCGACGAAGCTCGTCGAGGCGGAAAAATTTTTTACTTTACACCGGAAGTATGGTTAGCTTAGTTAATTAAGTTTAGCATTATTAATTGTGCATTAGTCGTATTTGCGTAATTAGCTATGGATTCGTAGTTAGGTAGAATTTTACACTCGTTTTCTTGGATGAAATTATGCATGATTTGGATTGTTTACTCGTATGATATTATGTGATTGATTGTTCTATGATAACTATTACAAAAGATGGTTTCATGAGCTATTAAATTAAAAAAAAAAAATGAGGTGTTGGGTTTGGATGCTAATTTTTATGTGCTCAATAATACAATGGGGTTTCAAAATAGAAGTGTGCAAAGTTTGACAGGTTGATTTCAAATATGTGACCTTGTACAAATTTTTTTCAGAGAATTTCAAAGAAAGAAAAATGTTCGCCAAGTTTATTATTTGAAGGTGAAATATGGTGTTCTTGACTAATAATGGCAATGGTTTGATTGATGGCATGCTAGTGTGGTCACGTAATTGAACCCGCCACCCAATGAGAGTTTGGGGGCAATACCCAATTTTATCGGATGCCCGGAGAGGTTCGGATGCCGAGTCATGGTTGAGGCTGGACCAAAGCTCCTTTATGGAATGCCATTTAGGCGGGGAGTCCTAGATGATGCCATGCCTGATGGGGCGAGACAATGCTCGGTTATGCTGGAAGACCGCCGACACTTGTGTTGGTTGTGGCCCGATGGGTCGTAATAATCGGAACATGTGTGAATGATTGTGATGCATTGCGCTTGATTATAGGGTAAAACTGTTAGGCATGGTACGAGACATGCCAAAATGGGTTTTGTCTTATAATCAAGACCCGTGTGAATGCTTGGAGAATGAGAATTATGTATTCTAATTGTTATTTATGCACGTTGTACTATTGTACGAGATGTACTAATATGCACGGACATGCCGAGGCAAGGTGAGTTTATGTGTGGTGCGTGCTTAAGCTGCCTTCGAGGTGAATTCATGTCCTAATTGAGGCTTAGGGATTTTAACTTGCTGAGATTTTATCTCACTCCGTTGTTGTCAAACATTTTTCAAGGCCGTAGCATGGAGATCTGCTAAGTGTGGATGTAGTGGGCGCGAGTGCAACACTTTTTGGTTGGACCTGCCGTTAGTGAAGTTTAGGTTAACCCTAATCCTTGAAGGTTTTTGTGAGGGTCAATAGAAAGTAGCCGTAGAAAGGCTTGTAATTATTAAACTCCTTGGGTTAACTAGTTGATAAATAATTCGTGATTTTTGGAAAATCACGGTTGTGTTTTACTATCCCTATTGTTTATTTATTGATCGGGGGGTTTATTTAATTCACTTCCATATGTGTTTAATTGAAAGATACAAAGAATGGGTCAGTGACGTGTCCTGGGATGTTGCATTTTTAATCGACCACTAAGGGATGTTCGCGCGCTCAGGGTTCGAGGCATGACTTATGTTATTTCTATGAATGTTCTGGACCTATATCAATGCATAAATACTTAAAACGCACTTACCATTGTTTTAACTTAGCTTCTGAAGGAGGAATTTGAGTTTAGTTCTTCACGATACAACTCAGCAACCCACGCCCATATCAAGCGATTTTGACAAGCAATTCACCAAGAAAACTGAGCTTGAGTCAAGCTTGATTTGCCGTTCTTCCCTCAATTGATGTAAAAACTCTACATACTCCTTTATTCTTCAATTTCTTCATACCAGAAGCATTAACTTGTTGCATAGACACGTCAAAATTTAGCTTCATAACCATGGAGACCCCAAAATCTTCTTCTCCGTTGGTCCCTCTTTCGTCCGTCCCCTTATTAGGCCCAAGCCGAGATTTCGGGCTCCTCCCTTTTTTTTCCAAGGGAAATTTACACCTTAGGGCTTGAGAGAGGCCCCAAATGGCCCAAACCGGCTGAACTATATATATATATATATATATATATATATATTTCAATATTAAATATAAAGCATATATATAGAAAATACATTAATAATAATAAATCTTTAATTAATTCGTAAATAAGTTGAAGTTAACATGTAAAAAAGAGTATTTTTGAGGCCCAAAATATAATAACGGATCTTTTTTTACTTTAAAAAGAAACAAGAGAAATTCGGGTGAGTTTCGAACTAGTTTGGAGTAAAGCACTTTTGGAAGTTCTATGGACTGGTCAATCATTAGGTAATGGTCGTTAGCTTACATACCACATTTGATGGAATGAATGTTTAGTCTTTGTCTCCATGGGCTGCTCGATCCTCTCATGATTGATAGTGAATGTAAGACACCAATTTGTTTAGTATCTAGTCTTTGGTTTTCACGTCCAAGGACTTCGTAGAATACGAGGCACCAATATTAATATTGCTTTTCTCCCCTCAACTTTTTAAAGGAGCGTCCTCTTGGACAATGCTATCTTATAGATTAATATTAATATACCAAACCACGTGGTAGACCATAAGTGAATAATAAGGCACCAATTTTGCATTCATCGATAGGCTCGAACAATACATTCTAGGGCCCGTCACTAAGTGGGCTAGGCCAACAGCTTTGAGGCTCATTCTAGTCTGCCCATTCATTTATGAAAGTTTCCTTGATAAATATTAGTTTTAGATTATCTACCTTGAAATACAAACTTTGTTAATATTGGAAGAGAAATTAAGGCTTAAAACAGAAAAATAAAAGTATTTTATGAAAAATTTAAACTAAAATACAGCAAAAGTATAAAATTATTTTCTATTTATGTTTTCCATTTTATCTAACATTTAGCTCAGCCTTTTTTTCCCTTAAAAAAGAAGACATCGTCCCTGTTATTGGGCCAATAAATTCTAGTGGGCGAGCTAGACACTTGCCAAAACTTGCCGGTTTGGATTTGTACATGGCCCTAAAAGTTCGAATCAAACATGTTCAGTGATCCAATCTAGTAAGTGTACCTGATCTCGCCATATTCAGGTATGTTTTCCCCTACGTTTGATTTTGTATCTCTTAGAGCATAGATCTAAACAACAGTTTGGCCTAGATCACACGGCCAACTTTTTTAGGTTTGAAGTGGTCCGGGCTGAAATTTAGGGTTCCCCCTTATTCTTTTTCGAGCCAATCCGCACCTTCAGCTTTAGCATCTTCGGGATTTTCAGGATTAAAATGGCTGGAACTGGTCAAATTATATATTAAAACTAAAAAAATATAATCAAAAGATTAATAATTAATAATAGAAGATGTTTAAATTGTACTCCAAACACTTGAATAAACTCTTAAGTAAGTTATAACATGAACATATAAAAAATGATTTTTGAGGCCCAAAATATAATAATTAATCTATTTTTAATTCATAAAAAATGAAACAAAAATCTGCTAAAAATATTAAACTATAATTTTTTTACCCAAAAAATAGGCTCTCCAGTCTCTCTTCCCCTCATCGGTACCATGGGCAGTATCTCGTATTAAACAGTGACAAAGTGGTCAGATTGCTTTTCACAGAGTGATCTAGAGCTTTAGCGAATCAATTAGGATATTTTAATGCAAAAATCACTTGTAATTTTCTTGAATCCAAGTGCACGGGATGCAATCACTTTTCACAACATGACTCATGTACATTTCTTTTGAGGGGCTAAAGGAACTTCCCAAGGGCTTTGATGACTTGAGCAGGAAAAGTATTGGACTAATTGCACGATGCAATGCATTCAAGAACAATCAAAATGATTTTTGTTTCACTAATGATAAAAATCCCGACACTCGCGCATCACACCACGATTAAAGAAATTATAAATAAAAAAATTTTACTGTAATAAAAGTGAGTTTTGCTTTCACATTTCCAGATTGAAAAGAGCCAAAATCCATTTCATTCAACCAAAATAAAGAAATTGTTGGATGACTTTTCCATTCAAAAAGAGATTTTGTGGAAAATCTCTGCCTTTTGAAAAAGGAGAAAAAAGAACATTATTATACAAAAAAAGTTAGTTGATTTGTCATAATTTTTTGATCTCTGTGTTCATATTGACAAAGTAAATATCATTAAACTATGCTACATGGCAAACTATAAATGGACAATAACCCGTATTTAATAATAATATGCCACATTACTTATTATACCAAATTTATAAAACAGTCTTAATGTTGGACTTTCTCTTTCTTGTTTCTGTGGTCAAAGTGAAAACAAACCAAACCGTAAAATATGAATAACAGGTACTAAGACTTTACTAAATTAAATGGCGCGCTATGTGGCATGCCCCGTGTGATCAATTAAGTATGGAATCAACATAGGAATAATATTTGGAAAAAAGGGGAAAACATAAGTAGGGCAAGATCAATTACAAGAATTTTATATTTTATATTTCACCATCATCTCTTCTCAAAATTACACAAATCCTGTCAAGCATTATTTCCAGCTGCCATAGAAGTATGTCCGACGAACGTTGAAACTGTTCGAATGGTTTTTAACTTGTTATACCGAAGCTCATTGTAATTATGCTTTTCTCACATGGATCTTTATAGTTATATAATTTTTACTAACTTCGCTTTCACTAGGGTAAACGTTCACGCTAAATTAAAACCCATGAAGATGGAGCTTTGTCATGTGACCCCCAGCAACATTTCAAAATAGTTTACTATAAACTGTATATTATGAAATTGAACCCCTTGAATCATTCAGTAGTTGTATGTAGATCGTCTTCAAAACTAAAATTTGTTTGATCATCCTTATACGGTTCAAATATGTTCAATACCTTTACGCCTCATTACTTCTTGTGCTTGCATTCAAAATATTTGAAGAGCTTCAAGGATTGTCAACCATACTTCAATGGCAGCTGGTGAGGATGTGTGAGAGGACATTTGTTACAATACTGAAAAGAAAGAAAACAATATAAGAAGTTAAATTTTGTTTAATTGATCGGGACAAGTGTACTAGAAATTCTAAAATTTGTTCTTAAAGTGCAATTAAGTCCTAAAATTTTTAAAAAGTGCAATTAAGTCCTAAAACTTATCATGAAAGTACAATTGAGTCCTATAACTTTTGAAAAGTGTAATTGAGTCCTAAAACTTGTTAGGAAAGTAGAGAGAATGACACTAGAAGTGTTATAAGTTGTGTACAATGCTCACTTTAGTGTCAAAAGTTTTTTGTCGAATCACTTAAATGCCAACTCGGAAAAAAAACAATTACTTAAGTGTCAATGGCGAGATTCCAACCAAATTAGCGCATGGCTTTTTTAATTAAATTTTTAATATGAGTTGGCATTTTTAAAGAAAAAACTGGTCCATGTGGCTTTTCCATGTGTACATTTCTCCTCCTCTGCCTCCACATCATTTTTTTTTTTGCCTTTTTCTATTTTTTTTTTCTTTCCTTTTCTCCTTCTCCTCCTTTCCCTTGCTCCTTCTGCATTTTCTTTTTCCCATACGTTGACAACCTTCACTAACTCACATTGCTACGGCCAATCACCAGATCACTGCCACCAAAACATCACAGCGGTCATATGAATGACACCACTACATGTGCTAAAACTTTACTCAAACTTTCTAAGTAAAATGGCGTGCAACGTGGTATGCACCCATGTCATCAAATAAGTGTGGAATTAGGATTATAATGGAGATTGTCGAAAAAGGGAAAGAGATAAATTGAGCAAGATCAATTAAAAGAAATTTAGTTTTCTATTCCACCATAATTTCTTCTCAAAATTACACAGTGCTCTCAACCATCATTAGGAGTTGCCATTCAAGTTTGTCTGACAATCGTTGAAGCAATTTGATGATGCCTTCCATATAGACAATCCAACAAATCTAGAGATGGCCCCATGGATTCACGACATGCTTTTCACCATATAGCACTTTGCCTCTTTACAAGGTTCAAGAAATAGCTCCCGAGGTGTAGGACTTTGTCCCACATAACACTTGGTTCTAGGGGTGAAAAAGAAGAAGATTTAAAGAACAGTTTGGCCTAGATTATACGGCCAACTTTTTAAGGTTTGAAGTGGCCCGGGCTGAAATTTAGGGTCCCCCCTTATTCTTTTTTTAGCCAATCCGCACCTTCAGCTTTAGCATCTTCAGGATCTCAGGATTAAAATGACTCGAACTGGTCAAATTATATATTAAAACTAAAAAAATATAACCAAAAGATTAATAATTAATAACACAAGATGTTTTAATTATACTCCGAACACTTGAATAAACTCATAAGTAAGTTAAAATATGAAAATATAAAAAATGATTTTTGAGGCCCAAAATATAATAATTAATCTATTTTTAATTCATAAAAAATGAAACAAAAATCTGCTAAAAATATTAAACTATAATTTTTTTACCCAAAAAATAGGCTCTCCAGTCTCTCTTCCCCTCATTGGTACCATGGCGGTATCTCGTATTAAACAGTGACAAAGTGGTCAGATTGCTTTTCACAGAGTGATCTAGAGCTTTAGCGAATCAATTAGGATATTTTAATGCAAAAATCACATGTAATTTTCTTGAATCCAAGTGCACGGGATGCAATCTCTTTTCACAACATCACTCATGTACATTTCTTTTGAGGGGCCAAAGGAACTTCCCAAGGGCTTTGATGACTTGAGCAGGAAAAGTATTGGACTAATTGCATGATGCACCGCACTCAAGAACTATAAAAATGATTTTTGTTTCAATAATGATAAGGATCCCGACACTCGCGCATCACACCATGATTAAAGAAATTAAAAAAAAACTTTTGCTGTAATAAAAGTGAGTTTTGCTTTCACATTTCTAGATTGAAAAGATGCGCAAAATCCATTTCATTCGACCAGAAAAAAACAAATTGTTGAGTGACTTTTTCATTCAAAAAGAGATTATGTGGAAAATCTTGGCCTTTTGGAAAAGGAGAAAAAAGAAAGTTATTATACAAAAAGTTAGTTGATGTAATGATTTGATCTTTGTGTTCACATTGACCAAGTAAATATTATTAAACTGTGCTACATTGCAAACTATAAATAGACAATAAACCATATTTAATAATAATATGCCACATTACTTACTATACCAAATTTATAAAATAGTCTTAGTGTTGGACCTTCTCTTTCTTGTTTCTGTGGTCAAAGTGAAAACAAACCAAACCCTAAAATATGAATAACACTGCAGGAACTAAGACTTTACTAAATTAAATGGCGTGCTATCCCCGTGTGATCAATTAAGTGTGGAATCAAAATAGGAATAATATTTGTAAAAAAAAGGGGGAAAACATAACTTTTAGAACATGTTTGCACTTTTTAAAAGTCTTAGAACTCAATTGCACATTTCGAAAGTTTTGAAACTTAATTGCATTTTCGTGATAAATTTTAGAATATCCAATGCACTTATCCCTAATTGATCCTACCCCATTTATGTTTATTTTCCCTTTTAAAATAATGGTTCAGTTTGGTCGCCGACTTCACACCAATTTGATGATATGTCGCAAGCCACACAGCCGCCTTGTCAGTTAGTAAGATTTTTCTAGTAAAGTACCTGTGACATTACTCTTGAAATACTTGTATCACTATGCCCACTAAAACATTACATCTCTAGACACTTTATATGTTGAGGCAACATTTTTAAAATGCAATGGGTTCATGTCAATTAGTTCTCAATTGGGGTGGTTAATTTCCACATGGTACTTACATAATCTAAACTTAATTGGACTCACATGAGTCCAATGGACATACTACCTCGATGAACACATTGACCAAGAACTCTTGAGGTTTCCTAATCATAATATTTCTCATAAACAGGTTCAACAGTTTGTTAGGATTGTCAATTATCTTAGAACTTTTGTCCCAAAAGTCTCTAAATTTTTGCACCCTTTGCAAAAGCTCTTGAAGAAGAATCCACTCCAATGGAAAAGAGAGCACAATAATGCAGTTGAGGTGTTAAAGGTGGAATTGCTGCATCTTCCCCATTGCAAGTTCCTTCTCACCACAAGCAAATTTAGCAAACTGATGATAATGAAAAGTATTGGACATCAGTTTTGCTTGAAGAAATTGATGGAAAGAGATACATCTATGAACATAAGAGAGGATGGTTTTCACCTATCAAACTTCACTACCACTCTTCAGTCAAAGAAACCTTAGCCGTTAAATGAAATAAGGAAATTGAATTCCATCTTATTGTTTATCATTTCTTTGTCCAAACAAAAATTCATCCTTTCCCCATATGGTGAAATTTAAAGCCAAAATAGTTTCTCATCCTCAACTTGTTCGATGGGCAAAATAGTTTCCAAAATACTATTTGGAAACCAAATTCATTAAAGTAGAGGGGAACATCCTTGTAGATCTTCTTTCAAGACCTAAAGGCATCTCATCCTTTTACACATTTACTTTTGACCAATTGCGAATTAGTACCATGAGGAAAGGGTGAAAAGAACCCTAGGGATGATATGCCCAATGTCCTCACTAAACACCACAATACTTTCCTTGTCAGACGACATCTTTCTCCATGTAATAACACTAAATGCTAAGCATATTGGAAGTGGGAATACATTGAAAATTTGGGCCTCCTTCCTTCGTTAGAACTCTGGCTCTGGCACAGTAGTACCGTGTTTGTAGATAGTATGTAGCTAGAATTTTGGTAGTACATAACACCTTGTAAGGATCACTTTCTATTTGATTTTTTCCCTAATAAATAAAATCTCGTGAACTTGTCGCTTGAAAAGAATATTTGTGATTTGTAAGTATAGTCGGGCATGTTTTCAATTGAATGAGATCAATTGAATACAATGGATGTAATAATGAGCTGGGGGTAGCAACAAGAAGAACATAATAAAATGCATTCGATGGAATTGTCAGTCTTCGTCTCCATGGACTTCTCAATCCTCCCATAGTTGACGGGGAACATGAAGCACTAATTTGTCCCTTATTTGGCTTTGTCCTCCCTTTCTTCTTTGTTATTACTCTCAACTTTCTTATGGTGTTTCCATTAGACAATGCTATGCTATATATTAATATTAGTACACTAAACCGCATAACATACTATGTGTGGACTATAAGTCATATTCGATAACTAATAACAATATGTCACATCAAATTCATAAAACAATCTTAGTATATGACATTTCTTTTTCTTATTTTTATCATAAATTTGAAAGCAAGCAAGACGTTAAAATAAGAGTATCACTACATGTACTGAGACTTTACTAGAGTTTCTCGGTAAATGAAATGGTGCACTATGTGTGTTAGTTTGTAAAAAGAGGAAAAGTGATAAATGGGGCAAGTTCAATTAAAGGAAATTTTCTGGCAAAAAAATTAAAGGAAATTTTGCCAGCCCTCTAATATTCCGTGCAATCTGTAATATGCTTTGTTGGCTATACTTCTTGGCCATACTGATAATGAAAATGCCTGTATAACCCTTAACATCAGCTATATGAGGCGAGGTGACGTTTGAATAAAAGGCAAAGTCGGAAGAAGGGAAATATTCCCAAACCTCCGCTCTGTTCTCCTTGATTTCTTACAAATCTTTCTCTTCTAGGTCTAGTGACATTGGAAGGATAAAATTGCAATTTTGATCATATAAGATGAGTTGGTTCAACAAGTCTGCTCTCTATTTGTTATTCAAATCCTACGGATGAAAATGTTTTTCCAAGGCCATGAAGCATTTGGTTGAAGGCTAATGATATTTTGGAGACCACCAAGCAGTTTCATTTAAGGACTAAAAGAGGAAAGGGCATGCATGCTAGGATAACATACATGTCCCAAATTTCATTAGTCTTCCTCTTTTTTTACGGTTATATGCATTGTTAGCTTATTCCATTTCACTTTTTTTATTTTTCCAATGGGGTAATTGTTGTCAATTACATGCCATTTCTGTTGAAATAAGTTACATGTCCCTATCCTAGTCGTCTTCCCAATCGTTATTAGATTGATGGGAAATATGAGGCACCAATTATTAGATCATGACTTGAGTTTGAACTAGGTACGAGACCCAACTTATTTAAAGGATTCTGATTTGTTCAAAATATTGTGTTCCTTTTTAATCAGTGTCATATTTTGATTTGTTGGGCGGTGCTACTTAACTATTAAATGCATTGAAGGTTTGGTTCTGTTGAAGATAAATATCCAAGTTTAACTGACGGAGCATACATTAGTCAAGACTCCACTCAAGGCGTACATTATCCTGAAGAAGACCTACTGCTCAAGTGTCTGTTTTATATCCCCGCACAAGAGGACTCTCTTTAACGAAGAAAAATAGGGGACGCACCAGTGACGCTCTCTTTGATCGCACGGAGTTCTGAAAACGGTGGATTTTGTGACGTGAGTCGCACAATGAGTTGTTCTATCAATAAACACTACGAGTTTAGATGTAATCAAGGCATGGAAAACACTCGAACTTGCGAGCAATTGTAACTCTATGGTTCTCCAAGTATCAGTGGATTATAGCTGCTTATTCTTCCAGTTGTGTAGGTATCAATTTTCAGAAAGAATCACATAAATCTCAGGAATTCTTTATCGTTTCTCGTTTATTTCTTTTGTGATTTCGCATTAATCAATTAACTACAAGATTTGGTTAGTTTCCACATTATTAACAATAATTTATTCAGTCTTCGATCTTCAGTCTTCAGGAGAGAGAAAGTTTGTGGAACTTCCCATAATGGAGTTAGTCAATAATTGATTTGTGCATAGAGGGGAGGTTTATAAATTCAGCTCAGACTGAAAGTGGATCACTGGACGAGATGGGGAAACAACTGTTTCTTATTCTCAACTCTATTCTCTTGTGGTGGTGGAGCTCAATCACAATCTCTGAAGCATACTCACAAAACCAAACGGATCGGCTTGCGTTAGCCTCCTTCAAAAACGCAATACACAAAGACCCATTTGGAGTCTTGAGCTCTTGGAATGATTCTACTCATCATTGTGAGTGGCAAGGTGTTTTGTGCAGCAAAAGACATCCTGGGAGGGTCACATCCCTTGTCCTAAGATCACAAGGCTTGCAAGGTTTCCTATCGCCTTACGTAGGTAACCTCTCTTTTCTAAGGGTTATAATTCTGCAAAACAACAGCTTCCATGGCGAAATCCCACCACAGATTGGCAACTTGCTTCGGCTACGTGTTCTTATTCTTAGTAACAACTCATTTGGTGGGCCGATACCCTCCAATCTTTCCCGCTGCTTGAACCTCGAGACCCTGAATCTCATAGATAACCAACTTGTGGGGGGAATTCATTCCGATCTTGGTTCTTTAACAAGACTTAAAGCCTTGGGCTTGTCTAAGAACAGTCTTGTAGGTCCTATTCCTCGTTCGATTGGAAACCTCTCGCTGCTACAACAAGCTCTCCCTGGCAAAAAATGCGTTAAGCGGAGAAATACCTGAGGAATTGTCCAGACTCAAGAGATTGATACTTTTCCAACTATCTTCCAACAAACTAATCGGTGAGGTTCCAGCAGGGATTTTAAACATCTCTGACATTTTTGTATTCGAGTGTCAGTTATAACCAGTTGTGGGGAAGCTTTCTCAATGATGTCAGCACCACTTCTCCTTCTCTCTATTTCCTTGGCCGTCTATAACTTGTTCACCGGGATGATTCCGTCAACGTTAACGAATGCCACAGGTCTTAGAAAGCTTTACCTTGACAACAACAATTTCCATGGGCCAATACCGAAAAATCTGGGAAGGCTAAAGGGCCTTTATTAATTTCATTGGGTTTATAACCACTTGCAGGATGACTTGAGTTTTATTTCTTCTTTAGTTAATTGTTCCAACTTAAAAGTTCTCGGGGTGGAGGGAACTTGATTCACGGATCGTTGCCGAGATCCTTCTCCAATCTCTCCACCAGCATTAAGCGAATTTCTATGTCAGACAATCGGATCCAAGGATCTATTCCTTCAGCCCTTGGAAATCTCTTCAACTTGTCTGTGTTGGGTTTATCGAATAATTTTCTAATCGATCGCATTCCTGATTCCATCGGAGCACTTTACAACTTGCAACAACTTGTTTTGGGTGGAAACATGTTTACTGGAGAGATACCATCTTCGATTGGTAACATTACATTGTTAAATCTCCTTGACCTTTCCTCCAACATTTTCCAAGGCTACATACCGCAAAGTCTTGGCAACTGTAAGCAACTAATTGAGCTTGATCTTTCGAATAATAACCTAATTGGCTCAGTTCCCGCCGAAATCGTGGGCATTTCTTCCTTGTCGATCGCGTTGAGTTTAGCAAATAATAATTTAAGTGGATCTCTTCCATTGCAAGTTGGATCTTTAAAGAATCTTGGCATGTTAGATCTGTCTTACAACAGACTAACCGGCTTAATTCCAGCATCCATCAGCATGTGCTTGGTATTGGAACAACTTCACTTAGAAGCTAATTCTTTTCGTGGTCAAATCCCCGAAGCTTTACGTCCATTACGGGGTCTACAAGAGCTGGACCTTTCCAATAATAATTTTTTTGGTCCAATCCCAAGCTTTCTCGCAGAGCTCCCACTACTCAAGTACTTGAATTTGTCCTTCAATCAACTAGAAGGACAAGTTCCAGAGGGTGGAGTTTTTCTTAATGCAAGTTCTGTATCGATTTATGGAAATATGAAACTCTGTGGAGGTGTTCCTGGTCTGAAGCTTCCTCTTTGCAAATCATCAAGCTCTAAGAAGTCTTCTTCAACCAAGGCCAGAGTAATATATGTGGTAGCTGGCAGTTTGTTATGTTTAGCTTTGTTGCTCCTATGTCTGTCTATCTTTTACTGCAAAAAGAAGCAGATGACAACCAATGCCTCCACTTCATTATCTTTCGAGAACCAATTCTTGAGGATTTCTTATGAAGAACTCTTGAGAGCGACTAATAGATTCTCCGAGACCAATTTGATTGGTAAAGGGAGATACGGCATGGTTTTTAAGGGGATTCTTGATGGCAGTGCCACGGTGGCAATAAAGGTGCTCAATCTAATGCAAAGAGGTGCTTCGAGGAGCTTTATCTCCGAATGTCGAACTCTAGGAACCATTAGACACCGAAACCTTGTGAAGATACTAAGTGTCTGTTCGGGCGTGGACTTTCGTGGCAATGACTTCAAAGCTCTAATATATGAGTTCATGGCTAATGAGAGCTTGGAGGAGTGGCTGCACCTTGGGACTATAGGACAAGATGATGAGTGTAGCGAATCGAGAAATCTGAGACTAGTGCAAAGGTTAAACATCGCCATTGACATAGCTACTGCGATCGAATATCTCCACAAGGGTTGTTATCCAGCAATCGTCCATGGAGATTTGAAGCCAAGTAATGTGCTTTTGGACAATGACATGGTGGCTCGAGTTGGAGATTTTGGGCTTGCAAAGATCATTTCAATGGTGTCTACCGAAGCCATAGGAGTTCAAGACCAAGGTAGTTCAACTTCAACTGCAGTCAGAGGATCCATTGGCTATGTGCCTCCTGGTATGAAACTGTCATATTTTCTTGATTAGTTTTTATTTGATTGCGATAGTAATATGAGAGTGCCAAAAGTTTGAATAAACAATGATTCTTGACGTTATGTTATGTTTTGTATGCTCTGACACCTCTTTCTCACAGCTCAATTTCTCTTTCCCCTATTAATAGCATCCGCAGAAAAAGAAAATACATATCTTTTTGTACAAAAAGATTACTAGTAGCTTGTCCTAATCGTATTTTAAATTAAGATGAGAATGAACCATCTTAATTTTGATCAGCGAGTGGAAATTTTTTTGAAAAAACTTGTGAATCCATGCGAATAAATAGATTAAGCATATTGTGTCATCTCATATTTATATTTTCTTTCTATAATAAGTATTTTGTCTCACATAACGTTCATGCCACTAAAACGGATTGCGATTCTCTTTTGGTATGTAATGACTTAAGGTCTTGACAATAAGTAATTTTTCCTTCATGGCAGACCCTTTCATGACCTATAATTTAATATTTGAAAGATATATTAGATGACATGACATTTACGCTAGAAATTATTGGAGGATACACTAATTGACAACATGATGAGCTCTATCCAACTTTCACTTTCCCTAAACTTCTTGGTTAGAGCATATTAAGACAAATTTACGCATTTACAAGTATAAATCCATCACCGTCAACAAATCACTCTAAGTCTCTTCTTTTTCCCCCACTGTGTTCGTTTTTTGCCTGTTCTTCTAGGCATTTTCTTCTCGTCTTTGCATAAAAGAAAGTGTGGTATAGGTATTAAACAGAATCTGGATCATGAAAATGACAAGCCCCACGTGGATCTCACATGTTTCCACTCAAAAAACCGGCGATTCAAATTTAGTTAACACATAAACTTCTACCAAGGCCTTCATCAAACATATTTTCTTCTTTTCCTGTTTTCACCCGTACCCTACTAGAGGACAAAGCCACTCTTGATGTTTAGGCAATTTGTGTAGCAAACATGCGACAACTTTGGTTGCACTTAGTAGTTTTGGAGAAGAAGAGTTCATATGTTGTTAGCTGATCTTTGGTGCACTTTATACATTCTTAAATCTCATTTCTCTACTGTTGATGCATTTCTCAACGGTTGATGCACTTTATAAGAGTTCGTACGACAGGCACTAGACATCAGCCATGTACAGAAAACTAAACAAAAATTAAACAGGGAGAAATGAAAGCAAAAAACCAGTAGGGGCTTTGGGACCCTTTGCCTTGCTCTGGCAGACGATCCATTGGCTTCTGCCGCGCATGGCAAGCCCGACAGAGAAGTCAGTGAGGGCTTGCAAGGCATCGCCTTATGTTGGTAGCGATTGGTGCGAGCCCTCACAACTGTCCTTGGCAAGCTCTTGCAAATAGACATCAAGCAAAATCCCATGTGATTTAGGAACTTTTTCTATACAATTAATTCAAGAAAAAGTGTCTATTCATTCCTATTAATGTCTTGATGAAATTTGCAGAGTATGGCATGGGACACAAGGTTTCCACACTTGGGGATGCATATAGTTATGGCATTCTATTATTGGAGATGTTCACTGGAAAGAGACCCACTGAAGAGGCCTTTGGGCACCATCTTAACCTCCACAACTTTGTCCGAATGGCTCTTCCGGATCAAGCAATGGACATTATAGACTTAAGGCTTTGGAGTGAAGCTGGTGATCGACAACAAGAGATCAAGATCAGAGATTGCATTATCTCCGTATTTGAAGTTGGAGTCGCATGTTCGATGGAATCACCATTGGATCGGATGGACATGACCGAGGCAATCAGGAAATTACACTTGATCAAGGTGAGTTATGAAGCCAAAGAGAGGAGGATAGGTATGTAGCTAAATCAGTTTTCTCATTTCATCTTGGAACTCTTTCACTAGTAGAGAAAATCATCGTGCAAAGGTAGTGCTAGCAAATTGACATGAATGTCTCCCTAACTAGTCTGCCTACCCATACCTATTATGTGTATTTTTTATAATTACACCATATCTATATTTAATAATCGTAGAAAGTGGATGTATGGAGTTAAGTCTACCTATTTCCACCAAGTAACCATGTAAAAGTTGATGAATTTGCTTATTTGCCCGGTTCTCTTCATTTCTGATGCCATTGTGGATTGATGCATTGCTTAATTACCATGGTTGGGTCATTGCCCTTGCCCCTCTCTCTCCGCGCGCTTGTGTACTAATATGTGACCTCACTGTGAGGTCACAAGCTCAAGGTCAACTCTTAATGTCGTGCTTAACCGAGAGCCCACGGTCAATTGGAGACCAAGCTTGATCAAATCCAAAGACAAGGAGAGGGAGGCAACCTCATCACAAGATCATGAGCTCAAGGCCAACTCTCAATGTTGCCATTGAGAGTGACCTCACTATCAATTGGAAGCCATGCTTGATCGAATTTGGGTGACGTTACCACCGAAATTATGTTGTGGTCATGTTGCCAACACCAGCTGCCACCTGTGTGTGGCCCCTACCTCCTCTCCAAACCTCCTTTTCTTTTATCTTTTTTATTTGCTATGTCATCGAATTACAGAGTTTTTATTTTTACTTTTTTTTGGTTGATAGAGATATAGAGTTAACAAAGGCATAAATGGGACAAGATCAAAAAGGGAACATGGATGCATATATGTTGCACTTGTCAATGTGCTTATTACATTGTCTAATTATCCTCATCAAGTCTTCCCACTCAACCAACCCCGTCTCTTTCTTCACCATTAGCCACCGTCTCTGGCCGTTGCGGCCAATTGTCATCACAGTCGCCTCCCCCACGTCTCGCCACTTTCTCCTTTGTGTCATCCACAACCATCTTTGCTCTCTCTATTTGCTGACCCAACACTCTCCCTCACTCTCTCTCTTCCCTCACCACCAAATCTCTGTGAGGTCTCGGCACTACCATTGATGACCTGATCTGGCCATGGCCTTGAGATCTCACCAAGATCTCAATGGACAGGCCAGATATGGAGGAGGCATCCCCAGATCTGGAGATGACCTTCTAATCTCATCATCGTCGACAAAGTAATTGTAGATGATGAAAGGATCTTGACATGAGGTCTTGAGACCCGCCAAAGACATAAACTTGACGTTCGGGCAAGCTTGGCTGCCCTCAAATGAGAAAGGGAGAAAGAGCTATGTGAAAGCAGGGACAACGACCGACATTGAAGCGATATGGGAGAGAGGGTGAACGGAGCATGACACGATCCCTTGTCAACACCAACAGTAAATGGTGGAGAGAAGAAGGTCACGATTTATATTGGCAGTGGAGGCACGTTAGTGACACGAGCCGCGTGTGGTTGTAGGGCTCGGCGGGGCGGAGACAGACTAGAGGGAGAGAAAAGATTGGCGTTGGGATTTTGAGGAGTGATTGGGGAAGGTGTACAATTAACAAGAGAGACTCATGTCTTGATTTGGCATTGGAGACAGTGGATAAGTAAACCAATGGTACAATGGATCTGCATCCAATGCCATAGATGTGGTGCAAAATACATAACACCACAGTATAGTGACGAAAACGCTAAGCAAACAAAACCGACTCACGGTATGGACGGAATAGGCTATATTAGGGCAAGTGCCCGTGAAATATATACCAAACTGCAGGTCAACTATCAATAGTGTAACAATCCGCAATAGAATGCCATCAAGCAGCTCAAGTTTGGCATTAGGATCAAAATCAGGGGCACGCTGAAAACATCATGAATTGAGATCAAAACAGGAACAATCTAATGCTAATATCAAGTCACAATGTGAGAGAATATTGACTTTGTGTATTGCTCAATTGGACAATGTATTACACTAGAGGGATATTTGTATCCAGGATAATATACACAAGGAAGTAATCTATTATGGGGTGTTTAACTCCAAACCATCCCTTCCGTTATATCATGAAGCGTAAAAGTGAAAGAACACTTTGTTCTCATGCATCCTTTCATTACAAAAGCAGATAATCAGTTGATGATCAAGAACACTTAAATCTACAAAAGCCATTTCAAACATTTGCAAAATATTGCTAATTTGCTAGTAATAATCTGCTTAAGATGCTCTTATGAGCAACATGTTATACATCCATATTTTTCTAAACTAGCTCATGAATCATATCAAGCTAGTCGTTTTTATTTTCCCTTTATTTTTTATGTCACACCCATGACGCATATAACAATAGGCCATAGGTAAGCTTGTCACTCTAAAAGCCTTTCCTAGTATGGAAGTTCTCCTTCATAGTTGCCTGGAGGATCATAGTTGCACACAACGTACCACCACCCATTGTTACATTGAACCTTAGCACACCCAACTCGAACTGAGTCGCGCCAAACCATTTGAGTGTAGTGCAAGTAGTCACACCCGCTCGCGCAAGTGTTGGTGTTGTAATTGTAGTTTTGCTTCTCTGCGACCCACAAGCTGACGGCGTAGGTGCTAGTGAACGTGCCGGTGCCCTTGGCAAGGTTCTCGCCATAGGGTCCATTGGAGTGCACGAGGCTGCAGTCATTGACCCGTTGGTTCGCATAGCTTTGGGCGTAGGCAGCAAGCGTGTTGTCCCATGTCATGTTTGCCACGCCAACTTGCTTCCGAGCGGCATTGTGAGAGTTGAGATAGTCTTGGGGTGAGTTTTGGGCATGAGTAGGTTGAAAGAGAGAAATAGAGACAAGAGAGATGATGATGGTTAGAGAATTCATGATGCTCAAGGAATTAGTTGATGTTGGTTCAAGGTGATATATTTGGTGATCAGTTATGCTATTTATAGAAAAATATTTTCGGGGCTTCAACTTACCATGTGCAATGAACTTATCGGGGAACATCTCCTTTGGACAGCACAACCTTGCGTTCAAATCTAGTTTGATTTGAAATGATAAACTAGTAACTGGTGCATGAGGAAGTAGTTTTGCATGTTCTTCCTTTCCTCAAATGGAAGTAAAGTAAAAGGCTTAAGTGAAGTTTGAAATTTCAGCAAATTGGATACATTATAATAAGAAGAATGTTAGACTTTATGTCGAGTAATGCTAAAGACATTGAGAATAGTGCATGAGATTAAATTATTAGGGGACATAAATAAAGTTTATCCGGTTGTAATGAGCAAACAAGTCTTATCCAAGCCTCCAATAGGGAATGCCGATAATTTCTCCAGATTTATTTACAATACCAACCATCGCCACTTACCATTCTCCGATGCCGCCCACTAAGCCATTCAAAAGTCACCACCAACTCGTCATCGCATCCATCGTCGTTGTTCTAAGATCCACCATCCATCTTCAACTAGACCATTTGTCTCTAGCGTCCCCCACCTCATAACAAGACATCACTACCCTCCCATAACCAGAACTAACCATAACCATAAAACAACACTAGGACATAGAGAAAGGAATGAGCAGGCCCAAAACGCATGCAAACCGAGGCTGGTGAGCCTCATTCCGTCGATTCGACAAGACAGGGGAAAACAGGCTTGGTCGTAACTTATGAAAGGATAGTTGCTAGACGCGATTGCTAGGTAGATCGGAACAAAACGGCTCCAAAAACTGCCTCGAGGGACTTGGCCGGTGAAGAAGGCAACACCAACCGCGATTCGAACTAGCCGATAATGGATCCGACTGATCCTCCGGTTTGCAGCTTTTCAACGGATCGACTTTGTTAATGGCGGATTTTGAGGTGGTTTTGATGAATTGCCTAGACAAGAAACCAGAGAGAAATTCCCTACCGCATCCCCTTTCTGTCGATCGTTTAGCAAGAAATTGATTTTTCTTGCTCAACAAAGTCGTTTTGGGTCATGCAGGCAGGTGAAACTTGTTAAACGTCGTCTTTTTAAGCTTTTTATGCTTAATCAGGCCGCCACCGGCAAGCCACACAGTGGAAAAAATATCAAAATTTTCCCCTATCAAATTTTCAACACTCGAGATCAAAGTTGACACTTAAATAATTATTTTTTGTTTAAGTGATATTTAAGTGATCTAAAGAAAAAAAAAATGATATTGAGGTGAGCGTTGTACATCTTTTGACACTTTTAGTTTTAGTGTACTTCTCTCTTCTCCCACTCCTAGCAATGGCCGCTATCGAGACATTGACGAGCTCCAACCAACCTTCAACGCCTTGATCCTGTCGAGATTGCGGCGAGTGTCCAGATCTAGAGGTGCATCCTCCTTATCTAGAGACTCAACCCCTCCACTTCAGCAAGATCCGGATCCATCGCCCTCAGCAGGCAGGTGGTCGCCGTTGCCCCTTGATTTATTGCTTAACAAATCAATCTTCCATAAAAAAGATAAAATTTATGAATCATTCTTTAATGTCTCTGCCATGATCCTTATTTTAAGCTATCTAACAGGTACATGTACTTCTCTTTTGTCTCAATTAAGTTATCATCCACTTGTTTTTAAGTTAATACAAGCATGAAATCCATATTATTTGTGTTTTTAATTTTATGAGCTACTTTTACGATTTTGCAATTGGCATGGATGTGAAGGGCACGCCCTCACATCCCCACTTAGCATTGAACGGTTAGACGTGCATCTTGTATCCGTCTATTGCACCATAAATAAGTCTTATAACAAAGAAATTATAATGAGCTCGATACATAATAAATTGAATTTGAATCATAAAAAATGTTTAGATCATACATAAGTTCCACCTAGATCTTATCAAATTCAACAGTCCAGATTTGGGATGTGAAATACTATGTAAAGTAGAGTAAAGGTCCATTAGAAAAATGATTTGAGTAATTTCTCATTGACCGAAATATGTCCTCTCTCTCTCTGTGTCTGCGCACATGCGTTTGTGTGCTTCACCATCAAGGCGCAGTCAATTAAAGACCAAGCTCGATCGAATAGTTATGTGACTAATTCGATCAAATCTGAAGAGGACAAAGAGGGAGGCTACCTCATCGCAAAATCATGGAAAAAAGGAGGTCAACAACTCTTGATGTCGCAATTGAGCATAGGCTCACTATCAACTAGAAGCCAATGCTTGATTGAATTTGGGTGATGTTGCCGATGAAATTCTGTTGTGTCATGTTGCTGACACCTGCGGCCATCATGTGTGTCCTCTAAGGATAAGTACACCAAAAGTGTCAAAAGTGGTGTACGGCGCTCACTTTAGTGCCAAAAGTTTTTTTTTTTTTGCATCATTTAAGTGCCACTTTTTAAAAACACAATCATTTAAGTCCCAACTCTAATTTTGATAGCCAGAAATCTGACGTAGCTATATTTTATAAATTTATCAGTCCTACATGGTTCGCCGGCATACCTACTTAGCATATAACACCTAAATGATGTCGTCCAAAAGTTGTAAAAAGTGATCATTTAAGTGCAAAATTTTATTTAAAATGATCATTTAAGTGCCAAATTTTGTTTAAAGTGATCATTTCGGTGGTAGTTGTTATTTAAAAACGATCACTTCAGTGCTAAGCATGCCATGTGGAAATGCCATATGGACTGGATTTTTTTTTAAAAATTTGTAATATTAATTATAAATGACACGTAATCAATTTGGTTAGAATTTCTCGCTTTGGCACTTAAGTGAGCTGGCAAAAACTTTTGGCATTAAAGTGAGTGTCGTACATAACTTTTGGCACTTCTAGTGTACTTATCAAGTATCCCCTACCTACTCTTCAAACCTCCTTTTTCATTGCCATGTCATTTAATGGAGATACAAAGTTGACAAACACATAAACAAGACAAGATCAAAAAGGAAACATGGACCTATATTTGTTGCACTTCTCAGTGTGCTCATCACATTGTCTAATAATTTTTGTCAAGTCTTCCTACTCAATCAACCCTCTCATTCTTCACCATTAGCCACCGTCTCCGGCCGTTATGGCCACTTGTCAGCACTGTCAGTCCTCCACATCTCGCTGTTATCTCCATCGTGTCATCCACGACCATCTTTGTTTTCTCTATTTGCAAACCGAAAACACTCTCCCCCTCACTCTGTCTCTTCTCTCACCACCAAATCTCTATAAGGTCTTGGCACCACCATTGATGACCTGATCTGGCCATGGCCTTTGAGATCTCACCTCAATCTCAATGGACAGGCAGATGGATGAGGCATCCCCAAATCTTGAGATGACCTTCTGATTTCGTCATTGTCGACAAAGTAATTGTAAATGATGAGGGGAGCTCAACGCGAGGTCTTGAGACCCACCAAAGGCATAAACTTGACGTTTAGGTGAGCTCATCTGTCCTTATCCAAGAGAGGGAGAGAGATAGCTACACAAAAGCAAGGATGACGACTGACATTGAAGCAATAGGGGAGAGAGAGCGAATGGAGCATGACATGACCCTTCATAGGCACCGGCATTGAATGGCGGAGCGAGGAAGGTCAAGATTGATGGTGGCACCAGAGGCATGTCAATGACACAAGCCACGTGTGGTTGTGGGGGCTCGATAAGGGGGAAAAGATGGGGAGAAGAAGAGAGATTGGTGTTGGGATCTTGAGGAGTGATTGGGTAAGCTATAAAATCAAGAAGAGAGACTCGTGTTTTGATCTTGTGTTGGAGACAGCAAATAAGTAAATCAATGCGTACAATGGATCTGCATCCAAGAGACATAAATAGGGATGGTGAAGGACATAAAATACAATGCCTTGGATCTAGTATAAAATAGGTAACACGATGGCATAATTGGGAAAATGAAAATCAATCATAAACTAACTCATAGCATGGTCGATCTAGGCTATGTTAGAGCAAGTTACCATAAAAGATATACTACATTATTGACCAACTGTCAATGAAGTGTAACGTCTTACAATAGCATGCCATCAACAAGCTCAAGTTTGGCATTAAGATCAACAATATCAGGGGGCTGTAGGCTTCATGGATTGAGATCAAAACAGGAACAATCTAGCTATAATACCAAGTCAGTATGTGAGGAAATATTGAATTGTGCGTTGCTTTATTGAATAATGTTTTACATTATACGGGTACTTATATCCAGAAAAATAAACACAAATAGGGAAGCAATCTAATGAAGAAATTAACTAACATAGGAATTAACAATAAAACCAGAATCAATTGAAACCAATTACAATCCACATAACATCACATAATCTTGAACATTACCTAACGATTGAAATTCATCATAACAATCAACATGTCCTTCCAGAATTTTTCTATGAAAGTTTGAGGTTGAAATTGCTCTCGCAAGTTTGTTTTATAGATTATAAACTTTTCTTTTCTTTACTTTTTTGGTCAATATAGTAGAGACAGTTGAGATAAGTGGCCTTGGCTATATTTGTTAACAAAGCAATGGAAGGATGACCACATCCTATGGTAAATCAAAAAAGAAAACAGTGCTCTCCTGCAATTAGCTTACAATTAGCCAACAACTAGCTAACAATCATCACATGAGCCCTTCCTCTAGTAGCATATAGCATAAAAGTCGAAAGAGCAAGAGTACTTGAAATCTGCCAAAGCCATTTCAAGCAGTCGCAGAATATTGCTAATCTGCTTAAGTTGCTTTTATGCGCAACATGTTATGCATCCATATTTTTCAAAACTAGCTATTTCTAATACTAAAATCTAACAACCTAATCAAGGCCTATTTTTCTAACCAATTTCCCATTTTTATTTTCCAGAATTTTTTTTTTATTATTTTCATTTTCTTATCTTATTCTCGGTCCCTCCTCTGAATCAAATCTTCACTGAGATACTCCATGAATTTCAGCATCACCTCAGTCAAAGCAATTGGTAACAAACATGCTCAATGATGAAGAAATCATCAACATACGAACAGCAACATCACGGGTAATTAGAACAACACTTGGATGGGCTTCAGATCAATTCAATCTACACCCAAAAGAGGTGACCAGCAAAGGAATGGTGATGACAGCCAGTTCAAGGCACAGCAACATGGTTATTCGTTGAAAAATCATCACCAATTCACCATAACAATCTCCTAAATCATCATGCTGAGGTAAGAGATCGTACTGATGTAGCTTCATCACACGCCAGAGGGGTTTTGGTAGGACTGAAGAAAAGCAAATGTTAAGCAAACCCTACTAAAAACTTAGTTTCACAAATCGCAAGACATTGATTCCCCTAAAGCAATCAATAATTCCCCAAAGAACCGCGGCTACTTCCTTTTTTTGGGGAATTAGAAAGATACAACACCTCAAGCTTTCTATATACGATCACATCGTAATACCTACTCAGGATAGCAATGGAGAGAGAGAGAGAGAGAGAGAGAGAGAGAGAGAATAGGCAAAAGAAGGATTCACCTGTACTGAATTGATCTTTCCTCACCAAATTTACATGGATATACCTGTACTCGAACCTTTCAAGTTGAAAGCAATGCGGATATGGAAAGAGCAGGAGTTTCACCCAGTGATGGATAACTTCGATTTCGTCCTCGCAGGGCCTTGAAACATAGCAACAACAAAGATGTGAACGGCAGACAGAAAAGAAGAAACGCATGTGATGAAGACAGCTAAATGCAGAGAGAAGGATAGAGAGTCCATAATTATGATTGCGACCTTGTCAAGTGCAGTCAGCGACCTTCCTGAGCTTCTATTTTGAGAGACAAGCTCTGGCAGCATATTCAGCAGATTTCAGTAGACTCCATTGCTCATTCACAAGGGAGACATGTCCAGTAAACATAACATTGTAAGCACTAGCAGAAAGGATGACAAGTCTAATCCAACAAGAAGAGAATAACAAGTTTGATCCAACAATAAGCATATGAACAGCAGAATCAACACGGTTGCACTCGAATTTGGCAAACACACTTCAATATTTATTTAGTTTCATATAGGACTCATGTGCAAGGATGGACAACGATCAATTTACTACCGATTAAATGAGGACCGAAATTCTTTACAATCTCAAAGCATGAATAGCAAACAGAGAAGATGTTGGCATGGCACTGTGAAGATTTAGCTAAAACATACTCACTTCTTTACTCTTCACTCATTTACACATATACATGCACAAGCACTCCCCAAGCACCTCACTGCTCTCTTTTCTTCTTTTTCCTCATACTTTTTTATGTTAGTTCATGGCAAAGAACTAATCCATCCAAGGTAAGACCTTCCAGGCTCTCAATAGATTCGAGAGTAAGACATCTCTCCTATTTACCCCAGTCAGAATTCACCAGTCCATGTATTTTGCACGACAAACGGTTCTACCTTCCAGACAAAATTGCATTATGATGCAAGCTAATAGTCACATCTGCCTCTTGAGAAATTTTCTATCCTATCATATCAATATGAAAGCTTCCCTGGCCACTATGACGAATAGCAATCAGTGCAATTGAGAAATCCTCGATTAGCCCATGCGACAGCTCAAAGGAAATTCACGAGTGTAATCGAATTCGTAAGTGCAAAATTGTTAAGCATCGTTAAAGCAAATACCAAATTAAGACCACAACACCAATCAGCCGAGCAAGAGAATACACAACCAGCGAGCATAATCTCAATCTGGCGAATATAATCCATCAGATGCCAAAACGAACTCATGACCCCTTGGGTATACATAAGTCGACATGCTTTGCTCATCTAGATATTTGATTAACATGAATCTATACTTGGCATAATATCAGAATCAGAGACAACATATATGGATGGATTTGAACAACAATTCAAGTAGTCATGGCATATGGAGATCTCAGCCATAGTCTAAAATCACTGGAAACAGAGGAGCTGTAAGTGAGTCGAACATGTACATTACGCAACAATCATTCCAGACACTAAAGCATAAGAACGCTTCTCAAAATTGTATTCCGAATTCGTTCAGGCATTTTAACGAATATTTGGTGGTCAGTTCAAAAATTAGAACACAGAGTCATAATCGAAGAGTCAATTCCGATATAGACAACTTCAATGACATCAGAACGTATTTAAACTACTAACAGATCCACAATCATCATTCTACTTTCACTCATAACCTTAATAACAAATCTCGGATTCAACTGAATAAAACAGAGCAATGACGTACATCCCTCAGAGTCCGTCTTTGGCCAAGAACAGCCGAAGACGTCGTCACAGGTGATCTGCGTCTGAGAAGAAGCTCCAGCAAATCTCTCAGCTCGTCGGACTTCACGGCCTGAAGATTTGAAGAGGTCGGGGCCATCGCGAGACATGGAACCGCACCTTGCTTGCGTAGCATCGCGCGCTGGTGAAAAAGCAATATATCTCACTAAGTTGAAATTGTTCAAACACATTTGAGTGCATGCACTCGATATACCTAATGTTAATTCTAGCACTAAAACTAAAACAACTCGGTCAGCAAGTATAATCTTTGCCATATACCTCCAAAGAAGCTAATCCCTCTCCAAGGCGTTCTCGTAACTTAGCCCAAAAGATCATGACATAAAAAAATTATTAAACATAATACCTTATGTTTTCTATTGTGTCTTACTTGTTCTAGTCACTATTCACACATCTCTCATGGTCACTAATGTCCAAGTCTTCATGACCTTTCTGCCACTGCTAATGGCCAGCCATCTAATTAGGTTAGTTGTAAGAGCTGAGATGGTTTTTAATGCGATAACTCCTTCTTGAAATGGAATGCATCTAAGTCATCAAATAAGTGTGGAATCAACATTAGAATGAAAGTTTGTCAAAAGATGGAAAGAGATAAATTAAGTGAGATCAATTAAATCAATTAAAAGAAATTTAGTTTTCTATTACACCATCATTTCTTCTCAAAATTACGCAAAGTGCTCTTGAGCATCATTAGGAGTTGCCATTCTAGTTCGTCTGTCAATCATTGAAGCAATTCGATGATTCATGAGGTGGTTTTCACTATATAGCACTTTGCCTTTACAACATTCAAGAAATAGCTCTTAAGGTGTAGGACTTTGTCCCGTGTGACAATTAACTCTAGAGGTGAAAAAAAAAAAAAGATCGAAAAAAGTAGGTTGGCCCGGATCAAGCGGCTAGCTATTTCATGTTTGAAGAAGCCTAGGGTGAGATTTAGGGCTCCCCGTTATTCTTTTTCAGACAAGTCCACACCTTCAAAGAGCATCTTTGGGATCTCCCGCTTCAAATGACTCGAACTAGTCAAACTATATTAAAATTAAAAAAGTTATAATATACGAATTAAGAATTAATAATAGAAAATTTGTTATCTATATACAGAATATTTTAATAAAGTCAGAAGTAAGTTAATATATAGACATATAAAAATTATATACAGATTAATAATTAAAAATATAAAATTGTTATTTCGTTATTAAGTTAATAGATGCACTTTTATTTCTAGGGCATTATGTAATTCATGTAAAATTGAGGTACATTCCAAATATTCAATAAACTTTATATCTACATGGTGCAACTACAAAATCAAAATCCATATTATCTCAAATCGTGTATCACAACCTTGTATTGTCTCGTTGGACGGCGATATGTTACCAGGTGTCAACGTCCAAAATATTATAATTTTAGCCTACAAACTCTATTAGTGAGTTAGCCTTGATGTCAAAAAGAAGCAAATTATCCACTGAACTAGTGATTGATCATCTCTTTTAGGGATAATAAATACTAATGATATTAAATCACACATATGATATTCGATGATGCATCATCATATAACAAATCCCACTAATATACTCAGATTGTTAGACATAAAAATTAATGATGCGGAAGCCATGATCAATTAAAGACAAACCTCCAGCCATTGTTCTTGTTCACGTTCGTCAGATAAACCTGAAATCAAAGAAAATTGGGGACACGCTACTAACCCAATTCCCTTACGTACTGATGGTGTATTCCAACTATGAGAGTTTGTGTTAGACCTTGTCATCACCCGTCAGAAATGAACGTACGTTCCTTTTTATACACCGTCTCCCATCAAGACGGTTACCAAATGGGCGGTTGTCACGAAAGGGTACAAAGCGTGGAAAAACTTTATGTCGAATAGTCGCAACTTTAAGAGAAAATGTGGGTCCAAAATGTGGGATCACAAAAAAATAAATAACATTCTCCCACCTGATCCCATCATTTTCATCATATGGATTATTCAACTAATTCCACGAAAACTTTATGCTTCAAGAAAAGAAACAAAACACATGGATCATGGCAACATGTCCTCTAAGAGTGAGTAATCTTCCATGTATCACAATGCATCTCATTTCTTTAATGTCAGCCTATATGTGACAACATATCTTAATGAATAAACCCCATGTTTATTCCAGAACCAATGATAAATGTTATTCTCATAAACAACAAAATGTGTACACAAAAATTGAGAATCAACATTACAACTGAATAAGTGTTTCATACAACAAAAATCGTTCATATGATGACAAATCACATGATGGGACCTATTCCCATACTAGTTACATGATCCTTATACTTCATTGGTGGCATGTCTTTAGTTAAAGGATTGGCTATCATCAATTCAGTGCTAACGTGTTCAATGACCACTTTATTTTCCTTAACACGTTCCCTTATGGCTAAATACTTAATGTCGATATGCTTACTTTGACTGCCACTTTTGGCATTTTTAGCCATAAAAACCGCAGCTGAATTGTCACAATATATTCTTAATGGCCTAGAAATAGAATCAACAATTCTAAGCCCAGCAATAAAACTCTTCAACCATACACCATGCGAGGTAGCCTCAAAACAAGAAACGAACTCAGCCTCCATAGTGGAAGTAGCAATCAAAGTTTGCTTGGCACTTCTCCATGACACGGCTCTGCCAGCTAACATAAAAATGTATCAAGATGTTGATTTTCATGAATCAACGCAGCCCACGAAGTCCGCATCTGAATAACCGACCACTTCCAGGTTGTCAGTCCGTCTATACATAAGCATATAGTCTTTGATACCTTGAATGTATCTCATCACTTTCTTTGCAGCTCTCCAGTGGTTTAAACCTGGATTACTCTTATATCTTCCCAACATTCCCACAGCAAAAGCGATGTCAGGTCGAGTGCAAACTTGAGCATACATCAAGCTTCCAACAGTAAAAGCATATGGAATGTTGTACATTTGTTCCATTTCTAGATCGTTATTCAGGCATTGGTTTAAATTAAACCTGTCACCCTTCACGATGGGTGCTATACTTGGTGAACAATCTTTCATCCGGAATCTCTCTAGGACCTTATTAATATAGGCTTCTTGAGATAGTCCTAAAATGCCTCGAGGTCTATCTCTATGGATCTTAATGCCAATGAAATAAGATGTATCACTCATATCCTTTATGTAAAAACTCTTAGAGAGAAATTGTTTCACCTCATGTAGCAACCTCTTATCATTGGTTGCAAGTAGTATATCATCCACATACAGCACAAGGAAACAAATTTTGCTCCCACTAACCTTCTGGTATATACATTGATCCATGATATTCTCTACAAAACCAAATGAAGAGATGACATCATGAAACCTTAAGTACCATTGGCGGGATGCTTGTTTCAAGCCATATATAAATTTTTTAAGCTTGCACACCAAATGCTCACCTTTACTAGAAGGGAATCCTTCAGGTTGTTTCATGTAAACCTCCTCCTCTAGTTCTCCATTGAGAAACGCCATTTTCACATCCATATGATGTAATTCCATATCAAAATGAGCAACTAATGCCAAAACAATACGAAGAGAATCTTTCTTAGATACAGGAGAAAAGGTCTCCGTGTTATCGATTCCTCCTTTTGAGTGAATCATTTGGCAACGAGTCTAGCTTTATATCTTTCAATGTTACCCAATGAATCATTCTTAGTTTTGAAGACCCATTTACAACCAATGGCCTTCGCACCATTAGGTAACTCAATCAAATCCCAGACTTTGTTAGATACCATATAACTCATCTCTTCCTTCATGGCATTGTACCACAAATTGGATTTATCACTATCCATGGCTTGTGAAAACGTTTCGGGATCACTCTTAGCTCCAATATTGTAGTCAGACTCTTGTAAATACACAATATAATCACTAGGAATTGTCGATTTCCTTATTCTAGCAAATATTCTTAATGTTGGATCAACATTCTCTTGAGGAATGTGTTGTTCAACTGGTTGTTCAACAGTTTCTAGTAAGTGCTGAACAGCTCAATCTACTAGATCAATATTAGCAGGTTGTGGAACTTCAACGATTGGTTGTTCAATAGTCGGTTGAACTGAAGGGACATTATGAGCAACAATCAACCTTAAACTTGAGGTGGAAGGTTGAGAATCTGTATGATCTTTCTTAGGATCAAGTCATTTTCAAGAAATTTAACATTTCTTGATTCCACAATCCTAGTGGTGTAAGATGGACAATAAAACATGTATCCCTTAGACCTTTCGGCATATCCAATGAAATACCCACTTATGGTCCTTGGATCCAACTTCTTTTCTTGAGGATTGTAAACTCTCACTTCAGACGGGCATCCCCAAACGCGCACATGATGCAAACTCGGTTTCCAACATTTAAATAACTCAAAAGGTGTCTTTGGGACAGCCTTGGTCGAAATTCGGTTTAATATGTACACTGCCATCTTAAGTGCTTCAGTCCACAAGGAATTAGGAAGTTTGGAGCTGCTAAGCATATTATGCACCATGTCTAATAATGTCCGGTTTCTTCTTTCTACTACGCCATTTTGGTTTGGAGAACTAGGCATAGTATATTGGGCAACTATCCCATGCTCTTGAAGAAACCTTGCAAATAGACCAGGTGCTTGTCCATCTTCAGTGTATCTATCATAGAATTCTCCACCTCTATCTGATCTCACGATCTTAATTTGCTTATCGCATTGTTTCTCTATTTCCGCCTTAAATACCTTAAAGGCATCTAATGCTTCATACTTATTATGAATCAAATAGAGATACATGTAACGTGAGTAATCATCTATGAAAGAGATGAAGTATTTCTGACTACATGAGTCCATATTCGGACTACAAATATCCGTATGTATGATTTCTAATATTTCTATACTCCTCTTAGCACCTTTCTTTGTCTTGTTAGTCTGCTTTTCCTTTATGCAGTCCATACAAGTATCACAATCAATAAAATCTAAAGTACCGAGTACTCCATCATTTATTAATCGCTTAATTTTTTCTATGGAGATATGTCCCAATCTCTGACGCCACAACATAGAGGAATGTTCTTTCACAACACATCGTTTCGTACCAGTTTTATCATGAACATGCATCGCATCATAATAGGCATTGTCTTATAAATTAATTCGAAAAAGACCATTAGACAAAGTACCACTCCCAACAATTTCAGATTTAAACGATAAACAGAATGTCAAATCTAAAAAGTTAAAAGAGTAACCCAAAGATACAAGTCTTGAAACTAAAATTAAGTTTCTAGAGAAACTAGGAACATAAAAGGTCATTTCCAAATTTAAAACAAAGTCACTATTGAGAACTAGTCTACATGTCCCAATAGCTTTCACAAGCGAGCGCATCTTGTTTCCTAAATAGATGCTTTGTTCACTTCCCACTAGCTTTCTGTGGTTTTGAAAACCCTGCAAGGAATTCGAAATATGGATTGTAGATCCAGAATCAATCCACCAAGTGCTGTGACTTACATCAACCATATTAGATTCATAACAAACACAAAAAGTTGGATTACCTTTCTTCTCGAGCTAGGCCTTAAATTTCACACAATCCTTCTTTATATGCCCCTTCAATTTATAGAAGAAACATTTGGATTCTTTCTTAATGTCACCTTGGGGAGGTATTTTACCTTTTCTCTTATGCTTGCCATGGCCCTTATTATTTCCTTGTGTTACCAAATGAGCACTTTCTCCCAATTCCATAATCAATCTTTCTTCCTCTTGAACACACATGAACATGAGTTCATTAATTGACCATTTATTCTTATGTTGTGTTGTAAGAGATCTTGAAAGGTGCATACTGTTGTGGGAGAGTGTTCAGAATATAATACACAATAAAATATTCAGATATCTCAACCTCAAGTTTCTTAAGCTGAGCTGCAATGTCCCTTATTTGCATGATGTACTCACGCACACCTCTAACACTAGTGAGCTTCAATGATGAAAACTTCATAATCAAGGTTATGGCATGCAACTTCTCAGAACTCTCAAATTGCGCATTTATGGCCTCCAATAAAGCCTTAGCATTGCTATGTTGAGCAACCGAACCACGAATACTATGAGATATTTTAGCTCTTATAAACATCGCACAAATGCGGTTGGACCACTCCCATTGGTTATAAAGAGCTATCTCAGCTGAAGTGCTCGAATCAGTAGGAGCAGGTGGTTCGTCTTTCCTTATAGCATAGTCAATGTCCATCCACTCCAATTGAAGAAGAACTTACTCCTTCCAAATTTTATAGTTCTCACCATTCAATATGAGAACATCAAACTTAAATTCAGAGAAATTCACAGGTTACGAAACTGCATATCAAATAATCATGCTTATGTCATAAAATTTCAGGCATAATATACATAAATTATGTTTTACCAATGTAAACATGTCACAATATGAATCACATAACCTAAAAACTAACTGTAGGCTAAGTTTTTAATTTAAATAGATTCATAATTACATCATGAAGAAACTACCATATTATATGTCTTTTCTTAATCCCTGTGGGTAAATTAAGAAAAATAATATGATATTTCATCCTAATTAATCATATTAATATAATGAAAATTCCCGTGGGATAAAATTCATCATATTAACAATCAATGTCCATTTCTAAATATGATCCAGAGGCTCTTAATATATAATTTAATTAATTAAAGATGTTGTGGCCACTCTCTAATTAATTAAATATATGGATCATTGGACATTAAATTTCATGCATAAAATATTCATAAAGAAATGCATAAAATGACATAATAAATAAATACATCAAGGGTAGAACGGTAAATAAATAAATTGGCCAAGGGCAAGATTGTAAAAACATGAAAAATTTTGAGGCAAGAGTGTAAAATAGCCGCGGGTGGGAGACGACAGGCGCGTGCCGAGCACACGCTAGAATCCGCATGGGCGCATGCCCTGCACCCGCGCGGTTCAACGCGCAGGCGCATGCGCCTAGCAACTACCACGTGCGTGGATCCCACTCGCGAAGCGGTTGAGCGCGCTTGAGGGCGCGTGGCTCGTGGGCTCCACGTGCCTTCTTCCTTGCGAACAGAAGCCTTTCCGTCGGTTTTTCGCCAGTTTCAGCCACAATTTCACCACCGTTTCTTCTCCGGTAGCCCATCTAAGACTGAAATAAATGATGGGTTTTGAAAAGCATGCCGGCACGACTACATGGGTCCAAGTTGCGGCGAAAATGACCAAGAAATTGGCCTCAAATCAAACGAAAAACTCCAAAAACGCAAATCCTCAACCACCATGACTTCCGCCCCCCGATTAGCCTCCGGCAAACACCGATATACTGGAAAAACTCATGACTAATATTCCTTATGGCGGTGCGACCGTATGGGTCCAAATTCAAGAGGTGGGTCGCCGGATTTTGCCTGGAATTTACGAGTTTCTCTTGGCCTCAAAATCCCGAGTTACTGTTCATGTTCAAAAATGCCCGAAAATACACCAAAAATTCGAGAAAAACAAGGCAGAGGCACTAAATACACTCTGATACCAAATGTTAGACATAAAAATTCATGATGCGGAAGCCAGGATCAATTAAAGACAAACCTCTAGCCATTATTCTTGTTCACGTTCGTCAGAAAAACATGAAATCAAAGAAAATTGGGGACACGCTAGTAACCCAATTCCCTCACGTACTGATGGGTATTCCAAATATGAGAGTTTGTGTTAGACCTTGTCATTGCTCATCGAAATGAACGTACGTTCCTTTTTATACACCATCTCCCATCAAGACGCAGTTGCAAATGGGCGGTTGTCATTTAAAGCATTTACGAGCGTGGAAAAACTTTATGTTGAAAAGTCGCAACTTTAAGAGAAAATGTGGGTCCAAAATGTGGGATCACAAAAAAATAAATAACACAGATGACCAAACTTGTAAGGTTCTAGGGGTGGCCCCTATGGGAAAAGGAAGTGGTTCCCACTTTGTATTATTTTGATTTCGGTCTTATAAAGTTCGACAGTGGCTCCCATAATATAGCACTTCATTCCGCTTGGCACTTAGTCTAAGGGGTGAACAAAAAAGCCCGAAAGGATGGATTGGCTCAAATCAACCATAACTAAATAGTCGGGATTTTCGACTCTTCTTTTTTTCTCTTAGGCCCAAAATGGCTTGGACTGGCTCGAACTATGTTTTTAGATATATTATAAACATATACAAAAATGATTATTGAGGCCAACAATATAATAACTAATCTGTCTTAGCCATTAGAAAAAAAAAATGCAGGCAACATCTGGACCGGCCCAGTTTAGTTCTGTCCAAGCCTTTTTATTTAACTTCGGACTGAGCCAGCCCGCGGATCGGGACTGGAATTCCACGGACTAGTCAATCCTTACGTAATTGATGGGTTATTACTTGACTTCTCTTTTTTTCGTTTTATTGGGGAATCATCGTCGGCTTACATGACAGATTTGATGGAATGTTTAGTCTTCGTCTCCAATCTACTCAGTCTTCAGTCTTCAAGAGAGAGAAAGCAATATTTAAAGTAATAAGCAATATTCTTATTTCGATATTTATTCGGTATCCTCCTCCATTTCTTCTTTGTTATTACCTTCTATATTGCTTTCTCTCTCCTCAACATTTTAAGGTGTTTCTTGTTGGACAATGCCATATTGCATGATAATATTAATGTTCTAAACCACATGATGACTAATAAAACAGTTTTGGTACGTTTGAAATATGAATAACACTACCTACGCACATAGAGATTTTAGTAGAATTTCGGAAAG